>LPNX010411837.1:5227-205211 GCA_001517045.1 Pseudotsuga menziesii
AACTCCCCGCGTAGAACAGAACAGGGCTGTAATTCTGAAACGTTTGACCATATGAATCCTCACGGCTTAGCTGGACTCCATACGCACCCGTGATTTGACTGACAATTTAAAGCTTGCAGGGTATTGGCGTGATCATCCGATCTGGGCGGATCGGCGCCTGCAGGTTTTAGTGGAGCAGGTACGTGCCCCAGCCAAAAATGTAGGTCATCGAAAAAGGACGGGTGAAACGACGTTTCCGATCGCAGGTGCCGAAGCGGGGATGGAGCTATAGATGGGGGCATAAGGATGGATGAGCTGCTCTGCAGCTCTATCGTTAGCTGTCGCCGTCATAGAAGGTACTACAATGTTTCTGCATTTCCTCACCTGCCCTGATGGCAATCAAATCCATCATGTCTTGGTATTTAATGTAAAGGATTGGTTTAATGTAAAGGATTGGCACTGTGTGACCAGCAACAAACATTGTCACAAAAACTCAATTAACAACAATTGAATATTAATCGCATGTTTGTTGGTTGTTGCTCATCCAAATCAAGCAGAGGCAAATCAAGCAGAGGCAGAATTGAATTTTCTTATCCAAGTAAACCAGAGTGGAAAAATTAGGCCAACTGCTCACGGCGACGGAATTGAATTTTTTAAATCAACGTTTTCAGTAAAATTGTCTTAATATTTGGCATAAAAAAATTAAGGAAAAACCAAGTAAAATGTTTTAAATCAACATTTATGTAAAAACAAAATTAAGAAAAAAAGGAGGCATGCTATTTCAAAATTTTAATTAAAGCAAATCCAACATGTTCAAGATTATAATCCCTAAAAAAAAGATAAATTTATCTTTACTAATTATGGTAAAGATCAACCCTAGCCCTAAAATAATTAATTTGCATTTCTTGTATAATTATACTAAGTTTCATAGTTTTCTGAATATTAAATTACTATTTACTAAATAGTGTTTTACTCCCATTTTAGCTTTAGCTTTATCATAATTAATTATCTTTGAGCTAATTTAACTTAGTTATTTTAACTTAAATCATTAAAATAACTTCGCTAAGTATTTATTCCTACCGTGTTCATCCCTATAAAAATTACAAATTTCCAAATTATTAATCCGGGCAATTTAACATACCTAAACTTTTTAACTATGAAATCAACTCATTGGCTTATATATATATATAATCAATTCTCTTTATTATACCATCTTATATTTAATTATACTTATTTATAACTATTTATTTAATTGTACATGGTTTAGGAGGTGGTTGCAAATGGTTTTAAAACCATGTGCAAGACCTCCTAAACAACCCATGGTTTTAGGAGGGCCTTGCACATGGTTTTAAAACCATGTATGGGGAGATGTTGTAATGTTCTTTCCTAACTAAATAAAAAATAATATAAAATTTTATATGCTTACCATAAATAGTATTAAATATTAATAATAAAAATATTATATGTGGACCTTAAATAAAAAGATGTGTCTTTTGGTGTGAATCACACAAAAAATGATAGTTGAGTGCAATACTTAAGAAGAGGTTTACACCTCCAAAGATTTGATCCCTCCCAGCGCTTGATAGAGCCGAGGATTTGGATCTATGCTATTTATTCACAATGGTTGTTATTTTGCTATTTCCCAATGCAATCATATGAATTTATTTTTAATTTTTTTCAATTTAGAAAAAATAAACAAATTATTTACGAGAAAAATATGTTTTGGGTTAAACCTTGCAGTTTTTTTCTGTAAATTAAAATTTAGCAGCGAGATAAGCTCGTTTGACTTTATTTTTATTTTTATCAATTTTGATAAATATAGGTTTTAGGGTTAAAATTAACGACAAGATCAACATGCGAGCATTTGAATTTCTTTTTTATTTTCATAAAATTAAAATATAAAAAACATAGCTTTGTAAAAATTGGAAACAATATTGTGCATTCACGCTTTTGAGGCGATCTGGTTTGTTTCGAAATGTACCAATAAGATAGGGTTGACTATAAAAATCAATTATGGTTTTGAATATAATTATATAAGAATGAATTCATATTTATCAAAACCCTTTAAAATGAGTTCAATAAAATTTAAAAAACAAACATCATTTTATTTATATATATATATATATATATAACCAAAGTTTATATATAAATTATTATAAAAAATGCATGCATACGAAGTTCAAGCCTGATTCTCTACCGTACTAGGAGTCAGATTGTGCTTGAATATGCAGGTATTATGGAAGATTTAACATTTTTTTTTCTCTTGAGCTTGGTGGTGCCTCTCTAAGATAGAAATTATTGTTTTGTTTTTTCCTCAATATTTTATTAAGTAAATAGAGAATATGTTTCATTATTTTTATATAACAAAATTTAATATTTTGACATGTGTAAAGCTTAATTAAAGTTTTAAATTTATTTTTTTATTATATGGATATATGTTTTAATTTGAGATTTTGGGATAGACAAACATCTATGTTTTTTCTAGATTTTAGAACTATGAAATAAGTGTACTCTCACTTACAAATTTAAAATAAAAAATTATTAAAAACAAGAATATAAAAAATAATTGATGCATAGATAACAAATAAAGAATTGATAATTTATCACTCACACTTTACTTGAAACCTATGGGTGTTCACCAAATGTTAAATCTATGAGACATTGAGATATATTATGTATGAATGATCCAACGAAGTTCCACACACTTTTACATGTTATGCTGCAAGAGGTTCTCTATTTATATTGGAGGTGACCAAAGTAGTGCAAAGATATGTACTATCAAATTATGTTATATAGGAAAATAAGATTGCACAAATGGAAGGAAAAACATGAGGATTTCATCATAAAATAGTTTTAGTAATGTCAAATCAACAAGTGACCATGAATATGGAAAACACTGGACTCTTAGGTACAACAACATCATTACAAAGTAGGAGTGCGAAAGCAACTCTTATAAGAAATCAATCTTAGCTAAATTATTATTAGTATGTTTGGTATCCAACAAAGATATTATAGTTGTGCATAATATACAAAAATAAACATTTTAATTCAATGCCCAAGGGCTCTAAGTTACCCATTTCCCACAACCTTGGGGGGTGGGAGGAGTGGGGGAGTTGTTGATCAAAGGGAAATGTTGTGAGGATCTCGTTAGTAGAGGGAGGGTTCCTCCTTTGCATTGTCTAAGTTGACAGTAGTTTACTAAAAGATAATAATATTATGTTTTTGTTAAATTGTTTACCTATTAGTGCCTTTAGGAAGCACCGAGGAGGAGGTGATCATTTAGTTGTGGTGTTTGGTGGGGGGTGTGATTTGTGAAATAAAGATATGAGCCTAAGTCTATTGAATTTTATCATGTATATTAATGCTAGGCATTGTTAATATGGGTATTTAAAGAAGGTTGGATACCATTAATATAGATTAACTCAAAGGAAAGTACGTCAATTAAGAGTGTTTAAATGGGAATTCAAGTTAGTCCATTATGATGGGCAATGTCTCATTTTGAAATAAACAAAGTGTCCTATAAGAATCAGTTGAATCAGACATGTAGGAAGCAGAGGAAACTAGGTCTTGAAAGAGTGATACATAAGGAAGCTTTTGTATCTATCTCTCCTTGTCAAAATTGTTGATTTTGCAAAACCAATAACTCCATGTAATAGTTCCAACCAAGTGTAGAAATAACCATGTTTGAGAATTAACTTCACCAAGAGAAGAAAATGATAAGAATTTAAATGCATTGGATTATTAAGAGTTAGATTTTAAAACTAATTTTTCATGGATTTTAGTCAAACTTTGTGTATGTCTTCATTCTCATTGAATATTAATGATTTAAGGTAACTATAAATAAACAATAAATTAAGATTTTTTTTCAAGATTGTGTTTGTTTTCAAGGTCAATCTTTCTTTAATAATCCAAGAAACTATTTCCTCCATTATAATTTTTTTATTACTTTTAGTAAAACTTTACTCAAACAATTTATTATTACTTTAGTAATAGTATTCAAGCATTAAAACTACATGGATAGGCCATAAATCATGAATCTATGAATATCCATAATTTGTTAAATGTTAAGAATGGTGAGACATTTGAGATATATTGTGGAGGAATGTCGTAATGATAAATCCAAACTCTTTTGTTGATTTGTGGACTTTAGAAAGGCTTTCTATATAGTATCTATAAATAACATGTGGAATAGATTAGAAGAACTAAAGGTTCCTTTCGAGTTGAGAGTTGTCGCAATAAGGTTATACGAGAATGTCATTGCCAAGTTTAAGAGAAACAAGGGGTGGTCGAAAGATTAAGTGTAATATCAGAGTTAAACAAGGTTTCCCCCTCTCCCCTACCCTATTTGGCATTTACATCGATAAGCTAGAAGGTTGTTAAGAGGAAGCAGGTTGTACTGGCACGACCTTAGCTGGAATAGTCATCATCCTTCTTCTCTATGCTGACGATATTTTTTTTCTGGCAAGGTGTCCATCTGATCTTGATAAGCAACTAAGACTTCTTAAGGATTTTTTCTCTACCATGGGTATGACTGTAAACACTGACAAAACAAAAGTTACGATTATCAAATCCAAGAGGGACACATACGTTAATTTTGTGTATGACAATAGCAACTTGGAGGAACTGTCTTCTTACAAATACTTAGGAATTCATATTCATCACAAGCTCAACTAGAACTATAGCATTGAGAAAAGGATTAATGGAGGGTATAAATCTTATTTTGGTCTTGAAAATAATTGTAAAGCAACAAAACTTGTGATGTGGGATAAAAAGAAGCCCCCAAGTTAAAACTTTAGTCACTCCTATTATCTTGTATGGGTGTGAGGTTTGGGGTTGCAACATCTCTAGATAATCCTGAAGAGAGATTGAGAAAATTTATAAGCTTTTTATAATGTATAACCTCAAAATTAAAAGAAATACACCCTACCCCATTCTCCTTATAAAGTGGGTCTTTCCCCTATCAAGATCCTAGCTATGACTAGCATCCTATTGTATAAGCACAAAATCAATAACATGGGAGACCATAGACTTCCTAAGCTAGCTTTAAATTCCAACCAAAACCACCTAAGGCTAAAGCGAGGCTGGTATAAAGATACCAGGGCCTAGTTAGACCATTAGGAGATCGACGAAAATGTTGTATTGCAAAATATTAATAACATTAAATATTGTTACTTCTAAGTTTAAAGATAAAATGTGGTGTGAGAAATATTTAGAGGCTAAAAGAAAATTAAGATATTATAAGGAGGTCATCAACCATACTCTAGAAGATAAAATGTATCTCTCTGTTTTAACTAGTTGTTGAGGTCTTGAAATTCGCAGGTGGCAACAGTAAGGGATTCTCCCCAATCAACGTTCCCAACTAGCTCGTTGACTGTTTGGAATAGGGAATCCGTCCGGTTTGCGGTCCGGCTACCGTAGGTCAAGAAACAAAACAAAGGCTTTACCGGTTGCGGCCTGGCCCACCGATTTTTTGTGTTTTTTTACTTTAAGAAATGAAATGCAAGTGCCTAGCTAAATGCAGAGTGATAAAATGTCGGGAGCGGTCACAATGTGATGCGCAGGTTCTTACCTCTCATCTTAAAGCTCACAAGCATTCAAATCACAGACAATAGGAAATAAACTAACTATCTACTCTATCCCTAGGGAGCAAGAATTGTCATTTATGGTGAGTAATACATTTCACACATGCACTACGAAGAGTTACAGTTAACTGATACTTCTTTCAAAACACACGAGCGATTACAGATATTCAAACAACCAGATAGCCAATTGCTTTATAAAAACACAACATCTATTACTCACAGTGGAAAATATACTAAAAAAATACCGAAGAACATTTAACAAGAACATAGGTTCAGGAAATCGAATATCCTCACAGTAAATGAACACAGCTGAAAATGAAATAGTTCCTCTTCAACATCATTCATTGAGTCGCATTGATACATCCCATTTTTACTCTCTCCAACAAGTAAAATTGTAGTTTTCTTTGCAAAACGAAGTAGTTCCTCTTACAAACCAAACATTTACAAAATTTTCCCCAGGAAAAATCCCTTTCTCAGTTCCGCTTTCAAATATTTAAACTACCCTTACAGAGTGCCTCGATTTCCCCCCAGACGCATGACTTTTCAGTCTCTCAAATGCCTCACATTCCGATCTTTTGTCTGTATGCAATCATGAACCACTTGCTAACTGATCCGTTTCTGGTATCTGCGTATTCATTATTCCGGATTTTGTCTTCTACGGCCATGGTTTTCCACGGCGATTCCCTTGGTCTCAGTTATACCTTTGCCAGGCGGTCCGTCTTTCTTCACACCATGGTAGATTGACTGGTCTCCTCGAAATTACCTGCAGTTAATTCGTAAGCGTTATCTAAAATAGCAATTATTATCAATAATCAACTATTTCACAAGGAAATGGCATGGCGCACCACCTACAGGCCTGACAGTTTTAACCTGTGATCTTCAACAGGAAAAATACGGGCGGGAAAAGTTGAAGTCGGCAATCGGAAGGAAGTCAGCTCGGAGGCCAAGAGGTTTTTTCAGCCGCAACGGCGGGCGAGGCTTAAGTCATGGACAAGCGAATCGGGGCAAAAGAGGCTTTAAATCAGACGCCGGACAGTTCTGAGCTTCGGAGGCCAGAAGACTTTCAGAGCCGCGATGGCGGAAAAAGAGAGTTAGAAGACACACCAAACGAACGGGAAAACTAAATTGGAAGTCGAGTGACTTTGAAATCGGAGGGGACGAGGATTCACCAGCCGCAACGGTGGACAAAACGAGGCTACGGGCGAGCGGTCGAAAGCTAGTACACATCGAACGTCGGAGAGAATTAGACTTTGGATGCTAAACCACTCTGGGAGCTGCAACGGCGGAAGGCACGAAAACACAAACAGCCGATTTGACAGAAAAACTCAAGTGTTTGAAAGCCTCTAAAACATTAACAGCATTCAAAGTCCATTATACTTTCAAGTCGACGATCCATCAAATACTAGTTAGCAATCTTAAACTTAACTTTGTGACCCGCTGCAAAGTTTGAGCACGAACAAATTGTAGGAACAAGCTGCGCGAAAAATGTTCAAAACATCAACACTTAAAGCGTGACCGGAGAAACATCAAGGATGAAACAACCTACAGTGATACTTAGTTATGAGGAGGGACCCGAAATTTTATGAGATTTGGGGAGAAAAGTTGCAGTAGCAACAACTGGCAATTACCTGGGGAACCTAGATCTCTGGGTGATTATACTTTTAGCAACAGACTCTTTAACAAGAATGCATCTAATGAATTCTTCCAGCTATCCAGATTTCTCAAATGACCGAAGTATGTACCTTAATCATTGATACTAGTCCAATTTAGGGAAGTGGAAACCGAGACCTTCAAGTCCAGATAACTCTGCCGGGGCCAGAGTATGGGTTTCATTATTACCTCTGTCTTCAGGTAGCTAACAGTGTGGACACCACAGGATTGTAGCCGATAGTGAACAGCAGTATTCGTTTGTTCCTCATTCCCATGCCATTTTAACACTTTTGTGCTTTTGGACTTTTGTCCCTTTCAGCTGAGTCCTTCTGCACGCCTTTCTTACTGAATTTTAATTCAGGATCCTCTATCCCATAGTGTCCTTTTGTGTGAGTGGTGTGCTTCAAATTTCAGCTCACGGATGGAGAGGATCTTTTGGCAATTTAGTGCTTCTGATTCAGCTTTTGCTTTGATGCATGATGCTTTTATAGAAGTTTTGACTCTTTATTTTCCTTTTGGCATCCGTTTCTTGGCATGGGATCATTTATATTTAATACGCTGTTCACCTTGCTTCTTCCCATGGGTCTTTTACTGTCGCTCCTTAGAACATTTCAAATGTGACGTGGATGGAGCCCTGACATAGTACTCCAGACTCCTCGAATCCGGTTTAATTCACAGGGGTTAAGCAGGACTTCAATGCACACAACATTTTATTCGAGAAAACCGTTAGGTTGGAAGAAATATTTTAGCAACCCACAGGCTGATACTCAACGCATTTGCTATTCCCGAAAGACCTTAATATTCTCCAGACAACCGCAAGTTCGTTCCCCTTATTGAAAATCAAAAACTTAAAATTAAATCAAATGAAAGCATGACTCGAAAACAACCCCACAGCTTATTTATATACAATATAGAAAACTCAAAGACAACTTCAAGAAAAATAAGGCTTGAGAACCAAACCATTAATTGGCAGGTTCTCCTCCCATCCCTGTAAATCTTGCAACTTGTAAGTAGCAGGGCCAAGCTTTGCTTTGATCTGAAATGGGCCTACCCACAATTGTTGGAACTTAGTATGCTTTCCCTTCTTGTCATGGGGATGATCCCATTTGAGAACGAGGTCTCCCACTTCCAAGTCCCTTTTCCCAGCTTTATGTTTGTCAAACCATCTTCTTACTATCTCCTGCTGTTGTTTAAAACGTTCTCTAGCCTTGGATCTGGCCTCCTCTGCTTTCAGAAGATTATATATCCTTATTTGGAGAACCTCGTCATCCGACCCCCTAGACTCTTGGGCTAGTATGGAAGCTGGTAGCATGATATTGGGAGGCAGGATGGCTTCCTTACCGTACACAAGGGTATAGGGTGACACTCCTATTGCAGACTTGGGGGTGACTCTGTTAGCCCACAGGGCGTTGGGTAAGGCTGAGCGCCAACTTCTCTGGTTTTCTACTACAGTCTTCTTCAAAATTCTAATGAGGTTTTTATTAGAGGACTCGGCCAGGCCATTCCCTTGCGGATAGTAGTTAGCAGAGTAATGTAATTTTATCCCTTTATCATGAGCAAATGCAGTCAATTTAATTGATGAAAAATATTTAGCATTGTCAAAAACTAACAAAATTGGAACTCCAAACCTGGTCATGATATGATCTTGTAGGAAGTTGATGACTTCGTCTTCGTTTATTTTGCGCAGTGGGATAGCTTCGACCCAGCGAGAGAAATAGTCCGTCGCAATAAGAATGTACTTGTGCAGCAGGGACGAATTCGGTTTTATTTCTCCAACAATGTCCAGCCCCCATTGTTCAAATGGTTCCATGACCATCACCGGCTTTAGGGGTGCTGCTGCTTTAGGCTGTCTCCCACCACATCTTTGACAAATATCGCATCTTCTGACATGTGCATGTGCATATTTAAAGAGTGTAGGCCAATAGTAACCATCTCTAAGGATTTTGTGGGCGGTGGTATCACCTGAATAATGTCCCCCAGCCGGACCATCGTGTAATTCAGACATGACTTTCTCAGCATCCTCTTTCTCCAAGCATCTCAGGAGGACTCCATTGTAGTTCTTTCTGAATAATACACCTTCTATGATTTGGTAGGAAGCTGATTTCAAACGCAGAGCTCTCCTTTGTTTTGAACTCCAATGTTCTGGCAACAGCCCCGACTGCAAGTAATGCACAAGGTCTCTACACCAGGACTCAGGAGCCGTGAACAAAGGACACACGTCCATTACATGCAATTCGGCTTCATCTTCCCATGCTTGTTCTTCGTTGTTCCTTATTTCAGTCATCAACTTGCATAGCCCTTGACCTTTCACTATAGAGGCTGGCTTGAATTCAAGGTCATATTCTCGAAGGTCTGTTACCCAATTGCCCCTTCTTTCTCCTAACTCTTTCTGTACGAGAAGGGATCTTACAGCTGGGTAAGGGACTATTACTTTGGTTCAGTTTTTTAATATATAAGGCCTGAATTGCTTTACTGCCTTAAATACTGTGTAAACCTGCCTATCAATGGCTGGGTATTTTTTCTACCCCTTGCAGCCCAGTGCTCATAAAAGATATTGGGAATTCATCACCCCCATCCTCTTTTTGCGTAAGCACCGCTGCCAATGAATCATCGAATGCAAATGTGTACATGATAAAATCTTTATCAAAGTCTGGGATTTTTAGTGAAGGTGCATGTGCAACAGCGGTCTTGATTTTACTGAAAGCATTCTTTCCAATTTCAGTCCACTTAAATTGTGCATTTTTCTTGACCATCTGCTGCAGTGGCTTAACAGTCTAGGCGAAATCAGGTACAAATCTTCTGACAAAATCTATGGTTCCCATAAACGATCGCATTCCCTTTTTATTATGTGGCATAGGGATTTGTTCAATGGCCTTAATTCTTTCTGGGTCTATAGATATACCTCTCTTTGAGACTATGTGTCCCAGCAACTTGCCCTCTGTGACTGCAAATACGCACTTCTTAGGATTGAGGGAGATGCCATATTTCCGGCAACGTTCGAAAATTTGTTTTAGGTGAAAAGTGTGTTCTCCCCTTTTCTTCGAAAATATTGTAATGTCATCAAGATATACTACAACACTTCGTCCAATCAATCCGTGGAAATCTATGTCCATATCTCTCTGAAAAGTCACTCCAGCATTAATCAGTCCAAAGGGCATCCTTCTATAGGCAAAAGTTCCCCATTTAGTCTTGAATGTTGTCTTTAACCTGTCTTCCTCTGCTACTAGCACTTGATTGTAGCCAGAGAAACCGTCTAATAATGAAAACAACTCAGAACCAGAGACCATCTGTAGCAATTGCTCCATGGGAGGCACCGGATAGTTGTCTTTATTTGAGGCGCGGTTTAGGTTTCTGAAGTCCACGCACAGTCTGATTTCTCCCGACTTTTTTCTGACTGGTACCAAGTTCGATACCCACTCAGAGTGCCTAACTTTAAAGATGATTCTAGCATCTAGTAATTTCTTTACCTCACTCTGAATCAGTGGCTCCAACTTTGGATACATTTTCCTCAAGGGCTGCTGATATGGCTTGACTCCGGCCTTGATGGGAACAATGTGTTTGATGATGTTGGTATCATATGTTTTTAAATCTTGGTACGTCCAGGAAAAGACATCTTTGTACTGTTTAAACAAACTGACGAACTTATCCCTTTCAGCTGGTGAACAACATTTGTCGAGGTTCACAAACTTGGGATCCGTCTCAGTCCCTAAGTTTATCAGCTCGAACTGTAGAGTTGAGCTGTGAGTTTTTACGTTAGCGGGTCTTCTGAATTTTTCATTCAAGTCAAACATTTTCTCTAATGTTCTGACCCCTTTAGGGACAAAATTGTCAGATTTCATCTCTGTTTGGTGTTCTTCATCATCGATAATTGCTCCTTTGAATACCTCATCGTTTGTTAAACATTCTATGATTTGCTGGTCATCATAGAACACCCGCAAATTGGTGATCATATCCGGTACTGAAGGCCTGAAAAGCAATTCAACAATACATCGATTATTTGAGGGTACAAGCCTAGCGGCCGAAGTGGCCAATCAGTCAGCTGCTATGTTTTTAATTCTTGGGATTGAAATAATGTTGAATGCCTGAAAACATTTAAGCAAATCCCATACCTCATTTTGGTAAGCTTTCAAGTGAGGAGAAACACAATGTATTTGATTTCTTATTTGCTTTACAACTATTTCTGAGTCCCCAAAAATTTTAAATTACTAACCTTTAGCTCAATCGCTTTCTTGAGTCCCTGCACCAGTGCTTCATATTCAGCTGTATTGTTAGTACATTCAAACTCTAATATACATGACAAGAAATGTTTATTCTTTTGTGGATCAACAAGGACACAGCCAGCCCCTGACCCTTCTAATGTCTTTGAGCCATCAAAAAATAAAGTCCAAAAATCACTAACTACTGAAGGTAAATCTATTCCTACTGCTAAATCTACTATTTTACAGTCAATTTCATCAGCCTGAGCAAAATCGAAGGAGATCAGGCTGAGTGTCAGATGTGTCACTGGCCTCTTCCGCTTGATAATTCCCTGGTTCCAGTTCGAGAAAATAATTTCCCAGCACAGATTCAACCGATACATTCTTCTCATTCAGTTGAGTAACATTGTACTTCATGTGAGGTTCTCTTAAAATTTTAATCTGGTTGGGACTCCCTTTGTACGGTAACCACAGATGCGACCAATCTGAGGAAAAATATCCATTTAATTTAGCTGACCAATCTCTGCTCAGGACCAGGCCATAAGCGTCTGGTATATCAGCCACCACCATGTTAATAACTTGGCATACTCTGTCATCGGATGCCAGACGGATTAGGACGTCTTCCATCTCACCAATTACCTTAATGTCTGTCCTATCCAATTGCACCACCCTCCACGTGGTTGGCTTAGGCTTCCCATTGATTTTCTTACATACTGATACGGGCATGACATTAATTGACGCCCCTGAGTCTACTAGACAATTGTGAACGTTATGATTAAAAATCTCAAACGTCAGGAGAAAGGGTGGCTGCTTAGTTTTAGACTTACCTCCAGTGCTAGCTTCTCCAATTTCTTCTTCGCCCAGAGGTTGATTTTCAGCGAGCCGCTCCTCTTCTGACGTTTCCAATGCTTTCAACAACCTTTCCTTTTGTTGAGGTACTTTGAACATTTCAAACAACGGGACGTTTGCCTTTATCTTCTTTAAATATTCAACTACGTCATATTCAATTTGTTGTTTAATGGACTGAGATTTATCAGCATTCACCTTTTCTTTGTTTAGTTCAGGCAGCATTCTGTTCTGCTTAGGATCTTGGCTGGTAACAGTGAATACCGGAGACTTATCAGCCACAGATTTATCTTGAAATTTCTTCCTAATATTTCTTTGCAACCTTCTGATCTTTGGGAGTAAAATGCTATCGTTACTAACCATCCCTTGACTTCTAGTTGTTACGTTAGCCTCCCTGACATCTTTGTGTTTTTGGGTGATATCTTCTTCGGCATCGAGTAAGGAGACAGTACTCCATAATGCCATGGTTTCTTCTTCCTGTTCTTTTGTAGAAGTAGAAGCAGCACTTTCTTTCCTTTCATCATCATCTTCTTCTGTTGATCTCAAATCCAACATCTGATTCATAACTAACGTCATTGAATTTATCCATTGTGGACAGTTCCTTTCGGAATGAGGTTGTTGATGAAAGGTACAGAAATTTTCCATTCCTATATCCGTCAGATTCATAGATGCGGTTTTTTGAGGAGGAGATTGGGGCTGATTATTTTCCTCTCTTTTCTTATAATATGGCCTATAGAATTTTTGGGCTTCCTTTTCCTTCTCCAAGTCTATGATCTTATTAGATAGCTTTTGCATCATTTTGGCCATATTATCCAGGTATGGCGACTTTTCTTCCTTAGGCTTAGCAAACAATAAGGTCTTCCTTCCTGTGCCTCTTTCTCCTGATTGTTCTGGATAGTCTTCAATACTTTCTCTTTCCGCTTCCACCACCTCTACTTATTCATAGGTCTCTGTTAAAGTAGGCTTGTCCCTACCCTTTGCAAACATGGTCAAATTAGGACCCAAAGCTGAAGTATAGTATTCAATTAGTACTTTGTCTGAAGGCTTATCTGTTTCGGAGAAATTTTTCAGATATGCCGCAAACCTTTGTGTGAAGCTGTGCACTTTTTCTTTTTTCTCTTTCTTCAGTGCACACAATCCTTTCATAAGGGCAGCATGAGTCTTTTGGACTGCATACTTACTTCTGAACATTCTCTCGAAGGTATCCCAATTTGGGATAGAGTTAGCGGGCAATCCAAAATACCATGAGGCCGCAGCTCCTTTGAGGGTATGAGGGAATAATCTACAAACCACATCTTCATGTTCTCCTGCCCTTAATCCTTCTATAGCCAGATAGAAACTCTGCAAATGGTCATCT
Source organism: Pseudotsuga menziesii (assembly GCA_001517045.1). Lineage (NCBI taxonomy): Eukaryota > Viridiplantae > Streptophyta > Pinopsida > Pinales > Pinaceae > Pseudotsuga > Pseudotsuga menziesii. The sequence goes on from LPNX010411837.1 coordinate 18,838, forward strand.
ACTAATATCTTCTCATTGGGGTCAAATTTAGGCAACAACTTTTCGAAGGCTTGAGGTAGGTCAAGCAAAGGCGGTGTCAAATTTAGAGGTGATCTGGCTCTCCATGCAGGTGGGGGGTTTGGAGGATTAGGTGGAGGTTGATTTGCATTAACGCCGGCCATGATTTGAGGTGGAGAGGGAGGAGGTGAACCCACAGGGGTGTGAACAGGAGAACTGTAAGGGGTACCTGGGCCTTCTTGGTTCAAAGGTAATGCAACCTCCTGCGGAGCAGTCTCTACAAGCTTTTCCCAGTCTCCAACCAACAATGAATCTTCTGCTATAGGACAGTCTTTCTTCTTGTATTCTCTTCTAGGAAAGTCAGGGATAATTGGCAACCCTCCAAGCTTCTTTACGTATGCCCGGGTGTGTCTTCTTAGGTTTCTAACTACTTCGTTACCAACAACATATAGATGTTCTATGTTTTCTTCTTCCGGAATTGGATTACGCGGTCCACTACTTTCAGAACTGTAACCAGCGGAATAATCTCGGGAAAACGGGTTTCCTCGGCCAGCCATGCACTGGCGGCCCTCCTTCTAGCGCCAAAAATTTTGAGGCCTTGAAATTCGCAGGTGGCAACAGTAAGGGATTCTCCCCAATCAACGTTCCCAACTAGCCCATTGACTGTTTGGAATAGGGAATCCGTCCGGTTTGCGGTCCGGCTACCGTAGGTCAAGAAACAAAACAAAGGCTTTACCGGTTGCGGCCCGGCCCACCGAGTTTTTGTGTTTTTTGAATTTAAGAAATGAAATGCAAGTGCCTAGCTAAATGCAGAGTGATAAAATGTCGGGAGCGGTCACAATGTGATACGCAGGTTCTTACCTCTCGTCTTAAAGCTCACAAGCATTCAAATCACAGACAATAGGAAATAAACTAACTATCTACTCTATCCCTAGGGAGCAAGAATTGTCATTTATGGTGAGTAATACATTTCACACATGCACTACGAAGAGTTACAGTTAACTGATACTTCTTTCAAAACACACGAGCGATTACAGATATTCAAACAACCAGATAGCCAATTGCTTTATAAAAACACAACATCTATTACTCACAGTGGAAAATATCCTAAAAAAATACCGAAGAACATTTAACAAGAACATAGGTTCAGGAAATCGAATATCCTCATAGTAAATGAACACAGCTGAAAATGAAATAGTTCCTCTTCAACATCATTCATTGAGTCGCATTGATACATCCCATTTTTACTCTCTCCAACAGGTAAAATTGCAATTTTCTTTGCAAAACGAAGTAGTTCCTCTTACAAACCAAACATTTACAAAATTTTCCCCAGGAAAAATCCCTTTCTCAGTTCTGCTTTCAAATATTTAAACTACCCTTACAGAGTGCCTCGATTTCCCCCCAGACGCATGACTTTTCAGTCTCTCAAACGCCTCACATTTCGATCTTTTATCTGTATGCAATCATGAACCACTTGCTAACTGATCCGTTTCTGGTATCTGCGTATTCATTATTCTGGATTTTGTCTTCTACGGCCATGGTTTTCCACAATGATTCCCTTGGTCTCAGTTATACCTTTGCCAAGCGGTCCGTCTTTCTTCACACCATGATAGATTGATTCGTATCCTCGAAATTACCTGCAGTTAATTCGTAAGCGATATCTAAAATAGCAATTATTATCAATAATCAACTATTTCACAAGGAAATGGCATGGCGCACCACCTACGGGCCTGACAGACTTAACCTGTGATCTTCAACAGGAAAACTACGGGCGGGAAAAGTTGAAGTCAGCAATCGGAAGGAAGTCAACTCGGAGGCCAAGAGGTTTTTTCAACCGCAATGGCGGGCGAGGCTTAAGTCATGGACAAGCGAATTGGGGCAAAAGAGGCTTTAAATCGGACGCCGGACAGTTCTGAGCTTCGAAGGCCAGAAGAATTTCAAAGCCGCGATGGCGGAAAAAGAGAGTTAGAAGACACGCCAAACGAACAAGAAAACTAAATCGAAAGTCGAGTGACTTTGAAATCGGAGGGGACGAGGATTCACCAGCCGCAACGACGGACAAAACGAGGCTACGGGCGAGCGGTCGAAAGCTAGTACACATCGGACGTCGGAGAGAATTAGACTTCGGACGCTAAACCACTCTGGGAGCCGCAACGGCGGAAGGCACGAAAACACAAATAGCCGATTTGACAGAAAAACTCAAGTGTTTGAAAGCCTCTAAAACATTAATGGCAGTCAAAGTCCATTATACTTTCAAGTCGACGATCCATCAAATACTAGTTAGCAATCTTAAACTTAACTTCGCGACCCGCTGCAAAGTTTGAGCACGAACAAATTGTAGGAACAGGATGCGCGAAAAATGTTCAAAACATCAACACTTAAAGCGTGACCGGAGAAACATCAAGGATGAAACAACCTACAGTGATACTTAGTTATGAGGAGGGACCCGAAATTTTATGAGATTTGGGGAGAAAAGTTGCAGTAGCAACACTAGTTCAAAGAAAAGAATGAACATAGCCAATATAAGAACGAACTCTCATGAGCTCCATAGTGAAATAAGCCGTTGGGCAGTTCCTAGAATACCATGGGTGGAAATGATCGGCCATCTCCATGAGAATATGAACATTGAGGATGAAAATCACTTCCTCTTAGAGTGCCCTACGTATACCCACATTAGATCTCAGTTTCATAATCTTTATTGCAATACCGGCCTTCCTAGCCTTTTAATGTGTCAAAATTATAGGGAGCTTGGGATGCTTCTCTCCAATCTCTTTGAACATAGGATTACAATTTTAAACAAACTAAATAATTCATTTCTTTAGGTCCGATAGACCAAAGTTTGGTCTCAAGGGATGTTAACCATCATCATCATTATATAGAAATAATGCAATGAAACTACATATGGCATATTAATTTCATGATATACTGCAAAAGGTTCTATGTCTAAGATATTTGAGGCAGCCATAGAGTTTGAAGTCATTCATTTGGGTGAATAATCTACATAAATAGTCGTAATCAAACAATTCTAAGAATTTTTGGTTGAAATGCATCATAATAGTTTATATGTAGTTTTATTTCAAAAATTGTATTTCACATTTCTACACTCATATTATCATATATATAAGTAAAAGTCAATAAAATAACTTCGTACATTGTTGACTTATATGGAATGAACCCATCTATGGCACATCTCCAATGAATTTTGAATAATCCACTTGGTTCTCATTATCAATTTTTTTTTTTTGAAGAAATGCAATTTTATTTACAACAATTTTTTTCAAAATTACATATCACATTAGACATTAATATTAAAGCATATTATAGGAAATTTAAATTCATTAATTAACTTTGTGTTGTGTTGGTTTATAATATGAGATTATTGCATTTACAAATATTAATTGATTTAAGTACGCAAAATTTTGAAAAGTTATGGATTGAGAAATCAAATATTGTATACTTCAAAAAGTTCAACTCATTTACCTATGACACAACTTATTAATTTAGCATGAATAGTCCACTTAGCATTTCTTATCAAGTAAATTATTCAAAGTAAATCATCAAGTATATTATTCAAATTCCACTTGTGAGTTGTTTGTATTGAATGGTATGAGAGAGTAAAATTGACCTTTAAAAGATGATAATAAAAATCAATAAATAATTGTGCCCCGATAGTTCATATGAGATTATTTTAATTACAAATAATAAATTAAACATGCAATTAAAAAAAGTATACAATAGAAAAATATTTAGTGATGTGCAACAAAGTCAATGCAAAAAAAATTATTATATATATANGAAATCGATGTTCTATTCAACATTCCAATGGATTCACATTTCTCTATAAATAATCCATGATGCCATACATATAATGACCAACAATTTAAGAAACATAACTTAGTTTTTATTTTAAAATTACATATCACATTTATACGTTCATATTAATGCATATTATAGGAATTTTATAGTCATTAATTGACTTTGTGATTTGTTGGCTTATAATAGAATATTATTGCAATTTTACCTATATTAATTAATTTGAGTATAAAAATTTATTAAATGTTATGGATTTAGAATCAAATATCTTATAGTTCAACTCATTTACATATGACTAAATTCTCATTAATTTAGCATGAATAGTCCACTTAGCATTTATTTTCAAGTAAATTATTCAAATCTCACTGGTGACATGTTTGTACATAATGACATTAGATTCCTTGATTCACTAGAATATAAAGATCCTAAGTAAATTTTCCCCTTAAAAAATAATAATAAATAATAAATAATTGTGTGCCTCTATGGCTCATATGAGATTATTTTAATAGAAAACAATTCATTAAACCAACACAATTTGGAGAAAAAAAAGTATACATTACAAAAATATATATTGTGTTGCAACTTAGTCAATGCAAAAGCAAGTATAAACAATAATAAAAATGCATATTAATATAACTGTCAATTCTCATATATTTCAAAAAAATATCAAATCGTACAAATTGATTGACCAATACTATATGTCGATGTTGTATTGAAACAAATTTCGCAAAAATATTTTGCATCTGCTACAATGAAGTCATTGTTCTATTGAACATTCGAATTCATTCATTAATTGACTTTGTGCTTTGTTGGCTTATAATAGAATATTATTGCAATTTTACATATATTAATTAATTTGAGTATGGAAATTTATTAAATGTTATGGATTTAGAAATCAAATATCTTATAGTTCAACTCATTTACATATCACTAAATTCTCATTAATTTAGCATGAATAGTCCACTTAGCATTTATTTTCAAGTAAATTATTCAAATATCACTCGTGACATGTTTATACAGAATGACATTAGATTCCTTAATTCACTAGAATATCAAGAACCTAAGTAAATTTTTCCCTTAATAAAGAATAAAAATTAATAAATAACTATGTGCATCTATGGCTCATATGAGCTTATTTTAATTGCAAATAATTCATTAAAACAACATAAATTGGAAAAAAAAAGTATACACTAGAAAAAAATGTATTGCATTGCAACAAAGTCAATGAAAAAGCAAGTATAAAAAATAATAAAAATGCATATTAATATAACTGTCGATTCCCATATGTTTCAAAAAATATCAAATCATACAAATTGATTCACTAATAACTAACTATGTCCATGTTGTATTGAATCAATTTCTCAAAAAATATTTTGCATCTGCTACAATGAAGTCGATGTTCTATTGAACATTTGAATGTATTCACATTTCTCTTTGATGCGATGAAGTGCCTTAAGAAAGGGTAATAAAACTTGCATAAGCCAAGTATCTTTCTCTTGTCCTGTATAGGCCTTTATCAAGATATGGTTTGACCGATATTTGACAAATTGAGAAGTAGGCTTTGATCTATCTATTAGCAAAACATTTGATTCTCCATAGTTATCTCCATATTGGGACCACACATCCCTCATCCTTTTCTCATAAAATTGTATTGTACTCCCTCCTTTGAATTTTGTTTGAAAACAACAATGAGACCTATCCCATGTGAACTGTAATTCCCTGACATCAATGTTTGACTTTTCAAGTATTTGTCGGATATACTTTTCAATGACATTCAATGTCCATATTGCAACATCATAATTTTTTAAGCAGTACTTTAATAATTCTGACTAAAAAGGCCTAGAAAAAATAGGACATATCACCAAAATCCCAATCTGGTTTTCTTTGAATTTAACAAGTTGGTTCATCTCTATTGTATGACAAGAACAATACTCCTTCCATTTCAAATATCAACAACATCTTTCGATTGATATCAATTCCCATCTGCATCGCAACCACATATATATCATTATCATAGCTCCACTTCATTACCTTTAAGGACACCAAAACATATTATTAAAAGCATTTTAAAAATTTATATAATTCACATTTATTATCGAAAAAATTTAATTTGTATACCAAGGGAATTTTACAAGGTAAATGACAATGAAAATATATAGTTACGGTGACCCCATTCTAGTGAACAAATGAATGATATGTTAATATATACATCAACCTAATAATTTTTTTCTATTTGTATTGAATAAGTCTTACATGAACACATAATATCCCTAATCCTAATAATTTTTTTCTATTTGTATTGAATAAGTATTACATGAACACATAATATCCCTAATCCTAATAATTTTTTTCTATTTGTATTGAATAAGTATTACATGAACACATAATATCCCTAACTTTTCATTTTACCATTGGAAGTAAGTTTTTTATGAAATCAAGGATATGCTTCAAAGTCTTTTGCAATGAAAAGGGGGCATTGCATACATGGAAATAATATTTGTATTTTATGAGCTAACATGCTTACGACATGTAAGATTGACGACTTACGTGAAATATGTTTTTTTTATGAAATCCATGGCTAGGATTTTTCATAAGATTTTTTTGTAATTTTAGGTGACATAATGTGATGTTCAATTGACTTAAAAAGTATTTATCAACCTTACCTATAGTCTGACTCAAATATAACACATTTGAAGATGATAGATAGAAGTTTGTACACTAGTAATAATGGTACGATCCTTGGTCTTCCTAGTATTCTCCACCACAATGCTACCTACACGATCCAATATCTCTACTCCATCCATCACCTTAGATTTTAGAGGATCATTTAAGACTTCAAAACTCTCCCATACTTTCATTAATTCGACATGCATCCAATACACCAATTTAGTGTTGATATCATCTAATTTAATGTAAAAGGATATTGTAGTAGATAAATCCTCCTCCATCACCATATTCTTATACTTAATGCTCCCATAAATATAATATTTTTAGAATTAATATTCCAAGTAAAGATTTCACCACTACATATCATCAGGGTTCTAATTAACTTAGCGTTATCAATCTGGTGGATCGCTCACGTGCATGCTAGTGTTCGCTCTCGGATCCTGTGTTGTTGCACAACTTCTGGCCCTGCGCTGTGGCGCTTCTATCTGGCTCGCATGCCGGTCGATGGGGCTAGCCCTTCCCTAGGCCCCGGAGATGACGAAAAGGCGTTCAGACTGTTGATCTTTGGCAAATCTAAGATCCCCGGACCCGCTCCTATCCCCAAGTTCGTTAAGAAGGTTAACAAAATCCCTATCATTGACCTGCCCCCTCAGCATCCTATGTATATTGCAGTTTCTCTGGAAGATCAGGATTTGGTTGGTCAATTCACCAATCTATGGCCCTCTCCCAAGACCACCGATAACTAGATCCAAAAGAACTAGAGACCTTTAATCTCCAATAGCGTGACCTGTTACACTGTTGGAAGGGGGTATTTTCTATTCAAATTCATTTCCAAAGAAGATTGGGATATGATATTTCAAAACGACCCATACTTTATGGGCCCCCAAGGTCTCTACCTCAATAGATGGACGCCTGATTTTGATCGGGCTTTGGACGTCCCTAAGGCGGTCCCAGTTTGGGTTCGTTTGACCAATCTCCCAATCCATTTCTGGTCTCCCTCCTCCTTAGAAGCAATTGGGAACAAACTGGGGAATTTTATTGACAAAGCTTTCCCCAAGGAAAACTACCCTTGTGCCAGAATCTATGTTGAAGTAGACCTTGAAGCAAGCCTACCTGAAGCATTCAAGCTCACGGTGGGGGATTGGCAACACTTTTAGAAGCTTGACTATGAGAAGCTCCCCTTCAAATGTTGGCACTGTCATGAATATGGGCACTTCTAAAAATTTTCCCTAACAGACCAATAGATCTATCAGAAAAGGATCCAGAAGAAGGGTGGATTCATGCAAAAAAAATAGAGCCAACCCAAGGAAGACCCAGAAGAAAGATGTAAGGAAAACAAAAATCAGGAATCAAATACATACTAGGGAAGGAAACGGCTCGGAGGAGCAGGAAACCACAAATCCGGTTCATGCAACTGAAAAACACAAAAACAAAAAAAGACGAAGTCATCAATTGTGAATCTGGGAAATCTCCAAACCCTAAAGTAGTTGGACCTTCCACCTTTGGATTCACTCAGGAGGCTCAACCTAAGTCCCCGGTCCCCAACTCTCCTATCTCATCCAAGGAGGAGGCCTCGGATGAGGAAGAAGGTGAAGTGGAGAGATCACCCCTAGTGCAAAAAAAATCCAAAGTGGGAAGGAAATTAGATAAAGAGAAAAGGGAGGAAGCCTCTTACAAGGACAAGCTCATAGGAACTTAAGCCACTATTAAGTCAATGATGAATCCCAAGAACACAAGACAGAAAGGGAAGCCCAAAGGTACTGCCAAATATACCAAGGGTAAATAATGAATATTGTCTCCTGGAACTGTAGAGGGTTAGGTAGCTAGAAAAAGTTGGAAGCTATGAGAGATTTAATCCATATTTCCAGTCCTGACAAGGCTTCTGATCCAGGAGACAAAAATGGAGGAAGAGCCCTTCCTCCAAGCAACCTAGAAGTTCTAGAAAACAAATGAAGGGGTTGCTAGCAGTGCTTGAGGCACCTCTGGGGGGATAGGATCCCTCTAGAAAAAAGAATTGTTTGCTTTAGTTCAATCCATCTCCCACATGCATTGGATTCTTTCAATTCTTCACCACAAGGAGTCAAGAATCCAAGTAAGTATTCTAAACATCTATATTCCTGCTTTGCTTTTGAAAATAAAAAAAAAAGGATTGTTGGACCAGTATCCAGGATGCCTTGCTCATTCATTGCCAGGTTAATCTCATCCTTGCTGGGGATCTAAATATCACGCTTCACTCTAATTAAAAAAGAGGAGGCTCTATTGTTCGAGACCCGCTAAGGGAAAATGTGGAGGATATTATCAGGGACTGGAAGCTGGAAGACATTAAGCCATCTCGTGGCCCGTTCACTTGGTCCATTAAAAGAACTGGGTTAGGTCACATTGCAGCTAAGTTGGGCAGGTTCTCGGTCCAGCAGTCCTTTTCTTTGCTTGGCTTTAGATTCGAATCCAAAATTATGGCCTTCGGAGCCTCTAACCACAAGCCAATCCTTCTTGATCTAGTAGAAGAAAACAACCTGGACCCCATTCCCTTTCGATTTAGTCCTATTTAGATTAACCAGGATGGGTTCCATGAACTTGTTAACTCTGTTTGGAACTCCCCTATTTCTAGCTCGCCTTTCTTCATTTGGGAATAAAAGTTAAGGCGTCTCAAAAAATCGCTTAAAATCTAGGCCAAATCTCAAAAGTCCCCTGCAGAACAAAGGATTGAAGCGGAGAAAACCATGGAAATCCACCAAAGGGAGCAAGAAACGCAGGAAATTCTTATTTCCTCCATCGAAAAAGATACCATTATTCATAGAAACCTCCATGAAGCCTGCAGGATTGAAGAAGAAAACGCAAGGCAAAAATCAAGATGCCTTTGGCTCAAAGCTGGTGACAAAAACATGACCTTCTTCCACAAACAGGTGGAAGGTAGAAAAAACTTTAAGGAAGTTAAAGAAATCCACACTCAGGATCAGGTTATCCAAGAGTTCGAAGAGATTAAAAAGGCAGCCCATGATCATTTTCAAAAGATCTACATGAAAGAAAATCCAGGTAGTCCTCCCTCCCCCATCATAGATTTGATCCCCAAGGTGATTAGCCGGACATCCAACAGGAAATTGTTTGTCCCAGTCTCGAAGAAGGAAATCAAATCAGCTCTAGAAAGTATGGACTCTAACAAGGCTCCCAACCCTGATGGGTTCTCTTCCAAATTCCTCAAATCCTATTGGAAGACTATAAAGCATGATCTCTGTAGAATGGTTTCCAAGTCCCAATTTTGTTCCAAGCTTGGGGGAAGCACCAACTCGGTATTCCTTTCCCTTATCCCCAAATAAAAAGGAGCCATATCCTTTGACAGATTCAAACCGATTTCTCTTTGCAATATAGGATGCAAAATCATCACTAAAGTCATAGCCAACGGCCTCAAAGAGATCCTCCCTAGCATCATTCCGGAAAACCAAGGAGGCTTTGTAAAAGGCAGACATATTGAGGACAACATCATCCTGGTTCAAGAAGCCATCCATTCAAGCACCCAGCATCAGGAAAAAGGTATGATCATCAAACTTGATTTAGCTAATGCATTTGATCGAGTTAAGTATGACTTTCTCTTTCATGTCATGCACAGGTTTGGGTTTGACCCTGGCTTCATCAATTGGATCCAAGCCTGTATTAAAAACCCCTGGATTGCCCCATTGGTTAATGGGCATGCTGCCAGTTTCTTTCAAGCCTCTAGAGGGCTCCACTAGGGCTTCCCTCTATCCCCTCTTCTCTATGCCATTCAGTCCTCAGCTTCCAGCTGAATCAAAGCCAGTTAAGGTCAGATCTCATTGGAATTCAAATAGGCAGAGGAGTTAAAGGAATAAACCATGCCCAATTTGTTGATGACACCATCCTGCTGGGTGGGGGGCCGAGTGTGAATTCGGCCAGGATTTTCCAAAAAGAACTAAATCGCTATCAAGTGTCCTCTTGAAGCTTGATCAACTTCAGGATTATTCAAATTCTCAGCTAGAATTGCAATCCTAAAGAAATGGCCGACATAAGCAAAATTTTGGGTATAGAAGGAAAAATCACCTGGGAGTCCTTCAAGTATCTTGGAGTCCCTATTTTCAAAGCCTCTCCCAAGACCTCTCCTTGGAACTAGATCATTGATAAAATTAAATTCAGAATCAACACTTGGGGAGCTCACTGGTTAAATCCTGCGGGGAAGGTTGTTCTTATTAAAACTGTGCTCACTAATATCCCGATCTATCAATGTTCTATTATTCTCACGCCTAAGAGAATCCTGGCCAATATCAACTCTTTGCTCAAAAAATTTCTCTGGAAAGGAGGGAAACAAATTGAGAATAAGATCCCGCTTGTAAGCTGGGATAATATCACCAAACCTTGGATAAATGAGGGTCTACAAATCAGAAATTTGGAGAGGCAAAACTTAGCTCTTTGAGCCAAGATCCTTTGAAAAGTTGTTACGGGCAATCCATATTGGTGTAAGAATGCCCTCTGGAAAAAATACCTCTCTGGAAGCCGCTTGAGAATTCTGGACTCCCCTACAAGAGTGGGGAAAGGATCAGTTATTTACTCCATTCTAGCCAAAGCTTTCCCTTTCTTCTCCAATAAACTCACATGGGTTCCAAGAACTGGGAAGAAAATTAAGATTTGGGAAGACTCCATCATGGGAGAGCAAGCTTTGATCCATGTGAATGGTCTATCCCAGATTAAAGATCATCTTCAAATTCGTAGCTTGGTAACTCTGTGGGACATCTCAAATTGGAATCAGGATGGTTCCTGGAAGAGCTGGAACATTCCCGCACCTATCCACTTAGAAGCTGCTGCAAACTCTCTCATCATCAAGCTTTAGGGGAAGTCCCCAATTGACAAAAGATCCAAAGACTCCAGAGGTTGGGGGGACAAATCAAGTAGGTATTTTGCCTCAGCAACACTGCCACCCTCGAGCTAGGCATGATTTCCCCAAGGAATAAGGAACACTAGCAGACTTCACCCATAGCCAAGGATACAATAAAACTCAGATCGACGGCCAAAAATATCCCGCTCTCAAGATTTTTTGGGTTGTATAAATCCCAGCTAAATGACCACCACATGACCCTCCATGGCAATCATTCAGCACAACCTTGACCTCTTCATGGGTTAAACAACAACATAAAATGGAATCTACCCCACGGCGGTACAAAGTGTTATCCACTATAAGGTAGTTCTTAGATACGTGACGTAATCGTCATCTCTCATCCCGTGAAAGGTGAGTAGGGACCTTCAATGTTTGTAAATATATGATGATATCCCCATACCATGGATCCAGAGTTGAGATAATGAAAATATGCTCATCGACAAACATATCCTCATAAGCCTCCTCCTCCTCCTCACTTGGGAAATCAGAAATGAGCTCCGCAAAAATTAATGACTTCTTTGATTTCGTCGAAACAAACTCGAGATTGAATTCTTGAAAAATAACAATCCATTTATTATACTTTCCCCCGATCATCCTTCCAGTGAGGACGAACTAAAAAGGATTGACATGAGCTACCACCAAGGTCTGGCGAAGGAGAATGCAGTGTCTCAATCTCTAAACCACATGAACGGTAGCTAAGGCAAGTTTCTCCACATGGGAATAACAGATTTCCACATCTATAAGGTTCCAACTCAAATAATATATGACATGCTCATGGAGCTCCTCATCCTCCTGAACCAAAACCACACCAATCATCTCCATGGACGCGGCCACATAAATCAAAAAGTCACGGCTATAGTTCGGTGGACTAAGCACGAGAGCCGATGCTAACGCTCGCTTAAGAGCATCAAAGGACTCCCGGGCTCGCTTATCCTTGCAAAAGGTAGTGTCCTTCTTTAAAAGACGTATAAAGCCTTTAGTCAAATTGGCAAACTTAACTAAGAATCTCCCTAAGAAATTTGCCATGCCTTGCAAACATTGAAGATGTCTAATATTTCACAGGGGAGACAATTGAAGTATTGCCTCAACCTTTAAGGGATCAACTCTTATACCCTCATTGGAAACAATGAATCCTAGCAAGCGACCAGACTTCACGCAAAAGATGCACTTATGCGGATTTAACCTAACCAGGTAGTGGCAGCATCTTTCGAATACTAATCTCAAATGGTACGAATGATGCATTCTCAGCCGAGAATGAGCAGCAAGGTCACCCAAAAAGACTTCAATAATCGATTTGAGATCGTGAAAAATCAAGGTCATAGTCTGCTGAAATGTGGCTCCAACGTTTTTAAGACCGAAAGGCATCTTCCGATAAACAAACGTACCCCAAGGACAAATAAATGCGGTTTTGTGTTGATCCCCGGGTTTGATCTGAATCTGATTATATCTAGAAAATCCGTCCATAAAGGAAAATAACTCGCTTCCCGCATACTCATCCAAAATTTGATCAATAAATGGTGTGGGAAAATTATCCTTAGGACAAGCATGATTTAAATCACGGAAATCAGTGCATATACGTATCGTTCCTTGCTTCTTATCAACTGGAATGGGGTTTGACACCCACTCCGTCAAGGGAACAGGATAGATAAAACTAGCTTTTTAACAGCTTTTCTATCTCAACCTTAATCACGGGTGCTTTTCTAGGATACACCACACGCAAACGTTGTCAAACAAGATTCGCATTCGGATAGGTCTTAATTTCATGTTCGACAATACGAGGGTCGATACCTGGAATTTCCTCGTATGACCAAGCAAAGATGTCACAAAACTCTTTGAATAGCTTGGTATACTCCTGAATCTCAGCATGGGAACATTCTGCCCCAATATAGTCATTCTCAATCTTGCCAGGATCACGAGAGATATTGATAGGAATAGTAGGTGATATATTCACCATGTTCCCATCAGCCATCTGACCAGGAGAGCTTAATGGAACCACGGGACTACCAATCTTCTCGCTAAGAATATCCCTAAATCCCTCATGCTCCAAATGGTCAAGATTAGGAAGAAAATAAGATCTATGATGCAACTCTTCCCAAGGTGGCTCAACCCCATACATGGCCTCAACAATAGCTTCATATTATGGAAAAACATTATCAAGGCAATCATGTGCGTGAGAGGATTCAACTGCCCATGCAGACAGCACATATGGGTCCTCCTCCTCCGTCCACGAAGAGGAAGGACTAGGCTCTGCAACACAATCAAGATTCGCTTGATATGCTATCATTTCTGTAGGCAACGACACGTCCGTTTCGATAGGTCCATTCGAAGGACTCGGTGAAGGAAGAATCCAGGGATCTTCCATATGGGTAGTGCAAAAAGACACCGAATTCAATGAAGATGAAGCCCCACCGAAACTAGATCCGATCATAAGAACAGGTGCAAGACAACTAAAGGTCCCCATAAGGGATGGATACATACCTACACCCACACTCCCAGTTGTCGGTTCAGAATGATTGATAATTGAAATAGAAGCTCCTGACGATGCATTAACACACAGATTTTTGAATGATGTCTGATCAATTGTAACAATCTTCCCATTTAATGGAAAGCATACAACTCGAAATAGAGAAGATGATACGGCTTGCATACTATACATCCAATTTCGACGCAGTAAAAGATTGTAATCAAGGGGCGCATCAACCACCTCGACCTCGATCACGACGGTCTTCCCTCCCAAACAGACCTTAAGAGAAGGCATAATGCCATGCAGCCGAAACGATCTACCATCAAAGGCAGTCAACATGGTAGCGAATTTAGACAACTCAAGAGAATCCAAACCCTTCCAACACGACAAAGACATCACGGAAGTAACGGTGCCTTCGTCAATCACAGTACGTTTGACGGTCATGTTAAGACATCTACATGAATTAAGAGAGACACATAGTAAGGCAAGCGAGGCTGTAGTCCCATGGTTTCAAATTTGATGATGGAAGAAGAGTTATCCTCATTAACCCCAAGAGCAGAAATCAAAGCTTTCCTTTGCGACAGACAACTCTGAAGTACTTCAAGCACAGACATTACACAAGGAGTTTGGCCCAAATCCTCGACAACAGAATAGTTCTGGGCGGCTCGAGCATTAGGATTGTGCCCCAAACGCTTTAGGACTCCCTTAGGAATGTGAGGTGCAATCTCAAGTTTATCTGTAGGATTTTCAATGCGCAAAGGGCTCTCAGTTGGACGAGATTCCTTCCCAAGGTCTGGTTGTGACGAACCATAGTCTTTCGCACAAGTCACAACCTTAGTAGCACGCACCATGCTGATGCGACCATGACGAGTACTGGTTTCCAACATATTTTGATCTCCACCCGACATAGAATGAGGATCATGGGTCCTCGAGTTCATATTTTGATTATGGGGTAAAGGATTGGTCAGCACAGTTGGGCCTTGTGCTATGAACCTCGTGGCATCTTCCATATGAGGGCACAAGTGGGTGAGGTGGTCATCCTTCCACAATTTGCAAGGAAACTTAACCTTACATTTAGACTACTTGTCCCCCCCAGCATTGCAGTTGTTCTTGTCATTAAAATTGGAATTGTTGTTCTTGTTCCCACCCTTACGATTTTTTTTACCCTTTTTCTTAATCCTTTCGGGATGTTGGTTGCCCTTCTGGTCTGACAATTGCACGGAAAGTACACTCGCCATTTGGGTGGGTTGAGACGAAGTCGTGGCTTGTCCTGAAGCATATTGATTAATAGACAATTGACTCACTTGTTTCACAACCGAATCCACAGGTTTGGTACTTGTACAACCCACAATGCCATTGGCATGTGGTCCAGGCTTGATCTTGGGATCAAAACTAGAACGCAGAGCATTAGGTATGATCTCATATAATAGTCCAAATTGAGCATAAATCAAATCCAATTCATGTGCCCTAAAAATTGCTTGTTCCTCATTCTGGACTCTGGATGTAGAAACATCCTTCGCGATGTAAGGTAGTAACAATTTAAGGAACCACTCAAGGAGAAACTCTAGCAGTATGAAAGCTTTAATCAACCTCTTCCGTCTATGCCACTCTTGGATATGGTCCGAGATATGTGTGGCTTTGTCCTGTCGAAATGTCGACAAGAGTTCTGTACCAACGTCGTAATGCACAGGTAGCTGGAAGTGATTGAGGAAAGTCATAGCAAGGTCATTGAACAAAACAAATGCCCCCCTCGGTAACTCTATGTACCATTTCAATGCAGGCCTAATGAGGGTGCATTGAAATAGCCTTAAACGGATTGAGTCATCGTGTAAGGAGTTGGAAGAGCACCAAAGGTGAAAGGTAGTGACATGTTCACTAGGATCTTCTCTTGGTTTGCCCTCAAATTTGGGAATGTCTGAGGGAATCTTGTTAGGGACAGTCGGCCAAGCCAGGTCATGAGATATCGGATCGTTCATTAGTCTCGACAAGTTAGGTAAATTTAATGTTGCTAGGAAAGGGAGCCTAGGTTGAGCTGGTCTATGCCACGATCCTTGATAGTTTTGGTTCATATAAGGCTGACTACTGTAAATACCATGGCCTTGGCCATAATATCCTCCTCCTGTTTGACCCGTGTAGGGATGCATGGAAGCATTATGATGTGGTGTACCTTGACTATGCGGTGCTACAGAGCCATAATTAGAGGATTAAGCGGGTTGTTGATACCCGTACCCATAAGGTTGATAGCTCTGTCCATACTGTGGTCCATAAGATTTTCCATGAGAAGCTCCATAAGATGTCCCATGGGATATCCCATGAGAAGCTCCATAAGTAGGGATATGGGGAACTCCTTGCGATGGACCGTAAGACGATCCAGAAATAGGAATATGACCTCCTGAGACAACAGGAGATACTTGACTGTGAGATACTACTGTACGAGCAGTCGCAGTATGAACATGACTAGTAGCAACATTCCGACCCAAAGGACCACGTGAATGAGGGGGAGGAAGGGTTGTCAAAAATGCATTCGAGGGAGTAGGAATATAGGACGAAGGGACATGTGAAGGGATGTAAGTGGTATTCCCTATGGTCACTCGTCTCGGTTCGGTTATCTGCACATGACTACTAACACTAGGTCTAGGAAGAACATGTGAGGTAGCTTCCACTGCTGGGATGGAAGGTGCAATGTGACTAGTGCTCCCAAATATCTTCGTGCGGAAAGGAATAGGAGTGCCCCCAAGCGTAGTGCTAGGTTCAACTTCTGACTGGTCATGATGTGTCGAATCATGTGCAGGGACATCAAGCATGCCATAACGAACATGACTATTGCTTGTGGGTTCATGGTGAGTCTTGTCGCCCAGAAACCAACACCGGCGACCTATGAATGAGGGATCATAACCGGAATGTGAAGGTATTTTTGGTGAAGGATCATATACCGGAGTAGGATATTCCTACCCAAAATCTTGAGGTGGAGAAGAAATATTATGAATCTCATCCTCGCGATCTCTCATCATGTGTGAATCAATGTGAGAATTAGTCCACTCAGACTATCTATTTCTCTCTCCCAAAGGAAGAGGAGATGTGGAAGGTGGAAGTCGTGCTAAACGACAAGAACGGTGAAGTGCCGCACCCGAATCCACAATGACTCAAAAATGAAAAAGACTCTTTCTAATTATGCAAACCCTAGGCAAAATACCGTGCACAGAGCATACACCTATACAATGTAAAGCCAAATCACAAGAAAACAAGGGTAGGATATGTGAGCTCTCGAATGAAGTAGGTATGTCTCACCTAGGAGAGGCTTGAGACTCCCATACACAACAAGCGGAGGTTCATAACCAATTATAGTGGCCCTCAGCTTCAATGCATATAGCGACTATGCTATCCGACCCCTACCTGGATAGGACACCTGCAAAATAACTTCTGCAAAGTACCCCCTCGATAACCTAGGTAAGGCAACTAAGGTCAACTCAAAATAATCAATGTTCAGGCGGATAGTCGTAGGTGGGATTGACCGTATGGGCCCCCAGATACGAATACAATCCTAGAAATATCTCTGGTGCTACTCAGTTATGACCAGGGGTCATCCCAATCATTAACCGCTCACACTGCCTCGTGATTAACTCCCTTGTAAGAGGAGGATCCTGAGAAACACTAATTATACCAAGGAATTTCACACTCTAACCTGGACAGACACATACATGTTTCATTTAGTGGTCTTGTAGAATTTACTCACAATGAACTATTCCAAGACCCTAAAACCTAATCTTGTAGGTGCACCCTATACAAGAAAAGAGTAATTCATTTTATTATGCATTGATTTTAGTTGGCTTATTACTCAAAAAGGAAAAATGATCATGCAACTAATGGTGTTATGATGCAACAAGAAGTAAAATTCACACCTAACAATCAATGCAAATGCACTGTGTCAAATGAAAAATGGGGTATGCTACTATGTGAAATGCAAAATTTTCCTTCAAATGAAAATGCAATCATTCCTATATGAAAATCTGACTAATACTTCTCCAAGCAAACCTAGTGCAAGTACCATGCAAAATGCAAAATGCAATGATGCATAATGATGCAAGGAAGCAAATACTTTTGTAATTTTTTGAATTAAACTGAGATAATAAAGCAAAAGAATGACTCTACCACCCCCAGACTCTGCAAGCACTATCAAACAGCACCCATGCAAAGCACTAAGGTAAAAGAGACCTAATGCACTAATCCCAAAACAAAAAATAGAAAATGCAATGACAAGAACATTCTTTAAAAAATCAAACTAAAAAGCGTCTCTGGTTAGAAATAGAGGTGTATACAGACTCTAGAAGCATCCAAGGAGACTCAGTAATCATCAAAACTCACCTAGCAACACTTAATCTTCCCCTAAAAGGAAAAACTCAGGGCATACGCGACTATGTGCAAAAAACCCGTGTATATACACGGATATCCCAGTAAAAACCGCATGTACATGGGACTGTGAAGCCAAAACTCACGTACAGGAAGAAAAAGAGATAAAAAAGAAGGTAAACAGACAATTTGAGACAAAATTTACTCCTATCAGACACTACCAGGCAAACATGCCCCTAGACCCGACTCAGAAATAGAGAAATGAGAGCAATTCAAGAACATTGAATGTCGATAAAAACCCCCAAAGGAAATGACTAGGAACTCCCCAGTATGGTCGCAAATTCTATTACGGAGAAAAATTCCTATGGCTTGGGGTACCACAACAGATAGAGTAACCGCAGAAATCAATCCTTTCCTATATGCAAGAGAAACCAAACATCTAACACTAAAGGATCTCGAAACATACCATATTTCGAACAGTTGATGTAGATCCACGTTGAGCTTTTCCACTCTCGCTTGTATTGATTTTTTTTCCAAAGAAAAAAAGCATAATTTTATTTCATCCGTAGAGAGACAAAATTACATTTTGTAGATATGCAATGCATATTTGTAACCAAATATTAGAACCCGATAATAAGGTCTATAAGTACTTCCCAACCCCAAAACATCAAAAGATAATTCACCCCATCTATCCACTAATATAAGAAACGATAAACAGTTCCTAGAACCAAAGACGTTCCATGAGCAAGGCAAGCCAGAGAAGCCCATATAGTCAAAAAATAGTGTCGGTCATATCAACCAACAGTCATATCCAAACGATCATAAACCAAATAACTCATAACTATCCAAAAAAAATAGCATACGACCAGCACCATAACAAGGACCATCAGCAAGTCTCAAATCGCCACCCCTTCAATCAAGGGACGATGATAATACTCAAAAACAACATCTTCTAACCGCTCCTTAATCTTCCACACACCTGCATCCAACTAGAGCCCCTCCTTCGAGGTTGAGTCCGCCTGGCAGTTGTTCTCCCTGTAAACATGTGTAAATGTAATCAAATCAAATGAATCCATGACATCCCAGATAGAAAGTAAAATGTTTTGTAACATAAGGTCTCTGCATGATTGAATCCTCTTAACCCAGTTGATCACATTCAAAGAATCAAAAAAAACACATTCAAATAATCACAAAAAACCTTAAGATTGTTGCACCCCTTTTCTGCTGCAAATATGAGAAGTAATTTCAAACTTAATAGTTCAGCATGATTGTTTCCACCCTCACCCATCCCAGCCATCAATTCAAAGGAATGATTTTTGGCCATATGTAGGATAGCACCCCCCCCACATAAAGTATTATGTGAAGCACCATCAAAGAAACCCCAGGGAGATGTCCGATCAATCACAAGTTCAAGTAACTCCCTCTGCTTCTCAACCCTGATATGTTTGGGGAGAGCCGGTGCAATCCCACAAGTCTACCCTACTGTGATTGCTGGAGTGCAAACTTTCCCATTGAACACCACATTGTTCTTGGCCAGCCAGATGCCCCAAGTAACCAAAAGTGGAAGTAACTTCATAACATCCGTCTTTTCCAATCAGCGCCATCGTTCCCATGCTTCAAGGAATGAAACCCATTCCCACTGATAATCCGGACCCAACCCCAATAGCTTACAGCACTCTGTCCATACCTCCACACACTATGTGCATTCAAGGAACAAATGTACAACCATTTCGCCCCCTTCCCGACATAAGGCACATCATCCCAGGCCAATGATACCCCGTTTATGAATATTTTCCCAGGTCGGGACCTTGTTCTCAAGAACACACCACCAAAATAACCTAGATTTAGGCGAACAATGAAATTTCCAAATCTTCTTCCACCACCACTCCATCCTCTTATAGTTTCCCACAGAACTGAGATAAATATACCCCCCCTTAGGAGTGTATCTCCCACATGGCACCGAATTCCAGATAAGTTCGTGATCCCCTTACCAGAGCTGTACCAACGTTAAATGCAGCAACCCAATGTACTAAATCAGTTCAGCCTCTTCCTTCACAAATAGATCAAAGAAATTAGCTGGGCACCAACCCTGAGTCCATCTATTCTCCTGAACAGGAGAAGCGAGTTGATAAAGATAAATAACACCGCTCTGTCTGAGAGAATCCACCAACGGTTTAGATAATCTAAACCTGCCATTTCGTCCCAACTAAGGATCCTCCCCCACCTACACCCTCCTGCCATTGCCAACCTTCCAGACAAAATTTTCCCCAATAACATCAAAGGATTTAATCACCGCTTTCCATATGACTGATCCTCCACGATGACACTTAAGTGGATTCCTGATCCAGTCCAATATTGTATCAAAGGTAATATATTTCGCACACATCACCTTGGTCCATAAATTTTCTGCTTGAATCAGTCACCATACCCCCTTGGCAGCCAAAGCTTCAGCAAAAAATAAGATGTTTTTAAGGCCCCATCCCCCCAATGATTTGGGCCTAGAGATCCTATCCCATCTAACCCATGGGGTTACCGATACCTCCTTGTTTCCACTCCATAAAAAATGTAGATATATCCGGTGAGATTTCTCCAGTATACCCTTGGGGATCCATGAGAGAGACATCCAATAAACTGGTATAGCTTCCAGCACATCCTTAACCAGAATAAGCCTCCCTGCCCTAGACAGCAACCGATGACTCCAGGTATGTAATCTCTTCTCCAATTTTTTGATCAGCCACACCCAATCCTTATTCAAATAATTGTTGGGTTTCGGGGAAAAACCCATATACTTTAGACCATCATCTAACAATACCCGAATAAAGGGAAAACAGTTAGTAGCACCACCAACTTCGTTAGCATCCATACGATGAGTCGTTAACGTAGATTTCCCTACATTTATCTCCATGCCAGTCGCAGTAGAGAAAAGGGCCAAAATATCAGCAAGTGTATTCATATCTTGGACATTTTCGGAGCAGAAAATAAGAACGTCATCCAAAAACAAGAGATGAGTGATCTGCTGATGTTGAGATACAGCAATGCCATTCAAGTTACCCCCCCTATGAGCCTCCAATAGTAATCGGCTCAGTCCTTCAGCAACCAAAAGAAACAATAGAGGAGACAAAGGACAACCTTGCCTCAATCCTCTCTCCGCATGAAAGAAAGGTGAAGTAGCCCCATTGACTAGAACAAAGAAAGACACAATGGTAAAACAACTCATAATCCACCTAACAAAAGCAATCCCAAAGCCAAGATGTATTAGTAACATATGAATATATAACCAGCTTACCTTGTCATAGGATTTTGAGAGATCAATTTTCAAAATTGCCCCCTTAAGATTTCGAGTTTTCATGCTATGAAGGCCCTCCTGAGCCACACTGATGGCTTCATGGATCTGTTGTCCTTTTAGAAACCCAAATTGTTCCGCCGAAATATGCTCTGACAAGATATCCTTCAACCTACATGCAATAATATTCGAGATCACCTTATATATGCAGTTACAGAGAGAGATAGGTCTGAAATCGTGCAAATTTTTTGGATTATCCACCTTTGGAATCAGATCAATGAAAGTCGAATTAAAGCAGGCCAGGATCCTGCCTGAAAGACGAGAATTCTCCACCACCTTCAAGATATCATCCCCCAAGAGTTGGTAAAGGTCTGTAAAAAATTCAATAGTCCAACCGTCTGGACCAGGACTCTTTCCTTTCTGAAAACTCTGAAGAGCCACTTTAAGTTCCTCTTTAGTAACCTCTTCCATCAAAGATTTATTTTCTTCCACCCCCACAAAATGCGGAAAAACCTAAGCAATACGCATAATCTCCACTAGTTGAGATCCCTCAGGAGCCTGAAATAAATGCTCGAAATGTTCAACCCCTATGTCATCCATATCCTCGAATGTTTCAAATATTCTCCCCAGACTATCCTCCAAACTCCAGATAGTATTCATAGCTTTCCTTCCCCTAGCATAAGTATGAAAAAAAATTGTATTTTCATCCCCACATTCGAGCCAAATAGCCCTACTTTTCAATCTCCAGGTCTTCTCCTTGTCCAAGAGAATAGAATTTATTCTACCTTGCAGCTTGACCAAGGAGTCTTTAGAATCTTGGTCCAAAAAAACCCCTCCCTCCAAATCCATGATGGTAAAAATTTCCTTCTCAAGCTGCCTCAGTTCAAGATCTTCTCTGCTATGCTTATCCACAGCCCATTTCTTAACGAAACCTTTGATCCAGGAAATATTCTCCGCAAACTAAAAATTCGCAGACAATTGGTTGTCAGGATTATATGGAACCCAGTTTGAAAGAATCAGTTGCTGAAATGATTCATCCTTTAACCAAGTCTTGTTGAATTTCAAAGGACTAAGCGATCTGACAGAACCATTCCTATATTCCAAAAATATAGGCAGATGGTCAGAACGTCCCCCACATCCCACCCATTGCCTTATGTAATGTTGTCGATCCAACATCGATTCGGAAATCAAAAGTTGATTAAGATGCTTAGCCACACGCCCATCCCCACACCGATTGTTATGCCAAGTGGGCTTTAGCTTAACAAGTTCAATATCCAACCAATTCCTCTCAATGAGCTTCTGAGAAAAGTAATCAGACAAAATATCAGGACGAGCAAAGGGTCCCCAGACCTCTGCCTATCCCAAAGAAAACTTTTTAAATCTCCTCCAATAATAACCAAATCTCCCCTTAACATTTCCAAATTAAAGATATTTTCCCAAAGGGGATACGATTAAGGTAAGGGCCATAGATGTTGAAAACATATACAGGGGCCCCCTGATCCAAACCCTGTAAAGTCATCCCCAGCATAGAATCCAGACACCAAATATTTAGAGCTTTCACCACACGAGTATTCCACCCCATGGCTAGGCCCCCCGAACGACCCCGAGCATCCAAGGTCACAAACTACCAGCCCGAGAACTAGCTCTCCAACTTTGCTTTAATCACATCACCTACACCTAAAGTTTGTTGTAACAACATCACATCAGGGTGCTCCAAATCAACTACCCTAAGCAGCGCAGGTATTTTAAGGGGACCTGCCAGACCCCGACAATTGAAGGACATGATCTTCATTTTCGACCCTTCTTCTGGGCCTGCACTGCTCTAAGTGCCCATTCAATAGAAAGTTGTTTTCCTTCATGGAGATCCTTCCGAGCCCTGGATTGAGCCTTTGCCAAAAAAGAAGTACGACCTCTTCCTTGAGACACAGGGTGAGAATCACTCTCGCTTGTATTGATAATTTGCTTTCTCAACATTCAGCAAACAAGACAAGCATGTTATATATAATTGTGTTAGACCTACTCTAGCATATATAATCAATAACATATAAGCATTTAAAAGCATCCATGGATTCAATACTCATTTAAATACACATTATTGGACAGGAAAAGATATTTCTATTAATATAAATCAGAGATTACAATAGTGACAACCTCTGTCGGCACGTTTGCGAATCAAAGAAGCTGAGTCCTCCACCTGGGCCTCCACCACTTCAATCCTCCATCTCTCGATAACAAGCTCACAAGCAAAGGCAAGCTTGGGAAGAACACAAAGTGCTCCAAGGGACAAAGGGATGTAGACTCAAGTATAAGCTCCGACAACAATGGACTATAGTTTTCTTGCTCTTCAATTCCTCCCTTTTCAATGTATCCAAAGGGTTCCTTATATAGTGCTTCAATGGGGTAATGGAAGGTCAAATCTGAGCGATATCAAGGCATATGGAAGGCCAAGAGACATGTGACTCAGATCCACATCATGGAAAACTCCAAAACTATTTGGCCTTTTGCACACATCCCGATGTACGTGGGTTTAAGGGTCAAATCCATGTATATACGTGAGAATAGGTTTAAAAGTTGCGTATAGCAAATAATACATGTTTTTAGGGAGGATCTTGGAAACATCAAAGGTATAAAAATGATCCATGGGGTCTAAAGAGTCTACAGAGGCACAGGGAAGGCCATAAAGGTGTGATCCATCATGTGTGGTAAAATCAGCCGTAACAGATGCCCCCTAATGTGTGAGGTCAGAGGGGTCATACGATGGTCGAAATACATTATAAGTCCATCCTAGAAGTGGAGTGATGAAGAACTAGGTGGAAGAACCAGCCATCCAACAATACAATACAATGATCAAACTATGCACATAACTACAAGTAGATATAGCAGTCCTAGATACATAAGAGTACAATGGCCATGAATAGGCATGATACAAAATATGACATGTGTGGTCATCACCATGTACAATATTGATAGATCAGAATCTCCATGATGAAGATATACAAAGGATCATGATCTCCATGAAGGCTGAAAATATATAATGGATCAAGATCTCCATAATGGCTGGAAATATCTGACATACACTGGAATCAAGTCACGAGAGATAAAATCTCATGAACATTGGCACGATCAAGGAGGTAGCATATATGAAATGCCACCAATCTGGAAGGTCTTCTACACAATCCGCTATGAGTACATGTCCTACTATGCGAATAGAGGTGTTGAGGTCGAACATAGTAGTCCATCATCTGATTACCGGTCATTTATGTATACCGTTAACAGACACGAGATCACCCACCGATAATGAAAATGGGAATCAAGGTACTAGAGTGCAAACTAACAAGTGTGAATAAATGTGTTGAGGTCGAACACTTGAGAAGATCCATCGATCAGGGGACATTTATGTATTCCCAAAACTGTCAATGCCGAGAGAACCTGCCACTGATGACTGCAAGTCTCAAGGCACCAAAAATGACTCTATATTCCTATCCTAGAATAAATGATCTGAAGTCGATGGGATGAAATTCACTGGAAGGAGGGAATTAATTCATCCCTCATCATCCAACATGAGGTACTTACCAAGGCTGTATAATATGGAAGGAATCGATCATAAAAGGCATGAACTAGTATCAGTATCGGGAATGGCTGACATGCAAAGTCAAGAGAACTGAGGAATCGCCGACTCAGGTTTTAACTTCCTTCGAACAAGAGCATAAAGGTGAATGGTGACTGAATGTAGGCAGCATAGACTTGATATACAAAACCGGGACATCTCTACAACACAGGAGGCTTCGACAGAGGCTCCATAGGGACTAGAAGCTCCTAAAGTCAAACTATTAACCAGTCGATGGAGATAAACTTAGAGAAATAAGTACAGCTCCTAAAGTCAAACTATTAACCCAACCAATGGATGTGATATACAATGCTCTATTCGAAGGGGACACAACTCGAATGCTGCCAAAGATAACATCTTTTCTCGTCTAAATTTTTAGTTTTTTTATTTTTTTGGACTTTTTCAAATATTTTGAAAATCTTGAAAAAGAATAAAAGTGCTTTATAATTACAGACTAGGAGGAGACGAGTGTCAATGGGAAAACAAACTAGTTCCAAGCCGCGAAACATACATATGCTCAATGCAAGGACACATGTGTAGGATAATGACACTCGGGGGAAAGTCCCCTCCTAGTAAAAATGGGGAATCAAGCTGCAAAGGGTATATAAAATGGCTCTGCATGGCTATACATGAGACAAGCTCGGGCTATATGGCTGATAGTCAAATTCGGGGAAGCTGACATAAGGATCAATGAGGCAGGAAAAACTCATGATAATGCAATTACAACTTGACATAAGGGAGTCCTGCGGACAAAGGCCAGCAAAAAGATCAAGAGGAGTATGAGTCTCTTATGCAAAGACATGGTGATACTATACAACAGACTCCCACACCCTAAAGGAAATAATGTCGGCATGGGCATCAAATGCAAAAAAGGAGCTAACTAGGGCACCCATGTATGGTCAAGCTCTACCATTCCCATCATGTCACTTATAAGACAACAAGAAGGCTCCGTGACAAGATAGAATGGGTTCGTACCTAAGGTTATAATGAGATGGTCATAAGGCCATGCAAAATGCAAATGGATGTGAAATCTAACCTATATGCCAGTTTAGACATAATACCTGAAAGTGGCATGAATGGGTCAAAACAATGGTCGAAACGACGCTAAAAAAGGACTCCTACATCATCAGATTAGTCCAAAACGGTCCAAAAATGGTCATAAACGGTTCAAAACTATAGAAAGGGGGTAAAAAATTTCAAAATTTTTCTATAAATAGTAAAAAATTTGAAAATTACATATCATTTGAAATTTTTACCCATTTGAGCTCAAAACTTCCAAGGCGAATTCCGGGAGCTTCGTCTGGTGAAATTCGACACCGTTTGTTCCAGGTAACTTCTCATGTCCTCCTCTTCCATTTTCATGCAAATTTTTTCAATTTCCATGGTTAAATTTTACTTTTAGGCCAGTCTAAATTGGTCATTTCAGCCCATGCAAATATCGAGGCTTTTCAGCATATAGGGCTGGCTATACGCAGAAAAACCACCCAAAACCGCATACATATGCGGTTGTTTTGCAAATAGTCGCATATGTGGTCGTGCACATGATTTTTAAGGTATATATTGACTAAAAATTACTTTTAATGTGTAGGATGGTTCTAGAATGGAGGGAGAGGGAACATGGAGATGTAGAAGAGGTTGTTCGGGGTGATTTAATGGCTCAACAAGCTCTACGTGCATGTGGGCTATACAATTTTTGGTGTCTTGGAAATCTGAGGGCCAAACCAAGGCTCCTGCAAATGCTAGTAGACTACTGGGATCCAAACTCAGAGTCCTTTTATATCGATGGGATGTCCCTCACTATAGAGGTGGAGGACATATATTTCATTACTGGATTGTCCCGATGAGGAGAGGTGGTGAACCTATGCTCTCGTGGGCCCGGAGGTGGCCTCACCATTGATGAGTACATTGCAGTATACTATTTTCCAGACACGTAAAAGGTTGGGAGTCAAATCCCAATAAAATCCATCCAAGTGCTAGGACTAAAGGCCATACTATTGGCACTCGGCAGGATAGCTGCTCTAGCATCACGCCACCAGGCCCCGTAGCCATTGATGTTCTATGCAGTGGAGTGCATGAGACCCACAGTGTACGACTAGAGCACTGCACTATTGAGTAACATGAAGCAACAACTCAGTGACTACAATATGGGCAGGGTACAAAACTTTGGTTTCAGCAGTATACTGAGCACGTTCTTCTTTAATCGTGTCCCGGGGATAAGCCCTAGAGTTGAAGTTCCTCCTCATGGGGTTTGAGATATGGCCCAACGACGTTGGGCAGATGCTATGTGCAGACTGGGAGGATGTAGGGTGTCCAACCCATACCCAGCTGACTTCTTTCCATGGTGGCGGCAGCAGATTGTTGCCATCGATGATTATCCCTATGCGGGAATAGATTTTTGGGGAGATCTAGACATGTCCCTACCCCCAGGAGCAGCATACGGTGATATTGATAATGAATCGCAAACCCTCTTTTTAAAGTTTTTTGAATTATTAATTTTTTGTGTTTTTTGATATATAGACTCAAAAGACATGTTTTGGTGTGATGACACATAGTGACAATCTGTCATGTGTATGCAGATGTTGGACCACGGCGGCCTGACGGCTTCCCTCGTCATAGATGGAGGGGAAGAGGAGATGATATCATGGGTGTGGATGCGGATCAGATGCTCCAAAGCATCCACACAAACTTTGTACGATTTACACACAAGGTACCCATGGCGCAAGTTGAGGACTTGCCTTAGGCCATGCAGCGTCAGGTGGTTGGTGTAACATGAGCATGGGTTCAGTTATTCCGACGACTAGCTAGAGCCGTGGTGTGCTACCATGATAAGAACCCCCCTCCTCCTCCACAGGCTTAGAGACCTGAGAGTGATTCATTTTTGTACTACCGTGTATTATATTTTGGTGGCTCGGAAGCCCCATTTTTGTATTTTGACAATTATGTATTATGATGTCACCTTTTCGATGTTTTAATGAAAAACTTTTATGATGATCGATTTTATTTATTTACATGTGTGTAAAAATGTATGTTTGTGATGTGCTTATAGTATATGAAACAAATGGAAATCTAACACATAGTTAGCATATGAGTCAGCAACTTGATTAAAAATTCTTGGAACATGTATGTATGTTATGTTGTCAAATTTTTGTTCTAACAATCTCACACGTAAGAATCTTCGTAATAATTTCGGATCCCTAATACGATACAAGCCATTAAGCTGTGACACTACTAACTGCAAATCAAGACGTACCTCAAGAGAGAGAACACCATGTGAAATGGCATCTCGTGATAGGTCATTAACGGCACTATACTCAGCAACATTGTTCGAAGAAGGTCGTAAACATACGCCTCCTGAAGACAATACCTGACCCGTAGGAGTATAAATCACCCAAGCAGCAGAGGCTTAGTGTTGAGTGTAGCGGCAAGCACCATCAGCAAATCCTATGTAAGCGGAAGACTCCATTGACATCTACCATAAGAAACAAAAGCTAATCAACAAGCCCGATCACCATAAGAAAACCTAACTATGCAAAAAAATGTACAATAATATACAATAATCAGCCGTGGATGAAGATACTGCATAGTACTTTTTAAGATAGAGCCCATTTTTAGACTCCGCTAACGTTGTCCCTTCATAATCCACCAGCTCATAGGTGCCCTTCTCTAACACACGTTTGACTATGTAAGGACCATGCCACATGGGATTAAACTTCCCTACCCCCAAGGGTTCTTTAGCTTGATCCCACAAAAGGACCAAATCACCTTCACTAAACCTCCTCGGACAGACAGACTGTTATAGCTGATTTTACAACTCCAGGTGAATCACACTTTGTATGGCCTTCCCCTGTCCCTCTACAGACTCCTTAGACCCCGTGGACCATTTTTTGTCCTTTTATGTTTCCTTGACCATCCCTAAAAACATGTGGAAAATTATACACGCGACTTTTAAACCCTTAATCGCGTATATACGCGGGTTTGACCCCTAAAACCGCGTACATCGGGATGTGTACAACTTCCAAATCCTTTTGGAGTTTTCCTTGACATGGATCTGACTCACTTGACTCCTGGCCTTGCTTATGCCTTGAGATCACTCGGATTCGACCTTTCATTACCCCTTTGAAAAGCTATATAAGGAACTCTATGGTACATTCAAGGCATATGAGAGAATTGAGAGCAAAGAAACTATAGTCCATTATTGCCGAAACTTATGCTTGAGTCTGCATCCCTTCATCCCTTGGAGCACTTTTGTGTTCTTCCCAAGCTTTCCTTTTGCTTGTGAGCTTGCTATCGAGAGATGGAGGATTGAGGTGGTGGAGGCCCAAGTGGGGGATTCAGTTTCTCCAATTCCCAGACGTGCCGATAGAGGTTGTATCCATTGTAATCTTTGATTTTATATTAATAGAAATATCTTTTCCTGTCCAATAATGTGTGTTTGAATGAATATTTTATCCATGGGATGTTTTCAAATGCTTATACATTGTTGATTATATATTCTAGAATAGATATAACACCATGATATATAGTATGCTTGTATTGTTTACTTGTTGTTGAGGAAGTAATTTATCAATTCAAGCTGAAGTTGGAAAGCTCAACGGGGATCTACTTCAACCATCCAAAATAAGGTATGAGGTCTGATCCTTTAGTGTTAGACATTTACTTTCTATTGCATATTGGAAAGGATTGATTTCTGGAGTCAAGTTGTCTGTTGTGGTACCCCAAGCCATAGGAATTTCTCTCCATAACAGAATTGGCGACTCCGTTGGGAGTTCCTAGTAGTTGTCCTTTGGGGGTTTTTCTATCGGCATTCAATGACTTTGAATTGCTCTTTCTCTCTTATTTCTGTGTCGGGTCTGGGGGCATGCTTTCCTGGTAGTGTCTGATTGGTGTGAATTTTGTCTCAGCTTGTCTATTTTCCTTGGTTTTTATGCACCTTTCTTCTTGTACGCGAGTTTTTAACTCACAGTCGCGTATACACACTGGTTTCTCTGTGATTTCTATGTATACACGCGGGTTTACTGTGAACAGTCACGTATGCCCTTAGTTTTTCCTTTTAGTGGAAGTTAAATGGTTGCTGGGTGAAGTTTGATGATTGCTGAGTCTCCTTTGACACTACCTGAGTCTGTTTATACCTTTGTTTCTGACCAGAGACGTTTTTTTTTAGGGTAATTTTTTTTTAAGAAGGTTCTTGTCATGCCATTTTCGATTTTTTGTTTGGGATTAGTGCATTAGATTTCTTTTACCTTAGTGCTTTGCTTGAGTGCTTTTTGAGTGTGCTTGCAGAGTCTGGGGGTTGTAGAATCATTCTTTTGCTTTTTGTATCTCATTTTATTTCAAAAAATCCAAAAATATTTGCTTATCATCATGCATTGCATTTTTCATTTTGCATTGTACTTGCACTAGATTTGCTTTGGAGTATTAGTCAGGATTTCATATAGGAAATCTTGCATTCATCATTTGAAGAAAAATTGTGCATTTCACATAGTAGCATACCGTGTTTTCATGGACACAATGCATTTTCATTGATTGTTAGGTGTGCATTTTACTTCATGTTGTGTCATAACACCATTAGTTGCATAGCCATATCCCTCTTTTGAGTAATAAAGCCAATTAAAATCAACGCTTAATTAAAATGAACTAGACTCTTTTGTTTTATAGGGTGCACCAACAAGATTAGGTTTTAGGGTCTTGGAATAGCTCATTGTGAGTAAATTCTCCAAGACCACTAAACAACAACATGTATGTGTATGTCGATGTGAGTGTGTGAAATCCTTGGTATAACCAGTGTTTCTCAGGATCCTCCTCTCAAAAGGGAGTTAAGCACGAGGCAGTGTGAGCGGTTATTGATTGGGATGACCCCTAGTCATAACTGAGTAGCACCAGATATATTTCCAGGATTGTATTCATATCTGGGGGCTCTTTCGAGAGTTTCGGGCTTTGCTACCCTGCCCATACGGTCAATCCCACCTGCGACTTTCCACCTGAGCATTGATTATATTGAGGTGACCTTAGTGGCCTTACCTAGGATATCGAGGGTGTACTTTGCAAGGGTTATTCTACGGGTGTCCCGGCCAGGTTGGGGTTGGACAGCACAGTCTCTTTACGCATTGAAGCTGAGGGCCACAATAATTGGTTACGTACCTCTGCTTGTTGTGTATGGGAGTCTCAAGCCTCTCCTAGGCGATACATACCTGCTTCATTCGGGACCTCACTTATCCTACCCTTGATTGCTTGCATTTGGCTTTAGATTTTATTGGTGATTGATCTATGCACGATAGCTTGCCTAGGGTTTGCGTAAATAGAGAGTATTTTCTATTTTTTGAGTCATTGTGGATTCAGGTGTGGCTCCTCTCCGTTCTCATCATTTAGCAGGACTTCCGCCTTCTACATCTCCTCCTCCTTTGGGAGAGAGACATAGACAGTCCAGGAAAACTACTTCGCACATTGATTCACACACCATGGGAGACCATATAGAAGGTATTTCTGAACCACCTTCTCCCATTCAAGTGGAAGATGGGGAGTTTACTCCTACCTACGATCCTTCACCCGACTTAGCTGAGTTAGGGCCTGTGATTTCTGAGATAGGAACCTTTCATGATAGACCTACTCACTCTAGGGTTGATTCCCAATTGATGCATTACTGGTATGGAATGTCGGAGGATGCCGAGACTCATTTTGAACCCATAAGCACTAGTTATGGTAGTTATGGTATGTCTGGTTTTCCCACACATTATTTGGCATTTCATTTCGAATCCGAGTTCGAGCCTAACACTATGCCTGGGCGCACTCTCATTCCTTACCATGTGGAGAGGTTTGGGAGCACTAGTCACATTGCACCTTCCATCTCGGTGGTGGAAGTTACATCACATATTCCTCCTAGGTCTAGGGTTAGTGATCCTAATAGGATACCAGATCCGAGACGAGTGACTATAGGGAATAGTACATACATAATTACATAGATCCCTCCATCCTTTGTCCCTAGTTCTTCAAATGTTCACCCTCCACCTCATTCACGTGGTCCTTTGGGCCGAAACGTTGCTACGAGTTATGTCTGTACTGTGGTTACTAGACCAGTTGTGTCTCAGCTTCATGTACCGCCTGTTGTTTCGGGAGGTCATGCTCATACTTCTAGAGGACACATTCCTACTTCTGAAGTGTATATTACTACTTCTGGAGCGTATGTTCCTACTTACGGAGTGTCTCATGCGACATCTCATGCGATGACTTATGGACCCTATTATGGGGCGCAGTATGGACAGGGTTCTTCACCTTATGGGGGCGGGTATCAACAACCTGCTTACTCTCCAAATTACGGCTTTGTAGCTCCTAATAGTCAAGGTCCACCACACTATGGTGCTTCCATGCCACCCTATACGGGTCAAACAGGAGGAGGGAACTATGGCCAAGGCCATGGTGGTAATCAAACCTATGTGAATCAGAACTATCAGGGAGCAATCCATCGACCTCATCATCCTAGGTTCCCTTTCCTTACGACGTTGAATCTTCCTGACTTGTCGATATTGATGAACTATCTTGTAGCTCATGACCCAACTTGGCCGGCTGTCCCTACTAAGCTTCCCTCGGACATACCTAAGTTCAAGGGCAAACCGGGAGAGGATCCAAGCGAACATGTTACTACCTTTCACCTATGGTGCTCTTCGAATTCCTTACACCAGGACTCCATCCGTTTAAGTATATTTCAATGCACCCTTACAGGGCCTGCCATGAAATGGTATATAGAGCTACCTAGGGGGGCATTCGCTTTGTTCGATGACCTAGCGATGACGTTTCTTAACCACTTCTAGCTACCAGTGTGTTATGATGTTGGTACTGAACTCTTGTCGATGTTTCAACAGGATAAAGCCACACATATCTTGGATCATATCCAAGAGTGGCATAGATGGAAGAGGTTAATTAAAGCCTTTATACCTCCGAAGTTCCTCCTCGAATGGTTCCTTAAGTCGTTATTGCCATATATAGCGAAGGATGCTTCTACATCTGGAGTGCATAATGAAGAACAAGCGATTTTTAGGGCGCAGGAACTGGACTTGATTTATGCTCAGTCCAATTTGTTATATGAGATTATTCCCAATGCTCTGCGTTCTAGTTTTGACCCCAAAGTCAAACCTAGACCACATGTCGATGGCATTGTTGGTTGTGCAAGTGCGAAACCTGCAGATTTAGTTGCAAAACAAGTTAGTCAATTGTCAATCAACCAATCTACTTCGGGACAAGCTATGGCTTCATCTCAACCCGCCCAAACGGTGAGTGTACTTTCAGTGCAATCGTTGGACCAGAAGGGTAACCAGCAGCAAGGAGAATAGAAAGAAGGGTAAGAATAATTGTAAGGGTGGGAATAAGAATGAGAATGCTAATAGTAATGACAAGAACGGCCGTAATGCTGGGGGGGACAGGCAAGCTAAACGTAAGGTTAAGTTCCTTTGCAAGTTATGTAAGGACAATCACCTCACTTACTTGTGCCCTCATATCGATGAAGCCTCGAGATTCTTGGCACAAGGCCCAGCTGTGCTAACTAACCCTTTACCTCACAATCAAAATATGAACTTGAGGACTCATGATCAGTCTGGTGGTGATCAAGATCCGCCAGAGGGTAGTGGTCATGGTTGCATTAACATGGTACATGCTGCGAAAGTTGTGACCCGTGCGAAAGACTATGGTTCGTCACAACCCAGCCCAGGAAAAGAACCTGATCCACCAGGGTCCCCTTTGCATATTGATAAACCTATGGATAAACCTAAAGCTGCACCTCGCATTCCTAAGGGAGTCCTTAAGCGTTCGGGGCACAATCCTAATGCCTGAGCCACCCAGAACTATTCAGTTGTCGAGGATTTGGGCCACACTCCTTGTGCGATGTCTGCATTAGAAGTGCTTCAGAGCTGTCCTTCGCAAAGAAAGGCATTGCTTTCTGCCCTTGGTGTGAATTATGATGATTCTTCCTCCATGATTAAATTTGAAACTGCAGGACTTCAGCCTCGCTTGCCTTACTATGTCTCTCTTTTTATTCACGTAGAATGTCTTAATATGATCATCAAGTGCATTGTGATTGATGAAGGCGTTGCCGCTTCTGTGTTGTCTTTATCATGTTGGAAGGGTTTAGGTTCCCCTGAGCTGTCTAGATTGGCGACCATGTTAACTGCATTCAATGGGATATCATTTAGACCACACGACATCCTTCCTTCCCTTAAAGTCCATTTGGGAGGGAAGACCATTGCGATAGAGTTCAAGGTGGTTGATGTGCCCCTTGACTACAATCTCTTGCTGGGTAGGAATTGGATGTACAATATGTAAGCCATTGCTTCTTCCCTATTTCACGTTGTATGCTTTCCATTTAACGGGAATATAGTCATGATTGATCAAACGACATTCAAGAATCCGTCTGTTACCGCATCTTCGGGAGCTTTGATCCCGATCGTTGAACACTCTCAACCGGCAACTAGGAGTGTGGGTGTAGGCATGTATCCATCCCTCATGGGAAGATTTAGTTTTCCTACACCGATTCTTATGATAGGGTCTAGTTTCGATGAGGCTTCGACATCTATGAGATCAGTGTCTTTTCACACGAGTCATATGGAATATCCTTGGATTCTTCCTACACCAAGTACTCCGAGTGAGCCCATCGTGACGGACGTGCCATTGCCTGCAACTATGATAGCTTATTAAGCTAATCTCAAGTTTGTTGCAGAGCCTAATCCTTCCTCTTCACGGATGGAGGAGGAGGACCCTTATGTGTTGCCGGCATGGGAAGTGCAGTCGTCTCACGCACACGACTACCTTGATACGGTTTTCCCTTCAGATGAAGCGATTATTGAGGCTATGTTGGGAGTTGAGCCACCATGGGAGGAACTCCATCATAGATCTTACCTTCTTCCCGAGCTTGACCGCTTGGAGCATGAGGACTTTAGGGCGGTTCTTAGTGAAAGAGTTGGTAGTCCTATGGTTCCATTAAGCTCTCCTGGTCCGATGGCTGATGGAAACATGGCGAACATATCTTCAATGATTCCTATCAATATCTCTCGCGATCCTGGCAAGATAGAAAATGTCTATATTGGGGCGGTTTCCATGCTGAGATTCAAGAATACACCAAGATATTTAAGGAATTCCGTGATACCTTTGCTTGGTCTTACGACGAAATGCCAGGTATCGACCCTCGTATTTTCAAGCACAATATTAAGACTTATCCCAACGCTAATCCCGTTCGACAACGCTTGCGTGCAGTGAATCCTAGGAAAGCACCCGCGATTAAGGCAGAGATAGAGAAACTGTTAAAAGCCGGTTTTATCTATCCCGTTCCCTTCATGCAGTGGGTGTCAAACCCCGTTTTGGTGGATAAGAAGCAGGAAGCGATCCGCATATGTAATGATTTCCGTGATTTGAATCATGCCTATCCTAAGGACAATTTCCCCACACCATTTATTGATCAGATTTTGGATGAGTGTGCGGGTAGCGAGCTTTTTTCCATTATGGATGGATTTTCCGGATATAATCAAATACAAATGAAACCTGAGGACCAACATAAGACTACATTTATTTGTCCTTGGGGAACTTTTTCACATTGGAAAATTCCTTTCGGCCTTAAGAATGCCGGAGCTATATTTCAATGGGAAATGACCTTGATCTTGCACGATCTCAAGTCAATTATCGAAGTATTTTTGGATGACCTTGTTGCTCATTCTCGTATGAGAATGCGTCATCCCTATCACTTGAGATTGCTATTCGAAAGATGTCGACATTATTTGGTTAGGTTAAATCCTCATAAGTGCATCTTTTGTGTGAAGTCAGGTCGTTTGTTAGGATTCATCGTTTCTAAAGAGGGTATAAGAGTCGACCCTTTGAAGGTTGAGGCAATACTTAAGTTGTCTCCCCCGAAGAATATTCATCATCTTCAATGTTTGCAAGGCATGGCAAACTTCTTACAAAGATTTGTTGTCAACTTTGCTATTTGACTAGAGGCTTCATGCATCTATTGAAGAAGGACACCACCTTTTGTTGGGATAAGTGAGCCCAGGATTCCTTTGATGCACTCAAGCGAGCCCTAGCATTGGCCCTGGTGATTAGTCCCCTGGACTATAGCCGTGATTTTCTACTTTATGTGGTCGCGTCCATGGAGACGATTGGTATGGTTTTGGTTCAAGAGGATGAGGAGCTACAAGAGCATGTCATATACTATCTAAGCCAGAACCTTATTGACGTAGAGATTCGTTATTCTCATGTCAAGAAGCTTGCTTTAACTACCGTACATGTAGTTCAACGGTTGAGACATTATATTCTCATTCGCCAGACCTTGGTTGTAGCCCATGTCAATCCGTTTCAATTCATCCTCACTCAAAGGATGATTGGGGGAAAATATAATAAATGGATTGTCATCCTGCAAGAATTCAATCTCAAATTTGTTTCGGCAAAATCGAAGAAGTCTTTCATTTTTGTAGAGCTTTTATCGGATTTCCCGAGTGAGGCCGAGGAGTTGGTTTGTGAAGATACGTTTGTCGATGAACACATCTTCTTAATCTCAACTTTAGACCCATGGTATGGGGATATCATAATATATTTACAAACATTGAAGGTCCCTACGTCACGTGTCTAAGAACTACCTCATAGTGGATAACACTTTGTACCGTTGTGGGGTAGATTCCATTTTAAGATGTTGTTTAACTCATGAAGAGGCTGAGGTAGTGCTGAATGATTTCCACGGAGGGGCGTGTAGTGGTCATTTATCTGGGATTTCTATAGCTCAAAAGATCTTAAGAGCGGGTTATTTCTGGTCGTTGATCTTTAAGCATTGTGTAGATGCAGTCAAGAGGTGCCACCCTTGCCAGGTGTTCACACGTAATATGCGCTTGAAACCTGCCTCATTACATCCCATTGTCACCGTCGATCCCTTCACTAAGTGGGGGCTCGATTTTATGGATTGCAACCCAGCTTCGGCTGGGGGGCATCATCATATCATAGTGGCTGTTGATTACTTCACGAAATGGGCTGAGGCTATGCCTACAGTTAAATCCAATGGTGAGACAGTCACCCACTTCGTATTCAACCAGATTATTACTCGGTTTGAAATTCCAAAAGAGCTTGTCACTGACCATCGCTCACACTTTCAGAATAGTATGATGGAAGAGTTGGCATCAAAGTTAGGGTACAAGCAATAGCATTCCTTTTCTAACTACCCTCAAGTGAATGGACAGGTAGAAGCAGCGAATAAATCACTCAAATCCATTCTCCAACGAACCATCGCACAAAGCAAGAATAATTGGCACATCATGTTATATCCTGCTTTGTGGGCATATAGAACTGATGTTAAGACTGCCAGGGGTTTTTCGCCATATCAACTTGTACATGGAGTGGAGTCGATATTGCCTGTTGAATGTGAGATTCCTTCTTTGAAGCTAGCTGTAAAACTCTTACCAGACACTATACCATTGGAGGATCGTTTGGTCGACCTTGAGCAACTTGATGAGCAGTGTCGAGATGCCTTGGTGGCTCTAGAAGTAAATAAACGTCGCGTGAAGGTCCAGTACGATAAGTCTATCCATCCAAGGAGGTTTAGTGAGGGAGACTTGGTCCTTTTGTGGGATCAACTGAAAGAACCCTTGGGGGAAGGAAAATTTAATCCCATGTGGCAAGGTCCTTACGTGGTCAAACCTGAGTTAGAGAAGGGTGCTTATGATTTAGTGGATTATGAGGGAACGGCCTTGGCGGAGCCTAGAAATGGGCTCTATCTCAAGAAGTACTATGCATGATTCTTAGCCAAGGCTGGTTATTGTATATTACTGTACAATTTTGCATAGTTAGGTCTTTTTCTTATAGTGATAGGGTTTGTGATTAGTTTCCATTTATTTTGGCAGATGTCAATGGAATCTTCCACCTACATAGGATTCGCAGATGGTGCGAGCCGTCACACTCAACACTCAGCCTCTACTACTTGGGTGATTTATACTCCTATGGTTCAGGTACTGTCTTCGAGAGGTGTATGTCTGCGGCCATCTTCCAACATTGTTGCTGAATATAGTGTCGTTATTGAGCTTCTATGGGATGCCATTTCACATGGCGTTCTCTCTCTTGAGGTACGTCTTGATTCGGAGTTAGTAGTGTCAAAGCTTAATGGTTTGTACCATGTTAGAGATCCGGCGTTATTAAGAAGATTCTTACATGTGAGATTATTAGAACGGAAATTTGACAATATAACATACATACATATTCCAAGAATTAATAATCAAGTTGCCGACTCATATTCTAACTACGTGTTAGATTGGCATTTGTTTCATACACAATAAATTCATCACAAACAAAATTTTTACACATGTAAATAAATAAACCGATCACCATAAAACTTTTTATATAACATCCAAAATGTGGTAATACATAGTTTCATGATACAAAAATGGGGCTCTCGAGCCACCAACATATAATACACGGTAGTACAAAATGTATAGACTCCCAGGCATCTAATCCTGTGGAGGAGGAGGGGGGTTGTGATCATGGAAGGTCACTACGGCTCTATCTAGCCATCGGAATAATCGCACCCATGCTCGTGGTACACCCACCACCTAGCGCTGCATAGCCTCAGGCAAGTCCTCGACTTGCGCCATGGGAACCCTATGTGTCAGCCTCACAAAATTGGTATGAATGCTCTAGAGCGTCCGCTCTGCATCCACACCCATGATATCATCTCCTCTTCCCCTCCGTCTGTAACGAGGGAAGCCTTCTGGCCGTCGTGGTCCCACATCTACACACAAATGGTAGATGTCACTATGTATTGTCATGCAAAAATATGTCTTTTGATTCCATATAATCAAAAAACAAAAAAAAATTAAATAACTCAAAAATTAAAAGAGAGGGTCAAGATTCGTTACCTGTTTCGCCATATGCCGGTCCTGGTGGTAGTGGCATGTCCAGGTCCCACCAGAAATCTATCCCTGCATAGGGGTATTCATCGATGGAAACTATTTGTCGTCACCACCATGAAAAGAAGTCAGTTGGATAGGGGTTGGCCATCCTACCTCCCCCCAGTCTACGCATCACATCTGCCCAATGCTGTTGGGTCGGATCTCGAACCCCATGAAGAGGAACGTCAACTCTGGGGCTCAATCATGTCACACGCTCGAAGAAAAATGTGCTCA
Source organism: Pseudotsuga menziesii (assembly GCA_001517045.1). Taxonomy (NCBI): domain Eukaryota; kingdom Viridiplantae; phylum Streptophyta; class Pinopsida; order Pinales; family Pinaceae; genus Pseudotsuga; species Pseudotsuga menziesii. The sequence continues at coordinate 58,027 of LPNX010411837.1, forward strand.
ATATACTACTGAACCCGAAGTTCTACACTCTTCCTGCCTTACACTCACTGAGCTGATGTTTCATGTTGCTCAATAGTGTAGTACTCCAGTCATAAATAGTGGTCTCATGCACTCCACTACATAGAACATCAGAGGCCACAAGGCCCGATGGAATGATGCCAAGCCTGCTATCCTGCCCAATGTCAATAGTATGGCCTTTAGGCCCAGCACCTGTATAGCGTTGGTAGGGACCTGACTCCCACCTTCTCTGTGTCTGGATAGCAGTACACCACAATGTACTCATTGATAGTCAGGCCACCTCCTGGCCCACCACGAGAACGAAGGTTCACTACTTCCCCCCATCGGGAAAGCCTGTAATGAATTATATGTCCTCCACCTCTATAGTGAGGGACATCCCATCTATCTGGAAGGACTCAGATTCTGGATCCCAGTAATCCACCAGCATATGCAACAGTCTTGGTTTGGCACTCAAGCCACCAAGACACCAAAACTTATAGAGTCCACATGCACGTAGAGCTTGTTGAGCCATTAGATTGTCCATTACTGCCTCCTCTACCTCACCATGTTCATGCTCTCTCCATTCTAGGACCATCCTGCACAAAAAATTGCAAATTTGCCCATTAGATTACTTAAAAAACCTTATGCGCAGCCTCATACGCGATTGTTTTCCAAACAGCCGCGTATGTACATGACTATGGGGGCATTTTCTGCGTATATCCAGCCCTATACGCAAAAAAACCCTTGATTTCCATGTGGGATGCAGCACCCTTTTTAGTTTGGCCTAGAAAATTCAATTGACCATGGAATTTGATAAAAATTACATCAAAATGGAAGAGAAGAGCATGGGTAAGTACCTGGAAGAAACGGCAGTGGATTCCGCCGGCTGGATCTCCTGGAATTCGCTGTTGAAAATCTGATCCTAAATGGGTAAAAATTTCAAATGTTTTATAATATTTTGAATTGTTTACTATTTATAGAAATTTTTCAAATTTTTGAAAATTTTTACCCCCTTTCCTATAGTTTCGACAATTTCTAATCATTTTGGGCCGTTTTGACCTAACTCATGATGTAGGAGCCCTTTTTTAGTGTTGTTTCAGCCGTTGGATTGATCCATTCGTGCCGATCTCAAGTATCATGTCTAAACTAGCATATAGGTTAGGTTTCATCACCGTTTGCATTTTGCATGACCTTATGACCATTTCATCATAACCTTAGGTACGAACCTACTCTATTATGTCATGTAACCTTCTTTTTGTTTTAGAAGTGGCATGATATGAGTGGTAGAGCTTCACCTTACATGGGTACCCTAGTTAGCGCCTTATTTGCATTTGGTGTCGATGCTGACATTTTCTCCTTTAGGGTGTGGGAGTCTATTGTATGGTACTGCCATGACATTTCGCAAGAGCCTCATACTCCTCTTGATCTTTTGCTGGCCTATTTCCTTCAGGACTCCCTCATGTCAAGTTGTGAATGCATTATCATGAGCTTTGCCTGCCTTATTGAGCTTTATGTCAGCTTCCCTGACATTGTATTTCAGCCATATAGCCCGAGCTTGTCTCATGTCTAGCCATGCAGAGCCATTTTTTATATCCTTTGCAACTTGATTCCCTTTTTACCGGGAGGGGATTTTCCCCCGAGTGTCGATATCCTACACATGTATCCTTGCATTGAGCATAGGTATGTTCCACTGCTTGGAACTAGTTTTTTTTACCTTATGACACTCGTCTCCTCCTAGTCTATAACTATAAAGCAATTTTATTCTTTTTCAAGCTTTTTAAATATTTGAAAAAGTCCAAAAAAAATCAAAAAACCAAAAAGTCAGACAAGGAAAGATGTTATCTTTGGCAGCCATCGAGTCGTGTCGCCTTCGAAAAGAGCACTGTATATCACATCCATTGGTTGGGTTTATAGTTTGACTTTAGGAGTTGTACTTGTTTATCTGAGTTTATCTCCACCGACTGGTTAAGCTTCCAGTCCCCATGGAGCCTCTATCGATGCCTCCTGTGTCGCAAAGATGTCCCAGTTTGTATATCGAGTCTATGCTGCCTTTATTTAGTCACCATTCACCATTATGCTCTTGTTCGAAGGAAGTTGAAGCCTGAGTCGGCCATTCCTCAGTTATCTTGACTTTGCATGTCGACCATTCCTAGTACAGTTACTGGTTCATGCACCTTATGATCGAGTCCTTCCACATTATACATCTTTGCTGAGTACCTCATGTTGGATGATGGGGGATGCCTTAATACCCTCCTTCCAGCAGATTTCATCCCATCGACTTCAGATCATTTATTCTGGGATTTGAATCTAGAGTCATTTTGAGTGCCTTGAGACTTGCAGTCATCAATGGCAGGTTCTCTCGCCATCGACAGTATTTGGGAATACATCTATGTCCCCTAATCGATGGAGCCTCTCAAGTGTTTGACCTCAACACATTTATTCACACTTGTTAGTTTGCACTCTAGTACCTTGATTCCCATATTCATTATCAGTGGGTGATTTCGCGTTTGTTAACAGTATACATTAATGACCGGTAATCAGACGATGGACTACTATGTTCAACCTCGACACCTCTATTCACATAGTAGGACATGTACTCGTAGTGGTTTATGTAGAAGACCTTCCAGATTGGTGGCATCTCTTATACGCTACCTCCTTGATCATGCCAGTGTTCATAATATTTCAGCTCTCGTGACTTGATTCCAGTATATGTCAGACATTTCCAGCTGTTATGAAGATCTTAATCCATTATATATCTTCAGCCATTATGGAGATCATAGTCCTTTGTATATATTCATCATGGAGATTCTGATCTATGTATATTGTACGTGGTGATGACCACTTATGTGATATCTTGTATCATGCCTATTCATGGCCATTTTACTCTTATGTATCTGGGACTGCTATATGTATTTGCAGTTATGTGCAAAGTTCTATCATTGTACTATGTTGATTGGGTGGCTGGTCTTCCATTTGGGATCCTTCATCACTCCACTTCTGGGATGGACTTATAATGTATTTCGGCCATCGTATGACCCCTTTGACCTCACACATTAGGGGGCATCTGTTATAGCTGATTTTACCACTCCAAGTGAATCACACTTTGTATGGCCTTCCCCTGCCCCTCTGCAGACTCCTTAGACCCCGTGGACCATTTTTTGTCCTTTGATGTTTCCTTGACCATCCCTAAAAACATGTGAAAAATGATACACATGACTTTTAAACCCTTAATCGTGTATATACGCGGGTTTGACCCCTAAAACCGCGTACATCGGGATGTGTACAAAATCCAAATCCTTTTGGAGTTTTCCTTGACATGGATCCGACTCACTTGACTCCTGGCCTTCCTTATGCCTTGAGATCGCTCAGATTTTACCTTTCATTACCCCTTTGAAAAGCTATATAAGGAACTCTATGGTACATTCAAGGCATATGAGAGAATTGAGAGCAAAGAAACTATAGTCCATTGTTTCCGGAACTTATGCTTGAGTCTGCATCCCCTTGTCCCTTGGAGCACTTTTGTGTTCTTCCCAAGCTTTCCTTTTGCTTGTGAGATTGCTATCGAGAGATGGAGGATTGAGGTGGTGGAGGCCCAAGTGGGGGATTCATTTTCTCCGATTCGCAGATGTGCCGATAGAGGTTGTATCCATTGTAATCTCTGATTTTATATTAATAGAAATATCTTTTCCTATCCAATAATGTGTGTTTGAATGAATATTTTATCCATGGGATGTTTTCAAATGCTTATACATTGTTGATTATATATGCTAGAATAGATCTAACACCATGATATATAGTATGCTTGTATTGTTTACTTGTTGTTGAAGAAGTAATTTATTAATTCAAGCTGAAGTTGGAAAGCTCAACGGGGATCTACTTCAACCGTTCAGAATAAGGTATGAGGTCTAATCCTTTAGTGTTAGACATTTACTTTCTATTGCATATTGGAAAGGATTGATTTCTGGATTCAAGCTGTCTGTTGTGGTACCTCAAGCCATAGGAATTTCTCTCCGTAACACAGACTTATCATATTGGACCTTAACACGACGCTTATTTACTTCTAGAGCCACTAAGGCATCTCGGCGCTGCTCATCAAGCTGCTCTAAGTGGACCAAATGTTCCTCCAATGCAGAAGTGTCTGGTAAAAGCTATATAGCTAGCTTTAATGAAGGGATTTCGCATTCAATTGGCAAGAAAGACTCCACACCATGTACGAGCTGATATGGAGAAAAACCGGTGGCAGTCTTAACCACAATCCTATAGGCCCACAAAGCAGGATATAACATGATATGCCAATTTGTTTTGCTTTGTGCGATGGTTTGTTAGAGAATGGACTTAAGTGATTTGTTCACTGCTTCAACCTGTCGATTCACCTGAGGGTAATAAGAAGAGGAGTGCTCCTGCTTATACCCTAACTTCGAGGCCAATTCTTCCATCATTCGATTCTAAAATTTCCTACCATGGTCAGTGACAAGCACTTTTGGAATTTCGAACCGAGTAATAATTTGGTTGAATACGAAATGCGCGGCTGTCTCACTGTCGAATTTAATCATGGGCATAACCTCAGCCCATTTCGTGAAATAATCAACAGCCACTATAATATGATGATGCCCCCCAGCTGAAGCTGGGTTGCAATCCATGAAGTCAAGCCCCCATTTGGTGAAGGGACCGGCAGTGATAATCAGATGTAATGGGGCAGAATGTGAGCGCATATTGCGTGCAAATACCTGGCAAGGGTGACACTTCTTGATCGCATTGACACAATCTTTGAAGATCGACGGCCAAAAATATCCCGCTCTCAAGATTTTTTGGGCTGTACAAAGCCCAGATAAATGACCACCACACGCCCCTCCTTGGCAATCATTCAGTACAACCTCAGCCTCTTCATGGGTTAAACAACGACGTAAAATGGAATCTACCCCATGGAAAAACAAAGTGTTATCCACTATAAGGTAGTTCTTAGATATGTGACGTAATCGTCGTCGCTCATCCCGTGAAAGGTGAGTAGGGACCTTCAACGTTTGTAAATATATGATGATATCCCCATACCATGGATCCAGAGTTGAGATAAGGAAAATATGCTCATCGACAAATGTATCCTCATAAACCTCCTCCTCCTCCTCACTTGGAAAATCAGAAATGAGCTCCGCAAAAATCAATGACTTCTTCGATTTCACCGAAACAAACTCGAGATCAAATTCTTGCAAAATAACAATCCATTTATTATACTTTCCCCCGATCATCCTTCTAGTAAGGATGAACTGAAATGGATTGACATGAGCTACCACCAAGGTCTGGAGAAGGAGAATGTAGTGTCTCAATCTCTAAACCGCATGAACGGTAGCTAAGGAAAGTTTCTCCACATGGGAATAACGGATTTCCGAATCTATAAGGTTTTGGCTCAAATAATATATGACATGGTCATGGAGCTCCTCATCCTCCTGAACAAAAACCATACCAATCGTCTCCATGGACGCGGACACATTAATCAAAAATTCACGGCTATAGTTGGGTGGACTAAGCACGGGGGCCGATGCTAAGGCTCGCTTAAGAGCATCAAAGGACTCTTGGGCTCTCTCATCTCAGCAAAAGGTAGTGTCCTTCTTTAAAACACACATAAATCCTTTAGTCAAATTGGCAAAGTTAACCATGAATCTTCGTAATAAATTTTCCATGCCTTGCAAACATTGAATATGTCTAATATTTCGCAGGGGAGACAATTGAAGTATTGCAACAACCTTTAAGGGAGATCAACTCTTATACCCTCCTTGGAAACAATGAATACTAGCAAGCGACCAGACTTCACGCAAAAGATGCATTTATGCGGATTTAACCTAACCAGGAAGTGGCGGCATCTTTTGAATACTAATCTCAAATGGTACAAATGACGCATTCTCAACCGAGAATGAGCAGCAAGGTCATCCAAAAAGACTTCAATAATCTATTTGAGATCGTGAAAAATCAAGGTCATAGCCTGCTAAAATGTGGCTCCAACATTTTTAAGACCGAAAGGCATATTTCGATATGCAAACGTACCCCAAGGAAAAATAAATGCAGTTTTGTGTTGATCCCCAGGATTGATCTGAATCTAATTATATCCAGAAAAGCCGTCCATAAAGGAAAATACCTCGCTTCTCGCACACTCATCCAAAATTTGATCAATAAATGGTGTGGGAAAATTATTCTTATGACAAGAACGATTTAAATCATGGAAATCGATGCATATACAGATCAATCCCTGCTTCTTATCAACCGGAATGGGGTTTGACACCCACTACGTCAAGGGAATAGGATAGATAAAACCGGATTTTAACAGATTTTCTAGCTCAGCCTTAATCACGGGTGCTTTTCTAGGATTCACCGCACACAAACATTGTCGAACAGGCTTCGTATTCGGATAGGTATTAATTTCATGTTCGATAATACGAGGGTCGATATTTCCTCGTATGACCAAGCAAAGCTGTCACGAAACTCTTTGAACAACTCAGTATACTCCTGAATCTCAGCATGGGAACATTCTGCCCCAGTATAGACATTCTCAATCTTACTAGGATCGCGAGAGATGTTGATAGGAATAGTAGGTGATATATTCACCATGTTCCCATCATCCATCTAACCAGGAGAGCTTAATGGAACCACGGGACTACCAATCTTCTTGCTAAGAATCTCCCTAAAGTCCTCACACTCCAAACAGTCAAGTTCGGGAAGAAAATAAGATCTATGATGCAAATCTTCCCAAGGTGGCTCAACCCCATACATGGCCTCAACAATAGCTTCATATGATGGAAACACATTATCAAGGAAATCATGTGCGTGAGAGGACTCAACTGCCCATGCAGGCAGCACATACAGTTCCTCCTCCTCCATCCGCGACGAGGAAGGACTAGGCTCTGCAACACAATCAAGATTCGCTTGATATGCTATCATTGCTGCAGGAAATGGCATGTCTATTTCGATAGGTCCATTCGAAGGACTCAGTGAAGGAAGAATCCAGGGATCTTGCATATGGGTAGTGTGAAAAGACACTGAATTCAATGAAGATGAAGCCCCACCGAAACTAGATCTAATCATAAGAACGAGTACAGGACAACTAAAGGTCCCCATAAGGGATGGATACATACCCACACCCACACTCCCAGTTGCCGGCTGAGAATGATCGATAATCAGGATAGAAGCTCTCGATGATGCATTAACACTCGGATTTTTGAATGATGTCTGATCAATCGTAACAATATTCCCATTAAATGGAAAGCATACAACTCGAAATAGAGAAGAGGCTATGGCTTGCATACTATACATCCAATTGCGATGCAATAAAAGATTGTAATCAAGGGGCGCATCAACCACCTCAACCTCGATCACGACGGTCTTCCCTCCCAAACGGAACTCAAGAGAAGGCAGAATTCCATGCGGCCGAAACGATCTACCATCAAAGGTAGTCAACATGGTAGTGGATTTAGACAACTCAGGAGAACCCAAACCCTTACAACATGACAAAGACATCATGGAAGCAGTAGCGCCTTCGTCAATCATAGTGCGTTTGAGGGCCATGTTAAGACATTCTACATGAACCAAGAGAGACACATAGTAAGGCAAGCGAGGCTGTAGTCCCATGGTTTCGAATTTGATGACGAAAGAAGAGTTATCATCATTAACCCCAAGAGTAGAAAGCAAATCTTTCCTTTGCCATGGACAACTCTGAAGTACTTCAAGCGCAGACATCGCACAAGGAGTTTGGCCCAAATCCTCGACAACAGAATAGTTTTGGGTGGCTCAAGCATTAGGATTGTGCCTCGAACGCTTTAGGAATCCCTTAGGAATGTGAGGTGCATTCTCAGGTTTATCTGTAGGGTTTTCAATATGCAAAGGGATCTTAGTTGGAGGAGATTCCTTCCCAAGTTCTGGTTGTGATGAACCATAGTCTTTCACACGAGTCACAACCTTAGTAGAACACACCATGTTGATGCAACCATGACCAGTACTGGTTTTCGGCGGATTTTGATCTCCACCCGACGTAGAATGAGGATCATGGGTCCTCGAGTTCATATTTTGATTATGGGGTAAAGGATTGGTTAGCACAGCTGGGCCCTGTGCCATGAACCCCGAGGTGTCTTCCATACGAGGGCACAAGTGAGTGAGGTGGTCATCCTTACACAATTTGCAAGGAAACTTAACCTTACATTTAGACTGCTTGTCCCCCCAAGCATTGTGGTTGTTCTTGTCATTAAAATTGGCATTTTCATTCTTGTTCCCACCCTTAGTATTGTTTTTACCCTTTTTCTTATTCCTTTTGGGCTGTTGGTTTCCCTTTTGGTCCGACGATTGCATGGAAAGTACACTCGCCATTTGGGTGGGTTGAGACGAAGCCGTGGCTTGTCCCGAAGCAGATTGATTAATAGACAATTGACTCACTTGTTTCACAATTGAATCCGCAAGTTTGGTACTTGTACAACCCACAATGCCATCAGCATGTGGTCCAGGCTTGATCTTGGGATCGAAACTAGAACGTGGAGCGTTAGGTATGATCTCATATAATAGTCTGGATTGAGCATAAATCAAATCCAATTCATGTGCCCTAAAAATTGCTTGTTCCTCGTTTTGGACTCCGAATGTAGAAACATCCTTCGTGATGTAAGGTAGCAACAATTTAAGGAACCACTCAAGGAGAAACTTCGGCGGTATGAAAGCTTTAATCAACCTCTTCCGTCTACACCACTCTTGGATATGGTCCAAGATATGTGTGGCTTTGTCCTATCGAAATGTCGACAAGAGTTGTTTACCAACGTCATAACGCATGGGTAACTGGAAGTGATTGAGGAAATTCATAGCAAGGTCATCGAACAAAATGAATGCCCCCTCGGTAACTCTATGTACCATTTCGTTGTAGGCACGGTGAGGGTGCATTGAAATAGCCTTAAAAGGATTGAGTCATCATGTAAGGAGTTGGAAGAGCACTAAAGGTGAAAGGTAGTGACATGTTCACTTGGATCTTCTCTTGGTTTGCCCTCAAATTTGGGAATGTTTGAGGGAAGCTTGTTAGGGACAGCTAGCCAAGTCGGGTCATGAGATACCGGATCGTTCATTAGTCTCGACAAGTCAGGTAAATTTAACGTTGCAAGGAAAGGGAGCCTAGGTTGAGCCGGTCTATGCCACGCTCCCTGATATTTTTGGTTCATATAAGGATAACTACTGTAAATACCATGGCCTTGGCCATAATATCCTCCTCCCGTTTAACCCGTGTAGGGCTACATGGAAGCATTATGATGTGGTGTACCTTAACTATGTGGTTCTACAAATCCATAATTAGAGGAGTAAGTGGTTTGTTCATACCCGTACCCATAAGGTTGATAGCTCTGTCCATACTGCGGTCCATAAGATTGTCCATGAAAAGCTCCATAAGATGTCCCGTGGTATATCCCATGAGAAGCTCCATAAGTAGGGATATGGGGAACTCCTTGCGATGGACCATAAGATGATCCATAAATAGGAATATGACCTCCCGAGACAACAGGAGATACTTGACTCTGAGATACTACTGTACGAGTAGTCACAGTACGAACATGACTAGTAGCAACATTCCGACCCGAAGGACCAGGTGAATGAGGGGGAGGAAGGGTTGTCAAAAATGCATTCAAAGGAGTAGGAATAGAGGACGAAGGGACATGTGAAGGGATGTAAGTGGTATTCCCTATGGTCACTTGTTTCAATTCTAGTATCTGCATATGACTACTAACACTAGGTCTAGGACAAACATGTGAGGTAGCTTCCACCACCTGGATGGAAGGTGCAATGTGACTAGTGCTCCCAAATATCTCCGCAAAGAAAGGAATAGGAGTGACCCCAAGTGTAGTGTTAGGTTCAACTTCTGACTCGGCATGATGTGCCAGATCATGTGCAAGGACATCAGGCATGTCATAACGAACATGACTAGTGCTTGTGGGTTCATGGTGAGTCTCGTCGCCCGAAAAACAATACCGGCGACCTGTGAATGAGGGATCATTACTGGAATGTGAAGGTATTTTTGGTGAAGGATCATATACAGGAGTAGGATCTTCCTCCCCAACCTCTTGAGGTGGAAAAGAAATCTTAGGAATCTCGTCCTCGCGATCTCCCATCGTGTGTGACTCAATGTGAGAAGTAGTCCACCCGAACTATCTATTTCTCTCTCCCAAAGGAAGAGGAGATGTGGAAGGCGGAATTCCTACTAAACAACGAGAACAGTGAATTGCCGCACCCGAATCCACAATGACTCAAAAATGAAAAAGACTCTTTCTAATTATGCAAACCCTAGGCAAACTAGCATGCACAGAGCATACACCTATACAATGTAAATCCAAATCACAAGCAAACAAAGGTAGGATATGTGAGCTCCCGAATGAAGCAGGTATGTCTCACCTAGGAGAGGCTTGAGAATCCCATACACAACAAGTGGAGGTTCGTAACCAATTATAGTGGCCCTCAGCTTCAACGCATATAGCAACTGTGCTATCCGAACCCTACCTGGCCAGGACACATGCAAAATAACCTCTACGAAGTAGCCCCTCGATAACCTAGGTAAGGCAACTAAGGTCACCTCAATATAATCAATGCTCAGGCACACAGTCTCAAACGGGATTGACCGTATGGGCAGGGTAGCAAAGCTTGGAACTCCCGAAAGAGCCCCCAGATACGAATACAATCATGTAAATATCTCTAGTGCTACTCAGTTATGACCAGGGGTCATCCCAATCATTAACCGCTCACACTGCCTCTCACTTAACTCCCTTGTAAGAGGAGGATCCTTAGAAACACTAATTATACTAAGGAATTTCACACTCTCACCTGGACAGACACATGCATGTTTCATTTAGTGGTCTTAGAGAATTTACTCACAATGAACTATTCTAAGACCCTAAAACCTAATCTTGTAGGTGCACCCTATAAAAGAAAAGAGTAATTCATTTTATTATGCATTGATTTTAATTGGCTTATTTCTCAAAAAGGGCAAATGATCGTGCAACTAATGGTGTTATGACGCAACAAGAAGTAAAATGCACACCTAACAATCAATGCAAATGCACTGTGTCAAATGAAAAACAGGGTATGCTACTATGTGAAATGCAAAATTTTCCTTCAAATGAAAATGCAATCATTCCTATATGAAAATCTAACTAATACTTCTCCAAGCAAACCTAGTGCAAGTACCATGCAAAATGCAAAATGCAATGATGCATAATGATGCAAAGAAGCAAATATTTTTGTAATTTTTTGAATTAAACTGAGATAATAGAGCAAAAGAATGACTCTACCACCCCCAGACTCTGCAAGCACTATGAAACAACACCCATGCAAAGCACTAAGGTAAAAGAGACCTAATGCACTAATCCCAAAACAAAAAACAAAAAATGCAATGACAAGAACATTCTTAAAAAATTCAAACTAAAAAGCATCTCTGGTCAGAAACTGAGGTGTATACAGACTCTAGAAGCATCGAAGGAGACTCAACAATCATCAAAACTCACCCAGCAACACTTAATATTCCCCTAAAAGGAAAAACTCAGGGCATACGCGACTGTGTGCAGAAAACCTGCTTATATATGTGGATATCCCAGTAAAAACCACATGTACACACGACTGTGAAGCCAAAACTCATGTACAGGAAGAAAAAGAGATAAAAAAAAAGGTAAATAGACAATCTAAGATGAAATTCACTTCTATCAGACACCAGCAGGAAAACATGCCCTCAGACCCGACTCAGAAACAGAGAAATCAGAGCAATTCAAGCACATTGAATGCCGATAAAAAACCCCAAAGGAAATAACTAGGAACTCCCCAATATGGTCACCAATTCTGTTACAGAGAAAACTTCCTATGGCTTGGGGTACCACAACAAACAGAGTAACCGCAGAAATCAATCCTTTCCTATATGCAAGAGAAACCAAACATCTAACACTAACGGATCTCGAAACATACCTTATTCCGGACGGTTGATGTAGATCCCCATTGAGCTTTTCCACTCTCGCTTGTATTGATAATTTGCTCCCTCAACATTCAGCAAACAAGACAAGCATGCTATATATAATTGTGTTAGACCTACTCTAGCATATATAATCAATAACATATAAGCATTTAAAAGCATCCATGGATTCAATACTCACTTAAATACACATTATTGAACAGGAAAATATATTTATATTAATATAACTCAGAGATTACAATAGTGACAACCTCTGTTAGCATGTCTGTGAATCAGAGAAACTGAGTCCTCCACCTAAGCCTCCACCACTTCAATCCTCCATCTCTCGATAGCAAGCTCACAAGCAAAGGCAAGCTTGGGAAGAACACAAAGTGCTCTAAGGGACAAAGGGATGCAGACTCAAGTATAAGCTCCGACAACAATGGACTATAGTTTTCTTGCTCTTCAATTCCTCCCCTTTCAACATATCCAAAGGGTTCCTTATATAGTGCTTCAATGGGGTAATGGAAGGTCAAATCCGAGCGATCTCAAGGCATATGGAAGGCCAAGAGACAAGTGACTCAGATCCACATCAAGGAAAACTCCAAAACTATTTGGCCTTTTGCACACATCCCAATGTACGTGGGTTTAAGGGTCGAATCCGTGTATATATGCTAGAATAGGTTTAAAAGTCGCGTATAGCAAATAATGCATGTTTTTAGGGATGATCTTGGAAACATCAAAGGTACAAAAATGGTCCATGGGGTCTAAAGAGTCTGTCGAGGGACAGGGAAGGCCATAAAGGTGTGATCCACCATGTGTGGTAAAATCAGATATAACACTCTGATATATCAGAAACATTAGCATATGGAATAGCGAAGACAAAGGCTTCAGTGACTCCATGAAAATATAGGGCTAGAATAGGAAAACTATGAGCAACTGGGGAAAACTAATAGGTGTAAAGATATGAATGATGGATGGACATGAGATCTAAACCATAAGTATTTAGAACAAATTCAAACATGTTTAATATCAATCCAAATATGAATAAGGTCATGGATAACCAACCACTGAAAGATAGGAAAGACTTCAAACCATGTAAGCTAAGTAACATTGCATAAGAAACCATTGAGGAATCAACTAGTGAACTTGGGATTTGCATAGTCTTAGGATTATTCAGAGGTATGGTATATGGTATGGATGGTTGTATTATTTGGGTTATGACATACATATTAGCCTGCAAATAATATTCTAAATCAGATATATAATCTTGTTGGGAAGAGTTGCTCAAAGACAAGTCAGTATCTAGTGAAAAATCACAATTTTGGGGGGATGAATCTAGTAGAGTGAGAGGTGGATTATCAAAGAAAGCATCTGGTATTTCTGATTCTGACATATTAGAGACTAAATCAATATCAGATAAGTGAGAAAAGGATTAAACTCTGGCACTCAAAGTATAAGTTATATCACCTTGGAACTGCACACTATGACAGTGTTCTGAGGAATCATAAGGCTTCTCTAGTTCATCTAGAACTTCGATCTTGTGCTTCTCAAGAAACTGAGACATGATTCCCATATTCTTATTCAAACACTTCTTCTATGAATGAAAACCCTTGTTGCAATAATAGCACTTGGATGTTCTCCCTTTCTTCTTACCCTTCTTTATTGAATCTTCATCAGTAGGCTTTGAACTTTCATCTTCAATTTCTGACTTTGACTTTTTTTCTTTCACAATTTTCTTTTCTTTGGATTTGATATTCTTGATTCCTTGAACCATGAGAGAATGATCCTTGCCCTTGTAAGAATTAAGGACACCCACATGGATCAATTTATATTGCTCCTTTGTCAGTGAATCGAGAAAAATATTTAAAGAAGGAATTTTATACTTAGGAACAACAAACCTAGTAGCATGAAAAGTAGACAAAAAACTGAGTAATCTGCACCCAATTTAGAAAGAATGGAAAGGATTAATTGGTCATATTCTTTATCAATCCCACATTTCTTTAGAATTAGAACAAGTGACTTGAAATTGGTGAAGAAACCCTCAAGTGAATTGAAATTTCTTGGACTCAGTGAGAATAAATCAATCTCCAATTGATGCGCTCTTAGCTCATCTTCAACTCCAAAGAGAGACTCCAATTGAGTCCACACTTGGTTTGGAGTAGTCAAACCATCTAGATGAAAGAGTAGATCAGGAGAAATAGGGATACAAATCAATCCATAGGATTCATCCAACCTATTATGCCACTTAGCTTTCTCAATCACAGCATTGGCCTCATTCTCCTAAGCTAGAGTAACTATGTCTAGTCCTCTACTGTGCAATAGAATGCCAATTTTGGATTTCCATTCGTGGTAGTTGAAGGAGTAAGAATTATAGCTGAGGAGGAATCCATATTGTTGATTTTATGCACTCAAGAAGAAACTCTCTGCAACTTCCTAAACAAAACCAGGAGAAAATCTTGTAAGCTAGACAAGCTCTTCTTCAAAGAGGGATAAGAGACTGGATGCGCTCTGCTAGAGAGAACAGATAGCTCCTCAAATCTATAGAACTTGATCAACCTTGCACTCTGATACCATGTAGAAATAATATCTCCAATGCTATGAGAAAAGGTGCTAAGAAGAAACACGAGAAATAGATCTTGCTACCAAGATCATTCAACACAAGCATACACAGGAAAAATAGAGAGAAGAAAATAGATTGAATCACATGAATGAAAAGATGAATATTGGAGTGTATCCTTCCACTTAATAATGATGAATAATAGTGTGCATAAATATTACATCCCTCATATGAAAATCAAGTTGTATGGAGAGAACTCATAAAGCTCAAAAAGGCTGACTTACCAAAATATGATAAACCCCCATAGGTGGCTAAAGCACTTCCCAAATTAGTCAAGGACCTCACGAAATAGAAAAAGCATGAGTGAGTTGTCAAGAGTGATGGAAAAACATGCCAATCCTAGAAAATGGAGAGAAAGGCATGAAGGATGGATTGGAAACAAAAGAACCATGTTTCGTAGTTAACTAGCTTTACCTTATCCACAGAAAAGTGGGATAAAGCAGAATAAAGCAAAATCTGTAGTAAAGCGCAGTTACCAATTCTGTATGTCCATAAAGTAGTCAATATCAACCCAGAATTAGAAATAAAGCATTACTGGGCTATAGATGGAATGTGTTGACTTTAAGGTTCAAGTGGATGCCAACTAATTAAGCTAGTGGGTAGATAATTAATCAAATAATTATTAATTATTGTATCTTAAGTATTGAGTGCGTTTAATATATTCCAACACAAGTAAGGCATGATGGTTAGAGACCGGAAGAGTGAGGGAGTTGTACCCTCACCTATTTTCTGAATGATTCCATGCTTTTGGTGGCCCAAAAGTGTCCTAGTGGGAAGGTTTGATCTAGGAGGATCTTCAAGATTGATCAAAATAAAAGTATTCAAAATGGAAACATAATCTTACATATGCGTAGATATCGACAAGATATTTCCAGTGACATTCGTTTTGCGCAAACCGACCTCAGAATGAGAAAGTTATTGAGTTATGAACTTTTGAGAAAACAAGTAAAAAGTGGGAAAAAAGGGGCCACGTGCCACACCCATAGGGTGCCACATGACATGCATAGTCAATAGGTAGTGATGATGTGGAACATTCTTAGGATTCCATGTGGAAGTTACATGGAATCCATGTGACAACTCAGCATCTAGCTGGCTTCCAAGTGGACCAATCGGAGAGCACCACGCGGTTATCTGATTAGCCATGTTACATATCTGGTTACCAAAAAATATAGCGGTCAAGGGGATCGAACCTGCGACCTCTACCTCCGTCAAATCCTCCACACCGCACGCCTATCCTTGATCCCCGCAAGTTGTTTCTTAACTGTATAGAACATCACTTTTATTTGAATTTGAATGGTGGTTTATTTTGAAAAAAAGGTGGGGTTGAGGGCTTAACCCTCGATCCCATGTATTATGCAGCAGATCGTGGGAATCGGGGGCATAGAAACACGATCAATAACTATATCAAACCATTGTGACCCCATATAACCAGTGGTCAAGTGATATTATGAACCACCACAATGCAATATTCCAACATAATGCCAACACAAAATGGAATGGAGAGGTTTGCGGGTTTGACTTCGAGACTTTCGCCCTGTGACCTCAGTGTTGTACCAATGGGCTATAGCCCATTCCTTTGTATAGAATCATCATATAATATTTTTAAGTTTGTTTGGATATTTGAAGCCCAAAAAGAGGCACGTGGTCATGGTTTTTGGCCCTCAAATAACACTGTAAACCACCATTTCAAATCTACATAAGGGGGAGTTCAGTGCTATGTTTTGCTAAGCTTCCAAGGAGGATTAAGGTATAGGAAGGTACATTATGTACGATCTGTATAGACACAGAAGGGGTCTTTCTATAAGTGTGTGCCAAAGGAGGTCTCAAGCAAAGGGGGTCGATTTTATACTCAATTTACTCATAATTTCGAGAGAAACACAGTGGTTTAGTTTGTTTCTGTGTTTGACTGACATAACTAAGAAGTATTTCCAAAACTCATATATGTAAGCATTTAGAAGACTTAATAAGATCGACCTTCTCATTGGAAGTGGCCTGGAGACGTAGCCCATGAGGGGTGAACTCCATTATCATCTGTTGGTTGTAATTGTATGGTTTGCATACTTGTTTATGTGTTTGTATGTTTCAATTAAGCATTTGAAATTCTTTTTTTTTAAGTCTTTTCATAAGGTTAAGCATTCTAATTTCATATGCAATTTAAATGGTGAAAAAGATCCTTTCAAAATTTAGATCACAATCATTCCACACATGGGTGACGAGTTGTATGGGAGAATGCATGTCATAAATAACATAGTTTCCATGCAACGGGTTGAAAATTAAGTGAGACTTTTACCAACGAGATGCATGTTTCTGTGAGGGTAGGCCATGGATTCTGTCATTCACTAGGTTTTTGACTAAGGGGCATGTAGTAAGGTGTCAACCTTATTCCTCATTTCCCATTAGTCTCTCAACAAGATATGGGTGGATTGAGTTAATGTGGTCTCAATCATCGTATCGCATCCCCACTGTTGAAATAAAAAAGGTCTATTTGAAGGGCATGTGTATGATCATGACACTCTTGGTACAACCTTTATAAATTCATTTGACGGACATGTGTATGACCATAGCACCCCTGATAGATCCATGGTGAATTCTATTTGAAGGGCATGTTTATGAACATAGCACCCTTGATAGAATCTTGGTGAATTCTATTTGAAAGGCATGTATATGACCATGGAACCCTCGAGAAAACATTGGTAAAATTACATTAAAAGATATAACTTATAAGAGATACATGAGAAAATTAATTCACAAAAAAAATATTGAATTAATAAAAATATGTGCATGTAAAGGATAAATAATAAATTAATTTAAAATAAAAACATGTGCATAACAAATGTAACAAAACGATTAGTTAAAGAGCAAATGAACACTCCCTTTAATTAGGGAGAATAAATAAAATAAGAAAAATAATTAAAGGGATAATAAGACTCAAGTGCACACACGCATGAACATGCAACATAAATCTAAATACTCTATAAAGAAAAGGTAAAGGGATGAGTGGGGATAATCTTGGATCTTTAATATTTATCTTTTTCCTCTAACAAGATGGTTGAGGATTTTTAAAATTTTAGTGGAGAGTTTGGTCCTTGGAAGTGGTTAAGGTTGGGAGGCCTAAAAGCAAAACTCTCCACTTCCAATAATGTTGATATCGTGCTTCTTCCATATAATATTGTTGCAGCTCAACGGTCTTTGGGGAAGAAGAGTACCCATTGGGAGCAAGCGAGGTGGTCAGTCGTTGGACACAATGATTGGCAATCCGCTTGATGCTATATCAATATGTGTGGCACATGGCGAGGAGATACGACACTAGATGACGATCGATAGTGCTAGAAACATGTCAGTGTCTAATTGTTGCAATTTCATTTTTAATTAAAAGTCTTTAAATGTTGTTCAACAAATTATGAAAATTGATTTTATATTGAATGGATTCATGGTTTCTACTTAGATTTACATGTTGTAGAGGGGAAACCCATAAAGAGTCCCTGAACATGTATCAGAACTATGCTCAGACGCTCTAGCCTAAGGGTTCATCATTTGTTTTTTTATCATTGTGAATTAAAGTGTGAAGTATAGCACAACCCTAGCTAAATGAGAAGAATATAATGTTAGTGTATTAAAATAGAGCCTTTCCCTATGTATAGCCTTCCCATCTCATGCTCAATGATCTGGTTGTTAAGCTATGTTCTGAAACATCTTTTATTGTTTAAACTAGATATTTGTGCTCTACCTCAACGAATTTGCATATTGTTGATCTTAAGATGAATTGTACATATTTTTGTTATTTTAAACGATGGGATTCAACTGTCCCCACTATTCTAGTATATCGAACCCTATCTAGATGGATACAAGAATCTCACGCAAAGGCATGAATGCACCTACGCCAGGAAAAATGGGTGCCATTTGTTTGTTGAGAAATATATTAGTTCGTCTAATGCTAGAATCGATCATTCTTGAACTCAGAACTTTGGAAATTAATATAATCAATGACTTCTAAGAATGTGTCTAAAAATGCCCAAAACCTTAATCCTCCTAAGGAATATAAAGCCATGTCGATAGTTCCAAGTCTAATACAAAAGCATCTCCATTTTTCCATATGTGGCACCTTTTGCGATTGGTAAGGGTAATTTATATTCCCTTGTTGGGAGTTAGTATTAAAATATATTTAGTTATAGTCATAGTTACTGGTAAATATAATCCATGTTCATTTTTCGAAAAAGAGTATTTGATTGTGGTCATTAGGAGCTGCAAAGGTTAAAGATTTATCGATTCAGTTTTTACTTCAATATCAAAAAGAGCATTGCATCGTATATGAAGTGCTGCAAGGGAGAAGGAACTATAAGTAAAATTTACATTCCATTTGGCCATGAAAAGTTGATGGCATCTAGTATAAATTATTTTAATTATAATCTATATTTCATTTTAGCTATACAAGTTTGGAGGGTGGTTGTATATTGCTTTGGTTATTGTTATAATGATATAATTATTTAATTTTAATCTATATTTTGTTTTAGTTATAAAAAAATTGATGATTTTTTAAAGTTTTTTTTCTATGTGATTTACTGTCTCGAGAATAGAGATTGGGGCTCATTACATTCATAGTAATAATTATAGGGGGTCATCTGAAGGGGTGTCGTCTTATCGAATCTAACTTTGGGAGCCTAACCCCGAAGGACCTAGAGAGTTGGATTCATGAGAATTGAACCTCCGGCCTCAATATTTGAAACTGTCTTTGGATTCAGACTCCAGCCAATTTAGCTACCCCTTAGGGCTATTAAAGGTTGCAATGTTAGCCCTCATTTAAAGCAATTTGCATTTTATTTAGATATTAAAAGTAATGATAGTTGCAATTGTCCATAATATATAAATATAATTTATAGTTTACTTTGTTTAAAGAAGTATTGATTGTTGTCATACAAACATATTGTATATTCTAAAAAGTTGTTATATAGATAAACTTGGATTTTAGATGTTTTAAGGAGCAATTGATAATGGTATGAAATGTATTTTACATTCATGGTGGTTATATATTTACATTTTAGATGGTATGGTCATGGAGATTATCTAAATAGTTACCTAAACATGTTTATAGTTTGTGGGTGCACATATGTGTTGTTATAATAATCCTTAGTAACTCCAGCATAAAGTCTGATAGAATAGATACGACTTCCGTCGACATCATGAATAATTTAATTTTTCTGCATCACTTCAAATCATAATCTTTCAACAAATTATTTCACTCAGATCTAGATGTTAAATAGCCATTATGCAAACTTTGGATTTGGAAGGAAATAGAATAGTATAGCTAATGTTTTATGTTAACTTCGAGACAAAGTTCTCTAAAGAAGGGGAGTATGTAATGCCCCATTCTAGTTAGGCTTATGTGCATTATTATTCTTGGAGGCATTTCACCTTCACTTATGTGTGAAAATAATTATGTGTCAACAATTTCCTTATATATATTAGAACTTCGGGATGAGATTCCCTGAGGAGGGGGTGTATGTAGTGCCTCATTTTTTACCTTGGTTTGATTATGTTATGTTCAGTGTAGAGTTTTTCCGGAAATTCTGCAGTAGACATTTTGTAAGTCAACGTTTCGATTCCGAATCAGGAACCATCATCAGGACAAGCAGTCAAGTAGAATAGATTAGCTGCAGATCCGGAGTAATAAATAAGGGTTTCATCTTTTTAAGAAGTCCACATCTGCAGCTCTGTGTTGAATTTTGATCCTTGTCAATTCTAGCCTATGTTATGTTATTTATGCGAATTTGACCATAAATGACCTGGATGGATATTGCATGTCTTGACGCTAAAACTTATAACCTTTATGTTGCATAAAGATCCCAAATCATTAGAAATAAATGACCATAATGGATTTATGTAGAAATAAATTTTCTAGCCTCTAGAATTCATATTATCATGGATAGTTTACAAATTCTGCTAATTTTATATCATTTTTCTTGTGAAGGTTTCACCTTTGGTTTCTAGATTGATTTTATATTCTAATTGTAATATATTCAATAAGATTTCAAACAACGATCGTGGAAAGAAAGCATCAAAATAGAGGGATGTAGAATGATAGTTTTAGACGCGTCAATCCAAGGATCCACATTCTCTTATTGATTCAAACTCTTTTGAGCAACCCATTAGCGAGAGAGATGTCAACTCTTCTAACAATCCATCTAATATCCATATAATGAATGATAGAATGGGTTCCTCTAGTGATCAAAGTGAGATAAATGCAATTTTACCAAAAATTGACAATAACAATGTTGAAGGTTTTTCCTCGGAAGGCAACACAAATAATTCAAAATTACAAATAAGGAAAAAATCCTATGGGACATAGGGAGACAATTCCAACCATAATGGGTCTCAAAATTTACATTTATTGAACCAATATATCCAACAAATGAGAAAGAGGCTTCACAAAATGTTATATGCATCATATGTAGTTGAAAACTTGGCAAGGTACTAAAATTATAAATGAAGTTAGATACAATAGAGAATCATGCAAGAAATGTTAATGCAAAGGAAATTATAAATGGCGAGGAGAAATTTATTATCAAATGAAGATCTTCTCGGGAATGTCAAATATAAAGATGAATATAATAATACTTGAAAATTTAGAGTAAACTCGAGGCAAGTGGAGGGACCATCATATCTCTATTTCAAAAGAGAAAGAAACGAAAATTGTTATCCAAGATGACTCAATCAAGCATTGCATTTCACATATTATCTAGAGGTCATCCTTATATGATATATTATCCACAATACAAGAACTAAATATCTTTTCTTGAAGTGTCGAGTTTTCCATCTTCTCATTGGTCTATAACGAGTGGTAGGGGATGGGAAAGATATCTATCTCAAGTAGAAAAGGATTATTTGAAAGAGAATATTGCAAATTCCATTTTTTTCATTATCTTTGGATGAAATTACAACTATTGGTAATACTTCATTGATCTACATGAGAATTTATATGGTTAATGATCATATTAGGCATTCATATATAATTGAGATTTATAAAATGAAGAAGAGATTTATAATTGGTGGTATGAATCATTTAATGATCACAAAAAGGTTGGATGTGTCAGAGTAAATGGAGCATCAATCATACAAGGACAAAAGAATGGTGTTTGTGTCAATCTACAACTATTAGCATCACCATTTATGATTAGTATTCATTGTATGGCTCATAGGATGAATCTAGCGTTTATGATAGTAGGTAATTTTCCATTGTTTTCAAACATCAAAGATCTTGTATGTGAGACACATGCATACTTTTGTTGTAGTCCCAAGCAATTTATAGAGTTTCAACAATTTGTTGATGATTTTACGAATGGGAAAAAGTTATTTAAAGATGTTGATACGATATGGATATCATTAAACGGACTAGCTCAAGGACTATTTAGTGAGTACCAATAATTGGTATGGGTAATGTATGAGTATCGCTTTAGTGTAGACAAATATCGAGATATTGTCTTTAGCTAGCTGATATAGAGACGTCTTTCTTTGCTACAAGAAATGAATTTCCTTATGAAAATGGCTAAGAGTCGCACAACGTATATGCAAAGTACACAAATGCAAGAAAAATAGCATTCCTTACATTGGATAATTTGTATACAATTCCAGAGTCTGTTACAGGTCCAATGTTTAACAGTTGGAATACTAGCATTGGTATATAAAATATTGGAAATGATTTATAGTTTGATGAAAAAGGAAGACTATGTATGGAAATGTTTGGATATATGGTCCCTTTTCATTACCACCAAAGAGTGCCCTATGTGAGACCAATTCAACGATAGTGTGATTTCAGTGAGATGCAACTTGATACAAATTGCACAATCATTAGAATCAGAGATAAGAGAACACTTTGCTTGAGATGAATTATTGGAGGCCGTCCTTATGGTATATCCTCAATATTTGAACAGTGAACAAGATATAAACACTTTAAAAATTAACTTTCCACCAAAATTGTATATTTTGTTGCACCACTTTGGCAAGAATGTCACAGTACAAGCATAAGATATTGGAGGTATATTAGATTCATCAAAATTATATCAACAAGCCTCTTACTTTGCTCTAACAATTTTGGATCAATATCGTGTTTTAACGAAACCTATAGAATATGGTGCAATAACAAAATTATGGATTATTTTAGGTAAAAGTCAATACCTACATGAAAACATTTAAGAGTATTTCAAATTAGTTGATTTATGTGAAACCATTATTTTAAGATCAGTGGAGGGTGAGAGAATGTTCAGTGAACTATCATTCTTAAAGTCAAAGTTGAGGAACAAACTTGATCAACATATGGATACTTGTTTAAGATTATATGTAACAAAGTATGAACTTACCATTTTTCCATCCAATACAGCACTCGCACTTTGGTGCTCATATTGTGAGAGAAGGAGAGAATATAATATAACAAATTCACTAATGACCTTTATATTGAACATAATGTTTTGGAGGCTAATAATGATAGTTCATCTACATAAGTTCATGTTCAAAATGTAGAAAATAACAGTTGACATGCGAATTGGGAATTTGATATACCACAAGATATTATCAAAATCATTATACATTTGTGGTGTATAAATAATGAATAGAATATAATAAATGATGTGCTTGTTGTTAGTTGTTTAACTTTGGTGTTCCTGTATTTTTGGAGTAGATTAGAAAAGGGAAATTCTTGATGGACGAAAGATTACCATATATAAATTTTAAATTGCATTTCAAGTAAAAATAAGTTCTATAGTCCATACTTTGTATTAAATATAGTAATATTGCAGCTACATTTCCTTGATGCAAACTATTTTAAGTTTGTTGTTTTGATAGTTAACTAACATTGTTTTCTTCTTATATGTGACAGGAAATAAAAATTGAACATATCTATTCATAGATAATGTCCTATTATTAAAGGTTAAATAGATAATTTGACAAGACTTCCGCTTAGCAAGATGGGCTCATTCGAAAGTTAAAACCCAAGTACGTGAAACTGCTTGGATTTCCATATTTGATATATTCACAAGTTTTAATGGATTGTTTGTTTCTTGTATTTGGATCATTTTTTCAAGTTTGGAAGCTTGTATTTACTTTGGTTAAATATTTTTGGATTTCATTGATACTTGAATGCAGTTTGACCCCTTTGTAGTAGCATGATTGATTTCATCTGACTTCCATTGATCCATGGGGTTTGAGTTAAGTTATAGACCTTTGTTAAGTAAAAAAAATTATGTTCATATTTTATCATGCTTATTGATTATTTGAGAAACATAAATATTAGGCTTAATATATGGATTTTGTTATAATCTAGACATTCAACGTATTTTTCATAATTATTATTGTTCTCTTTAAATATTTGATGGTTCAAAGAAAGATATTTGTATTTCCTTTTACTTTGTAGCATGACTTAAGCATCTTCACCATTTAGAATATACTATGTTTATTTTATATTTTCTTTGAAAATATGTGTTGGTATTTAGAAAGGGAAATGCGATCTGAGCTGCTAAGAGAAGAGAAAAATGGTCTATGCGCTGGCTTACTAGGTTACTATTCATTCATTATAGGAGACCTATTGGCAATGAGACTAAAATTTCCCTAATGAAATTATACTTTTGATTTCATGATTAAAATATCATTACATGTAGTGTCTAGGATTCTAGCTGTATTTATAAATTTCTTGATAAACTTTAGTCTTTGGTCACATAATAATGTTATAACTCAAGTGGTATTGGTCACTAGTACACCCTTGATTGTAAAGCATGTGAAGCAGAACTTGAAATAATATGTCAAGTTGTTTCTAAAAAATTTCCTATTGTGAATCGTACATAAAGAGGAGTGTTGACATTATATGGAAAGTTCGTAAAATTGTAAAATGGTGTTATATTTCATTTAATATTTTGTGAGAGGTGGTTTATCATATTTCTCTTACACAACTCATTCACTTTGATTGCATGGTGTGCTACAAAATCGGGACATCCATGCTAAGAATATGTTAATGTCAATGTGGATGAAATCCAACCATCCATTGAATTTTTTGAGAGTGTTGAGATATAGATTGTCAATCCTTTTATTTCAGGTAGTGCTTCAAACACCTATTTTTATTATAGCTATATTTTTAGATTGAGAGAAATGGTTAGGTCTAAAATCATTTATGAAAATTGGTTGTACATTGTGTGTAGTACGATAAATTACTTTCACACTTTAATCGAGTGCTCAATTGTAAATTGAAAACATTTATGAAATCATCTCTCCATTTTATCCCTACGCTGGATTGAAATTTGTAGCATACAAGTATTTGTGATGAGAAAAGTCAAAAACTCAGCTTGGAAGTTGGATTTTGCTTACTAGGTGTTCTAGTGAGAGAGCACGTGACAAATCTAAAGTAAACACAAATTCATATAGGTAATTTTAGGGTGAATCCATGAAGATGGGTAACACTTTTTTGTCAAAAGTGACGGTGAAAATTCGATTTTTTACTCATTTATTAAATTGAACCACTCAAAACTCATATATGTTTTTTGAATTTTGGCATCCAAAAAAAAACGAATTATAAAGAATTATGTTGTTTTTCCACCTATTTTTTTAAATAATAATATTATTTAATATGTGGAAATTCCATTTAATGATATGTTTGTTATTGAAAATTTCAGGAAAAGTTAACAAGTGGTTTGTGTGCACATCAACTAATTTAGTGATAAATGCATAATTTTTGTAATATATATAAACATAATCTACACAAAATGCACTGGTGTGTACATTTTTTTAACTTATTTTGGAAAATTATATTTTATATTAATTTTTAAAACTAACCATTGAAAATTTTAATTGCATTTTGTACACGTGTGTGCATGTAAACCTTTTTTAACTGGTTACAAAAATTGAAAAACAAGAAGTATCTTTTTGAAGACAACGCCTTGATGTGGGGCGTATAATTTTTTTGAAAATTTTTGGTTGTGTACTTTTTATGTTGTTGATTTTTCATTGTGTTGATTCAAAGTTGTGGACATGGTTTTTAAATGTAAGATTGAAAATAAAATATAAAAGTATGATCATATGAACTCAGAAACCCATAAATTATATGCTAATTAATAGATGATTTATTGATGAATCCATCGGTATGAAATATGCCACCTAACGTGCATCGCAAGAGAGGGTTTAGGCCAAGAAAATATGCCAGTAAAATTAAATTTGCACAAATGGGAGCTAAAACTTTTTAAAGACCTTGATCAAGATAAGAGCTTGTTTGAGGTTTAAAAACCCTCAATCGAGCTTTTGTGTGTTTTTTTAAATACCTCGATCTAGGTTTTATGTGTGGTTAGAAAAAAGCTCAATCAAGCATCCTAGAACTTCAATTAAAAAAAAACCGGATGCTAAAATTCATGTTTGAAGGTAACTACTCAGAAAACCAAAACCACCCCAAGTGAATCCCTTTCTCTAACTTTGTTGGGAAAACTGAGTTACCCCATTCATTGGTTTGGGGGTTGTCCTTGCCTTAATCCTTAATCTCCGAGAAATGGCTTTGCACCAAGTACATATTCTTAGCGTGAGAATATTCCAATTATTACCTTCATGTTTGAAGGTAACTACTCAAAAAACCAAAACCACCCCAAGTGAATCCCTTTCTCTAACTTTGTTGGGAAAACTATGTTCCCCATTCATTGGTCCAGGAGTTGTCCCTACCTTAGTCTTCAATCTCTGAGAAATGGCTTTGCACTGAGTACATATTCTTAGCGTGAGAATATTCCCACTATTAACTATTTGGGTGCCCTTGTAAATTAATAAATTTGATAATATTTAGTATAATTAAAACCTTCATGGCATTGAGCTCTTCCAATTAAATTAAAATTAAACATAGAATTATAAGAAAATAAAATATAATAAAACATAATTTCAACAAGAATAATGATACTTGTGGGTACTAGTAAATACCTTGAAAAGAAATAAAAAAAGGCAGCAGGTCTGACACTTCCTCTAGATTTTATATGTGTAGATATGGGTCGCGATCAAGCTTTGAAATTCTAAAGGGGGGATTTTTCGTGGCTAAATTTTATTGGAATCAATGGCTCAATCAAGACTTGAAATCTCAATCGAGGGTTTTTACTAAACCATCGATCGATCTATGATCAAGGGTATTATAACCCTTGATCAATAGTTTTATAATAGATTGATCGAGCGCTTACTTAAGCCCTCGATCATGCTTTTTATAGCTCGATCGAGGGTGCTTTTCAGAATATTCGTGCCCTCTACTTGCCAAAAATTTCTACCCATCTTCATGGGAACAACATTTATTAAGTCAAATGTCAACCATTGTGTCACGACTTTACAAGTTTTTATAGTTCATTGAAACATTCTCCAATATTTTCTAATTCTATGAAATATTTGCCAAAAAATTTATGAGGTTTTATGATTTTCTAAAAGATTCGCCATGATTTTACATGATTTTATAATTTTGTGGAAGATTTGTCCAATTTTTACAAGATTTTACTATTCCATGAAATATTTTCCAAAAACTTATATATACATATTATATTATTGATAAAATAGCCTTTAAACTTTCCCCATGTATCACGAGGATTCGCCCATTTGTCATACATGTAAATTTAGGGGGGTTCTTAAAATTTTCCCTCTTATATATTCTAGTAAATTTATCTGAGCTTCTAACACTAATTTATGTACATAAGCTAATACATACTTAGGTTTTGTCAAACATATACAGTTCAAAGAGTTTTAGATTTAGCACATTTACTATTAACTAAATGTGCATATATTTGGGTTGACCAAGTTTATAAGGATTATCCCCTACCTTGTCCAACACTTCAAAATGAAAGCACCAGAGTGCCTTGATTTTATACTACGTGCTTGTAGCGTTTCCTTAATTAAGGTGAAACCAAACTCTATCTCCCACCTTGAATGTTGTTTCAGCACTATATTGGTCATATTTGGCCTTGTACTTTTCCTATGATTTCTTCAATGTCTTTGGTGCTTGAAAGTGGATTTTCTAACCTTATAAGTGAATTTTTCATGTCTTAATGATTCACCTTTGGTGTCTTCCACAATTCCTCCTTATATTCCATACACAACATCTATAGGTGAAGGTGGAAAATATCCAAAACATGTTCAAAAAGTGAAATATCCAATCGAATTTTGTACTTCTTTGTTATGATAGTGTTGGATGAATATCAAATTCTCATCCCATCTCTTTAGATGAATTTCATTATAACCCCTTAAAATTTGAAGTAATTTCCTATTCACCACTTCTATTTACCCATTTTTCTATGGATGGAAAGTTGTAGGACTCTTCAACTTAGTATCCATCCTCACCAATGTGTAGTCTGAATTTCACTAAAAAATCTAGTATTTCTATCTGAGATTATGCTTATTGGTATCATAGAGTGGACCAAAACCATTTCAAAGAAAAAAAATTACTAATTATTTTCCCTTGATGGTCTTTGTACAAGTTGTAAGAATGAAAATATAACTAAACTTGTCAACAGCTACCACAAACATATAGGCCTGTTCCTTCCCAATTGTTCAAATACCACACACAAAATCCATGGAGATTCTCTCCCATAATCTAATAGGTACATTTAAGGGATGGTATAGACATGTATTCGTATTATTGGGATTTCTTATACAACATAGCATGCATCCTTTAATAAACTAGGCTACATCTTCTAGCATTCTATGCCAATAAACTTACCTTTTTAAGTTTGCAAATATCTTCCTAAGGCCAAAATGGATTTCGAATTTGTATGTGTGATCCTTTCTAATAAGTTTCACTCTCTCTCCTTTAGGAACATGGAATTTTTCAAGCTTATAGAGTAACCCATCCTTCAGATGATATTCAACCTTGTTGACACCTTCTTCCACATGGAATTGGCTGTGTAGATATTGCACGACCTCTTTAAAGTCCTGATATTTTGTGTATTCCTCCTTGTATGCATCATGAATGAAAAAGATCATATGCATAAGAGTACCTAAATATTTTATAATGGTTTTAGATGGCGTTGAGAGCATGTCCACCAACTTGTTTCTACTACTTTTCTTGTATTTGATTCCCTAATGTTGTATTGGTTGATATCATTGAGGATTATCCATTTAAGATTTGGGCATGTTTTGTGATCATTTTAAGTGTATTCACCACAACAAAACCCTCTCATTAGCATCTCTTTTAGCTCCCTTTGGCGTCCATTGACACTTTTAGTGTTTTTTTCTTCATTTTTTGGACAAAGTCAACGCTTTTCATGGGATGACGCTTTTAATGGCATTTTTTGCATCTTTTTTTCAAATAGGTGTGCCATCATTACCGCCAACAACTACATTAGGAAAAGCGCTAGGAATAGCATCGAGAATAGTGCCATCAATCACTCTATGAGGTATGCCATGAATAACGCCTAGAATTATAGTGCCTTGGTTAGAGCCTATAATAGCACCTAATTTTGCTTATGTTTCACCAAACTAGTGTCCTTCCTTACGACATGGTGAACGCCAAGTTTAGTAACCTCTTTGATGCCAAGAATTGTGCTAATATGTAAGCCAAGATTTACACCTACTTTGGCTCCTTAAGTTACGTCAAGAATTGACCCAGGATTAGTTCCATGTTTAGCGCCTAATTTAGCTTCCTAATTTTTATGGGTTTAGCACCAAGATTTGTTTCTACAATAACATCTATTAAAGAATCTAGTTTTGATCCAAAAGTAGCACAATGTTTTTACTCATAATAATGTGCATTGTTTTGCACATAAATTCACTTCCAACATAGCACCGAGTTTTTTTCCTAGAAATGAGCCTAGTTCAACATATGAGTTATTTAATTTGGTGGGATAGAGGCTATAGTTTACTGGAGTTGAGGGTTAGATTTGGGAGGGTTGTGTTAGACAATGATGTTAATATTTATGATGATAAGGATGACGGTAATTGTGTCAATGTTGATGATAATGATGAGGATGATGTATTTTATTGCGCGATTTGATCATGAGTCACCCTAATGGCACCTAAATGGACATTCTGGAAACTAAGAGACCCTAATTAATCATAAATGACCCTAATGGCATCTGACTGCCCCTAATGACATATGAGTTTGCATAATGACAAGATGATGATGATGATGATGCATCTTGACAATGATAAATATGGCATTGATGGTTTCTACGATGTTGAATAGAATGTTGATGAAAATGACGATGCTTATGTCAATAACAAGGATGCATGTGATTATAGCACTATTTGATATTGAATGGTCCCAATGGCACCATAATTGGACCTAATGGCATTCATTAACTCCCAAATGACCTTAATGGCATCTGATAGTCCATAACAACTTTGAGTGACCCTAATGGAACTTGAGTCACCATAAAAGCATGAGGATTATGTCGATGATGCTTGACGACAATGATGATGATCACAATGTGGTTGAGATGAATGTCTATGATCATGATGCTATATGACGATGATGATGGTGATATTTATGTATTGTACAATATCAATGTCAGTGTTCATGAAGCATGTGATATCACTTTTGGATCTTGATTGATCCTAGCAGCACCTAAATGACCATAATCATGGCACTTTTGGAACTTAATTAATCCTAATGAGGGGTAAAAGACCCTAATGTCACTTAAATGTCTCTAATGGCATCTAGTGACCTTAGCAACATTTGAGAGACCCTAATGGAATATGATTGACCCTAAAAACATGACAATGATGCATTATGATGATTGTAATGGACCTGAAGAATATGATTTGATAATTATAAGACCATATTATCCACCTTTATGAATCCATTCTCACTCATATCCCAAATCTCTTTTATGAAACTCGTTTGGTTAGGTGGTTTCATGCCTTTATCATTATCACAATAATGATCATGTCAATGATGATCATGCTATTGAATGTGATGGTCATCAACGATGATGGCGATGTCAAGGAGGATAATGACAATTAATAATTATTAAGACCCCCCAAACTAGTTATGTACTAAGGGAAAATGTCCTTTAAGAATTTTTTGTAAGTAAGTAGGATGCCTTGTTCATTGTCACAATATTGATGATGAAAATGATAGTGTTGATAATGCACTTGATGATGATGATGACGATGATGTTGTTGGTGATGTACTTGATTATGATGATGATGACGACTATGACGATGATGATGCATGTGATAGCACCTATGGATCATGATTGATCCCATGGCACCTAATTTTTTGTAGCAACATCTAGGCGACCCTATTGTTAGGTAAATCACTCCAATGGAATTCAAGTGTCCTCGACAAAATTTTAATGACCCTAATGGAATATGACTGATCCTAAAAACATGACATGAATCCCAAGGATGATGGTAGCGATGAACCCTAACGACGATGATGATGATGATGTTCTTGATGATGACAAAGACGATGATGATGCATATCATAGCAACTTTCAAATCCGGATTGATCCTAATGGCACCTAAATGATCGTTATATTTGAGTGACCCTAAAGGAATTTGACTAACCCTAACAACATGGCATGAATCCCAACAACGTTGAGTGATGATGAACCCTAATGTCTTATGAGTGACCCTAATGGCGATGATGATGATGATGATGATGATGTTGATGTAAAGTATGGATTTGACAATAATGATGATAAAAACTTTGATTTCCATGATTTTGATGCATGTGATAGCACTTCCAGATCCTTATTGATCATAATGGCATCTAAATGTCTGTAATGACATCTGAGCATCCCTAATGTCACCTAAATGACTCGAATGGAATTCAAGTGTCCCTAACAACATTTGAGTGACCCTAATGGCATGTTATTTACCCTCAAAACATGACATGAATCCCAATGATGATGACTGACAATGAACCCTCATGGCATATGAGTGACCATAATGATGACAATGATGATGGTGTTGTTGATGATGTACTTCATGATGATGATGATGACGATGCTGATGTTGATGTTGATGCACCATATGACATTGAAAATGATGATTACAACAACATCACAACATCTATATCCACGATGATGATGCATGTGATAGAAACTTTCATATCCTAATTGATCATAACGATGCCTAAATGACTATAATGACATCCATGTGACTCTAATGTCACCTAGATGACTCTAATGGCATTCCATTTCACTAAAAAAAAATTTAGTGACCCTAATGACATATCAGTGACCCACATCAAGACATGAATCCCAATACCGATGGGTGATAATGAACCCTAATGGCATATGAGTGATCCTATTGGAGATATCCTCTATGTATACCTTGATTAAATTTATTTTAGATATCAAAGATGATAAAATAATTTATTTCCTCTATATGTATATGGTTAAAATTTACTTAAGATGATGATCTAATTTACATTTTCTAAATTATTATTAATGTTTCTCATTTAAATATTTAAACATGTTGTATAAAAAATTAATTACATCAAAGATGTATTTTTAAGCGGAAATTATTTTACAAATTTTTCACATATATCAAGGGCTTATGTAGAGCTTCCTCTTGTCACCTTCTCTTACATATTTAAATTTGATATCTCTCTTACAACCATTTTTTCATGATTTCCTTTGATATCTCTCTTGATGCCATTTGTTCATGATTTCCTTTGATATCTCTCTTACTACCATTTGTTCATGATTTCCTTTGCTATCTCTCTTACCACCATTTGCAGAGTATTTATTGATATTTTCATTACGTAGGAAACCCTTAAATCCTTAACATCACATATTCGTGGCCAATTGATTTAACATGAAGTTTTTCCCTCTGCATATGTTTTTGTTCATTTTGTCTCCATCTTCAATACCATTTATTATCCTTTATTTCATTTTTCATTTTGTATTTGTTGTTGTGGCAGTTCATAGATATCATTCTACATAAAAGCAATGGACATATGCTGATAACTTCATATTCTATTTTTCAAACAATGGATCATATTTGTGAGGTTTGATAGGCAAGAAATGTACATTTGTAGGGTAATTATATTTTATATGGTTCTACAGATATTTTTAGGGTTTTATCCCAATAGGATTTCTTGCATTAATCATGTATACTAACATGTAGTAACATGGAAATTTTTTATCATAGTTCAATGATAGGTTAGATGTGCTAAAGTTATTGGAAAATATAAGATACTTCAAATAACCACGGTACATGGAGAAAATTTCATGAAAAATTAAGTTGTTTTCCTCATCAACGTTGTTCATTAGTGCAATTTGGAACATGAATATAGTAAAAGTCGAAGAATACTTGATATATATGATAACCTATTTTTTTTGTGCCACTATTGCCTTCATTACCCATTGAAATTGCTTGAACATACAAATGGAATTAAATCAATAAGCACTTGTGTTTGTTGAGGATTCAATAATAGGCATAATAACTAAATAAACATTGGTATTTCATAATTCAGTGCACAGGGGTAAAGGGGAACACATGTGGTTAAAATAAATTGAAACAAGAATCACATTTAGTAGCTTTATGATAAAATAACTATGTTGAAGAGTGATTCCCATGTCCCTTTAATATTGATAGCTTGAAGCCATAGTCCCCATGAAACTCTCTATTGAGTTGTTAAAAAAGCAACCTTTTGAAATATTCGAAATCAAGAACCTATTTCAAAATTATTAAAGCCATAAAATAATAATAAATTGAAAACTTTGGACATACAAACATCATTATTTAAGTAAGGATTATAAATCCTATAAAATTAGAAGCCTTCATTTACATTATTATCTACATCTATGTCATCCAATGCTTCCTTTTCAATGTTGATATTTCCTAAAGGTTTTTGATATTGTTCTTTCTACACCATCCTACTTAAGTAGTATTATAATCATCTTCGTATTCTAACTCTAGATCATATAATTGATTTGGACCATCTAAATCTGGATCATGTTGATTCATGTCATGAAAAATGGTGTCATGTTGTTCCTAAACATCTTCGTCTTCATCTTCTTTTGTTTGAACATCATCATGGGTGCTTCTTTCTTCATTGTTCCCTAATCCCTCAACTAGAATTGGTTGGATATCATTGTTTTGATCAATATTCATCGAGGCCTCATCAAATGCATGCATTAATCTTGGATCGTAATGTATGACAAATATCCATTTCGGATCCAAAATATCTTCATAGAAAAATAGCTACACATGAACTATATTCATATATAAGACACATGATAATACGGTGTTTTTCATTAATAAGAACATATGTATCCATAATGAACTATGAATTAACATATTATAGATAATCATTGATTGTTTTAATTACAATTATGTTTTGATGAAAGTAATACTTGCTCATAATGAATTGGTAGAACATATGGCTCTTTATATTTTGGTAGGTACTTTGAGGAATATATAGAAAATAATACACTATGGTATCATGTCTTTGCATCATCTCAAATGCCTCACACCATCTACAATTTAAAAAAAAAAACATTTGAAAGAGCGATAATCCAACTCAATAATTTCTTATATTTTTCTAGCATACTTAAGGTTCCCTTCAATAATATTTTTATCTTTTGAACTTGCTCAACTTGATTGCTTGAAATCAAACATGACACCACAATAAAAGTATAGTCTTTTTGCATCTATTGTTTCCACGCTATAATTTCAACCATATGCTGACATTGTAGGATACCTCCTTAGTTGTATCAAACCATTCGTTTAGTGCAACTAGTAAATACAACTATATATGCATGATTAAATAGTCAATAGTGTCAACAATGTTTTGAAAAAAACATTTTGTAATATTTATAAATATACCTTGTTCACATCTTCTAGGCATGTTAATTGGCATATTTTGTTATGTTTTCATCATTTTCTTCCTCGTCTATTCGATTTATAATTTGTTCACTAACCAATAGTAATGTGCAATATTTGCCCCATTCCCTGGATAGATCAATGGGAAGTGGAGTATTCCTTGGGTTTGATCTCTTAAACTATTTCCTTGCACCTAACACTTCTTCCGTTTGTTATCATACAATTGATACAATCCATGTGGTAAAGAATGAACATTTCAAGCACAATGCTTTCATAACCTATTAAAAATCAACATGTACATTTTCAAATTGTAAATGTCAGTATTTTATTTTTTTAAATAAATTATAGAGTACATAATTAAAAAAATAAGGACAATGATCATTTTTTTTCTTACCAACTCCTACTTCATCACCATTATATTGAGGTTTTATCAATCTATAATATCTAGTGTACATTCTTCATCCCACAATTGTGGACCGTCTTCAAAATATTTACCAAGGAATTCACATAGAAATAAAAATGTTTCATTCAATACCCACCCTTCATCTATGGAACCCTATAGATGTACCTTTTGTCAGACATATATTTTTATATTTTTCATATACCTCTCAAAGAAAAGTATCCATCTCGTTGATACAACACCTGGTATTTCAATTGCATCAACTAGGTGTATAAGCAAATGGACCTGCGGGTCCATTAAACTTGTAGGGAACTCCTTTTCAAATAAACATACAATTTCTACAATTTATTTCTTCCATCTTCATACTTCACTCTCATGGATCTCCTTGGAGGTCATCGACCTAATATAGTATTGCTAAATTAGTATGAACTTGTAGTGACATTTAAAATGCAATGTAGTATATCTTTGTCTCGCATGTCTAAACATTTCATACCACATACTTTGTAAATGCTAACAATCGACTTATGGCATTCCTCAAGTCAATGGTAAGGAATGAATTGCCCCTAGTTTCCAAAGGAAAGATATGCTATCAAATTATCAAATAAATTAGATTAGTTCAATAGTTTTAATATAAGATATAATAAGAAGTATAGTAATTATATGATAATAATAATAATTAAGTGATATTAATACCTTCATAAAAATATGGAAATCGTGTGTTTTAAATCCAGTGATATGTCCATCAACTATGAAAGCTTTATTCAATGATGGCCCATAGATAATAGGTGTCCTTACTGAACATATGAAATTTTTTAGTTTATATATCTCTTTCTTTTTAAAAATCCACAGAGTTTCTACATAAGTTTCATTTTCTCTATTCGACCACAAATGTCTTCTATCAAATTTGGTGTGTGAAAGAGCAATGTTTCATTTTGAAGATAAAGTATCTTTATCTTTATTTGATATATGTCTAAATATAGAATCTGTGACATTTTTTAATATGTGCATATGATCTAATAGATGAGATATTAATAGATCCTTCCAGTAAGGTAGATCATAAAATATGGATTTCCTATTCATTCCTTGTGTCATATCAACCACAAATTGTCCAAGTTCTTCAATTGATGGATCCTGGAT
The DNA here is from genome assembly GCA_001517045.1 of Pseudotsuga menziesii. Lineage (NCBI taxonomy): Eukaryota > Viridiplantae > Streptophyta > Pinopsida > Pinales > Pinaceae > Pseudotsuga > Pseudotsuga menziesii. The sequence continues at coordinate 93,877 of LPNX010411837.1, forward strand.
AAAAAAAATGTTCCCAAATTTTTAGTTCAACATATTCATACCTATGAAGCCAATCAGTTGGACCCATAACGTTAGGAGGGCCTCTAGTTTCAATTTTCCCATCAAACTGATTCTTGAGGCAATTTTTGAACTTATGATATGTTGGTAGAAAAACCCTGTTGTTTGCATAAATAAACTTGTGTAGATATTTATAGTAGTGCCCCTGAAAATGTTTTGTGCATCTTGGACATGAAAACCCCCCTTTGTTTAAAGCCCTACACATCGATAACTAGCGCTTAGAAACCAAAAAAAGAAATAGTATAATAAATCTATGCAAAATGAACCAAAAATAAAATATGATGCACAAATATGTAAAATAATTTGTGTACCTGAACATACACCAAGTCCTGGGAAATCATTAATTTCCCAACATAGTACACAATGAAACGTGAAGGAACTATTTGATGGAGGACTTTCAATATGTCATACATCCTTATGCCTTTCCATAACAATTGCATCTCATCAATAAACGACGTAATATAAACATCCATTATTTTCACGTGTTTTTTCCTTGAACAATGAGAGTTAGCATAAGGTGCTTGTTTCTGACACTCATCCATGGGGTAATATTGTATACTTTCAATCCAACTAGCCAAACACTATAATTTGAGCTTAGTAAAGAGAAATATCACACTCCATCCATTTCAAGGCCTACCCTATTACTACGGGCTTCATCTTTAAATTTTCTTAGCCATTTATCCTCTATGTCTTTCATTGCTTTGGAGACTGTCCGAATTCGCATGAATCCATGTTTACTCCTATTCTTCGCACACCAATCCATCAATTGTTCAAATGGATTGCAATGAAACCTTCGTTGAAGTATAGGTATTATCGGCATGTGTCTTAAAACCTTATTTGGAACTGTCGTACTATGTAGATCTGTACAATATCTCTTCTCCTTGCATACAATACATTCTTGATGGTTTTTGTATTCGTCTCTGTATAGAATGAAATCATTCTTGAATACATGAATTTACTTACATTCAATCCCAAAATGGACCAACAATTGACGTGCTTCTCTGTAAGTTGATGGAAACACATCATCTTTAGGGAATATTTTATCTTTTAGTGCCCCTGAGATTGTCATACATGAAATAAATGAAATATTTCAATTCCTTAAAATATATGGTTTAAGGTCAAAAAAACATAAATAAAAATGAAGTTAATTGATATATACAAGTTAGTTACATCAATTGACTATGGAACTCCACAAAGATAATTCAACTCACCTTAAAAGGGTAGTGACGCTCTAGTAATATTAGTGTGCAAGTAAGTTTTGATGTTCTACTTGCACCCGATTTGAATTCAATTGTATTCACTGTTTATTTGATGGAGTCACTAAGGTTTATATCATCAACATTGTGTTGTTAGAAATTATCTATGTATCATAATTATTATCAACCATAGGATTGTCATTATTTCCATTCCCAAAGAAACTTGTGAGCATTTCATTCAATCCTTGAATCTTCATGCACTTCACTTTTATCATCATCTTCACTATGAATGTTATGTGGCATGTCATAATATGGTAATGTCATCAACTCTTCAAAATTTTCTCGTGGTAATTCTCTCTCCAATGTTTATCTTTTTTCCTTAGTATGATTTAAAGGATGGTTTAGATTATCCCGTCCAAATATTAAGAGCCAAGCTTGATCTTGACTACTAGTAGGTGCATCAACATCAACGACGTCAACCTAACATTCAATGTTTCTATGTTTTGATCCCACATGGGCATTTGCAATAATAAAGAGGCCAAAATTTTCTCCATGAATTTTGGACGGTTGTATCTTGTAGTTGTATCCCATAATCAAAACACCTCATATATAGCAGGTAGTTGTTGTTCACTAGGCCAAGAACAATATAATTTTCGATCAAATGTTTCTTTGTAAATTGATCTCAACTTCAAGTGCAATTTGTCATCTCCATCACATTCATTCTCATAGGGTTTGTACACCAGATTTCGCTTGTCCTTAAGTAGTTTATGCATCTTTAAACGTGTTCGTGTTCTCTTACTCGTTTTCATCACTTTCTCATATTCTAAGCTATTATATGTGCACGTTGCATTGTTATATGTATCACTTGATAAATGTTCATAACCCTCTAGCCTATAAATAGGTGATATGATAAACTTTAAACCATGAACTATCTCCTACAAGTATTTAATAACAAAATAAATTAATTTTTGAAATAGAATATTCAAAATGTGACTAAATTATTTATAGATATGTACTATATAAAATTTGAGGATGAACTTACCACAATTCATACCGAATCTGAATCAATGGTAGGAGACAGAGTACCCACTTGAAGGTTGTCATTTATGTGATGTCTTTGTACATTCCACGTTTGAATTCTTTCTTTTTATGGAATTCAGAACATCCACAAACAACAAATTTATTAAGGTAATCATCCCATGTAGTATCATCATTACCCACCTCTAGTTCAGTGTGTCATGTTTCTATTGTATATACAGAATCCATAGTCATATCTTCTTGCACTCACTGTCCTCTACATGATTTAATAATAGGAGGTCGACGTTTATGTACACTTTGTTGTTGTTCCCTAGCAAACTACTTCAAATCGACATTTGCTGCAATTGCATTAGTGTTAGAGGAGCCTACTCAAGAAGTCAGCCATGTTCTCTTTAGTGACTATAGAGTAGTCGGATCATTTGGTTGAGTCAGTTAGGCTAGTCGACTGAATGATTAGGAACTTGTAACTAAATAACTACTTGCGTGCACTATATATTAGGCTAGTGAGACAGAAGATGTAATGATAGTATGTTGTACATGATGGTCTATTAATACAACACAATTGGTTACTTCTGCTACCATTACTCTATTCTTTCTTGTACTTTTATGCATGCATACAACATGTACCTTGTTATATAATGTGATGTTGGAAACCTCACGTAATCCCTTGATTACAACATTGGTTATGTTACTGACAGTACTAAATTGGGATAAAAAGATGATCAATTATGCATAAATGGTAAGCAAGGAGGAAATTAGAGAATGGTGGGATTGAATGATAGTGAATTACGTCATAAATTATGATAGAAGGAACAAGTTGACCATTGTTAAGGCCAGAGAAAAAAAATTCACCAAAGCACATGAAAAAATTGTAGAACATGTACCTCATGAAGTAAAGAAATTGCTTAATTGGATTCATAATAAAAATCGACCCCCAAATTAAAAGAGAATTGATGCACAAACTTAGCAACAAAGGATGAATGAATCTGTATGAGTGGATTGAGAAAATAAGCAACAAATATTGTGAAAAATAAGCTATCCAAGAAAGGACCTTCGTCAAAAAAATCAAATTAATATTTTACAATGACTTCCACGACTCTAGGCTTCATTACGATACCGAATCTTATGTTTAAATTTTTAATTGAAAAAGGAGTTGGACACATAGTCAAGCCTTAACCTCCATTGGGCCTCGGCATAACTTTAGAATAGCAGCAGAAAGAAAAAGATTGTGAGTGCTTCATCCACGAGCATGAGTGGGAATATTTTCTCAGCAAATGAACACCATTATTAACCCCACCTCCATCCATTGTTAGTAGTCGAGTCAACAATGGGGGGTCATAGACCACATGTGATTAATAGAGAAATGATGATAGTCGACAAGAAAAGATGAGAATGACGCCTTGTAAAAAGTCAAGTTTCCCTTGATGAAATAAATGTGTGGCAATCCATAATTAAACAATTTCATTCAGAGAATCAAATATATAATATATATATATATATACAAGAGACGAGAGGAGCTAAGAGATATTGCAATTCCACTAAGTGATAGAATAAGTATAAAGAAATCGGTTGAGATGGTCAAGCAGAGAAAATACTTACCTAAGTGGAGGGAAAGTTGATTAGTTGATAGAAAGGGTGAGGCACCGACATCGGTCGATGGGACACATGCGATGGTGTTGACCCTGTAGTCTTTACATATTGTAATTCCTGAGCCTCTACTCCCATAGACTTTGTACCAATGATAATGATGATTGGCCTTTCCATTAGAGAAATCATAGAGCATAACCTAGGAGTTGGACTAGGTGACATCAGCATATGGAGTCGACTAAATAAATCTAGATGAATTACAAACACACTGATGATTCAATGACCACCACATGGTAATTAGACTACCTTTACACCTGAGTTCGGAAGACATAATTTTAATTTACTCTATTCAAAATATGTGGAGGTACCCCCCCTGCTAGCAAAATTATTGATTGAAGCACCTTTTTTGTCAAAGATCCAACTAGTCGATGAAGAGTTTGTAGAACAAGTAATATGATCTTGGTACAAAAGCCACCCTCAAAAAGTAAGTATACAAAGCAAACAAAAATAAGCAAGTTCGCATGTCATTGCCCATTCATCTCATGTAAGTAATAAAACTAAAAAATTAAATTCTTGTAAGATTCTTACCACCATCCAATTCATACCCATATTTATGACGGGGAGGAAGATCCAAAGAAACATTGATTTGTCTGTGAAAACCTTTTGCAAGCTAACCTTATTGATGGTGAAAATTAACAAATTGCACAGTTTGCATGTGGTTTTTGCAAAAGAGAACTTACCTAGTACATGAACTTTATTGAAGACGAACAAAAATGAAAAGAGAGATCAAAGAAAAATTTACAGACTTCTTCAAAACATAAGATAGCAGACACTATGAAAATACTATAGAAGATTTAAAGACCCACTCGGCTAGATACCATCTAAAATGGACCAATCAGTCGTGATCCAGTTCTTTGTTGCAAGTGTACAACCAAGAATTAAAACACCTCTTCTACAAATTTAATTAACAACATATGAAGACGTTTTAGAGAAATATTTAAAGGTCAAATGAAATAGCGACTTCTTAATTGGACTGTCTAACAAACGTCTTAAAGAAAAGCTAGAAATTATGCAGTGGTCATTGCAATAGCTTTCCTTGAGACACAACAACCTATGGTTTGTGACATGCTCAATAGAAGGGAATACAAAAGACAACTATAAATATTATTACTGACGTCATTACGATGAAAGAAGAACAGTCCAGGAAGAAAGATGACCACAAGAAAAACATTGACTTTTTCCTAAAGAAAGGCAACCTGAAAATTTCTGAAATGCTCAATATGTGAAATATTTGAGCCTCATTCAACACTTGAATGACACTATAATGTAGATAGCATTAAACCCAAATGGTGTGGAATTTTTCAAAGTATGCAACATATTACCATAGAATTTATCAAAAATCTAAAGAGTAATATGAATTATCAGACAGTTTACCAAGCACAGACCGTCAACCAAAATAATTAAATAGGTCGAGACAAAAAGAAAATGACAAACACAATAGTGGATACAAGTGTCAAGGAGTTTATAGAGGTCAAGGAATATTAATGACAATCGAGGAAACTTGGCTTAGGGTTGAGGAAAGTCACGATGTTTCATTTGCTTTAGTGAAGAACACTTAAGCCCTGAATGTCCCTAGAAATATGGGACGAACCTCAAGTTCTGTACAAAATGTCGTGTTGGAGAGCATAGACTCAAAGAATTCCCTATAACACTTGAGAAACTCAGTAATAAAAAGAATACTAATATCTTGCCTAGTGTCCCCAAGCATGAAGTGTTAAATCAAACAAAATTTGCAAATGGTCACAAGTCATAGCACAAGGATTGGGGATGATAATCCTCAAATCACAAAGATTCATAATAAGAATGATAAATATACAAATCCTTACTAACAGAAAGAAATATTTAATAAAAATTATTTCAAGAGTTATAACATCAAGAAGAAAATGAAAATCTAAGAATAGAACTCTTAATGAATTGCTACAAATTCTTACGAAAGAAGAAGTTGTGACTAGAATCATTGATTTAATGTACATCATAAAGAATAACAAAATCCATGAAAAATCACTAAAAAATTGTGTTGACTTAACCAAAAGGAAAAAATTGATATCAACCCCTTGGTGGACCTCAAAGTCGAAGGATATCATATCTCACAAGTCATCCTAGACTTTGGCTCTTAGGCTAACATAATGACAAGTGCAATATGGGAATTACTTGGTCATCCACAGTTTTCAAAGTCAAGAATCTACCTCAAGTTAGCCGACTAAGGTCTAATCGAGCCCATTGGGGTCTAGAAAAATGTTAACACATTATGGGTATCATCACACAAATTTATTTTGAAGTAATCGACCCAAAAGAGGGGACCAAATCATTCCCTACACTTGTCAAATGACAGTGGGGAAGAAATATGTAAGCATCTATATCTCTTGAAAATGATAGAATGAAACTCAAGGGATATGGTAAAAAGGTTATCATACCTAATTATCCATCTAAAGAAAAACCATAGGCAAAATTGGACTACCATGAGGCAGATATAAGAACATTATATCAAGTAATGCAAAATAATGAAGATAAAATTGAGCCTAATGAATATGGATAAATTCATATAGGGTCGCCCATGTTTTCCAGTAAAAACTATGACTCTGAACAATACGATTGGAAAATACAAAATTACGAAGCACATGCAAGAGAATGTTGGCCAGTCGATGTCATGCCCACGTCATCCCTCCTCATCCAACACATAAGTGTTTTGTAATATATGTTATTCCAAACATATTTGAAAAAGAACGAGGGGATACCCAACCCATGTACCAACAAAAAATGAATCGGCTTTTTTACCTCCTCTATAGTACAAAGAAAAAGAGTCACCCTCGATTCATATAGAAGAGGTCTTAAAGAATATTGGAGAGAACAAGGCCAACTACAAAGTCTAATCAAGACTTTCATGGGACAAGCAGCTAGATTGTGGGACTCCCATTAGTCATGCATGTAAATTTGGACAACCACTCCAACATATTTTATTGAAAGATTTGGAGGGAAAAAGTTAAGAGAATAGCGACAAATCCAAAAGTTCGTCCAAGGATTAGAACCCATCATGCATGCACATCGAAAATTACAAAAAAGAATGGAAAGGGCTTGGGTACTACCGAGACAAAAGAGTATGGCCCCATTCTTTCCAAACATGTTAGATAAACTCCATAACAAATAGTACAAGATGGGAGAAGCTAGAGGAGAAAATTTCAATTGGAAAACACTTATACATAATTTTATTAAAGATTTTTCATTCTTCCCTGTAGAAGAATGCTTAAAAGAAGTGATCCAAGAAATAGAAAAAATTATCAAACCACCAGAGCAAATGGTCGGTGCATTAAGCAAACCGAACGACCAAGTTCAGATTATAAAATAATCGTGACAATTGGAAAATAGTTGGTGTGTTAACCGACTTGACTAGACATGGAGAACGAGCACACTATTGAAAAAAAATTATGTTGGAAAATAAATCATCCCCACCTATGACCTAACTCAACCGATGAAGTCAATTCTAAAAATATCTACCAAGATTAAAGAGGGAGATGAAAACCATAAAAATTTCCCACCATCTTTCACATAATTTAAAGAGGGATAACGATAGATTGATGAATCCAAAGCACCATATTAGATGGACGCTGAAATGAAAATCAAATAAAATAACATTGACATCTCGATTGATGGAAAAGATAGGTGACTATTGGTCTAAAAAACAGATAGTAGAAATCGTCAATTTATCAAAAGAATACCAAGACATATCTTCCCGCAACTATAAGTATTTAAAAGGATTAGTACAAGAAATTGGTGAAATAAAGATCGACATAATGTCAAATGCGAACCCGTAAAGAAACGACCCTACAAGTTATCCCATAAATACAAAGAAATAATCAAAAAGAAATAGAAAATATGTAAGGTACCAAAATAATCTACAATGTAGATCAGTCAGAGTGGGACATCCCCATGATCGTCAATCCCAAAAATCATGATCCCAAATGAATGAGGATTTGCATCAACTTCATAGGACTCAATAAAATAACCTTAATCGACATGTTCTCGACACCTTTTGCTGATGAGATTATCAAGGAAGTCGCAGGACACGAGTGCTACTCCTTTCCAAACAGATTATCCAGATATAATTAATTTCCTTTATCCAAGGAATATCAACATGATACAACATTCATATACGAATTTAGAACATTCGTATGCGAATTTGGATCATTCATTTATAAATGCTTGCCCTTCAAATCGAAAAATGCACTCGCAGTATTTTCCTAAATTGTTATTAAAGCATTTCAAGAATTTTTGTATAAAAAGATGGTTGTATACTTTGACGATTGGAAAATATATACAATGCTCAAAGACTATGTCTAGTGGCTCTGAATGATGTTAGAGATATGCAGATAAATCTAGTTGTCCCTTAACATCAAGAAGTCATTTTTGCTACACCTATAGGAGTACTATGGTGACATGTTGTATGAAAGGAAGGCATAAAAGTTAACTTAGCATAGATAAAATTTATCCTTGACCTTAAGCCATCGGTTAACCCCAAGAAAGTTAGAATCTTATTGGGGCATACAGGATACTACCGAAAAATTATAAAACACTACTCTGATATGACTTTTTCCTTAGAATAACTGTTAAGATTAAATGAAGAATTCCATTGGACTTTGGAGAGTGAAAACGCATTCGAGCTGCTTAAAAGGAAGTTAGTTGAAGATCCCATACTATGATTTCCTAATTGGTCAAATAAATTCCACGTCCACATTGATGCATCGGGTATTGCAGTTGGAGTAATACTCACACAACCAGGAGACAATGGGCTCGACTACCCTAATGTGTATGTTAATCGAAAACTCAATAAAGCTAAAAGAAACTATTTGACTATCGAATGTGAAGTATTATGAATGATTCCCACATTCAAAAGGTACCGACACTACCTGTTGGAAAACCTGTTTGTTTTCTTCACAACCCATCAGGCACTGAAATACTTAGTAAACAAACCATTAGACCATGGTCATGTATGTCGGTGGCTTTTGTTATTTCAATCATTTGAATTTGAAATCCTAGTTTGACCGTGAAAGTCAGATGTCATACAGGACCACCTTTCTCATATTGAAACTGGAGAATTCCCAGTCAACATCAATGATGAACACCCCAATGCACATCTTTTTAGAGTTGAAATTGTACCAACCGAATTAGTTGTATTGTATAATTTCTACAAGATGGATAGGCACCAACATGAACATTAGAGAAAAAGAAGAAGAGGCAAGCAATGAAAGTAGTACCTTACACATTAATCAACATGTACTTATACAAACTTTTCCCTGCCGACATACTTCATCGGTGTACACTTGAGTATCATCGGAGAAGCACACTTAGGACCCATAGGTGGACATTTCCATGACGACATGACTGCTAGAAAAATCCTACAATTCGGACTATGGTAGCCCTCATTGAAGAAGGGCTACAAATCATATGTAAATAAGTGTGATAAATGTGAACAAATGGGTCAATCGCTATGACAACACGAGATGCCCCTCATGCTAGCCACCCTAGCCTAACTTTTGAAATATGCACGATTGAGATCGTCGACCTTTCCCTACACTTGGTCATTTCAAAGGCGCAATATATATAATTACTGCATCGAAATATGTAACTAAATGGGATGAATAAGAACCAATTAAAGCGTGTACTAGCGAAGTCAAGACCGTCTTTATATATGAAAATATCACTACAATATTTGGATACCTACTAACTTTGATCAGTGATCAAGGCATGCATTTTATAAATCAACATATTATTGAAGAAAATTATGATAAATCATCAAAAAATCTCATCTTATCATCCACAGTTGAACGGAGCAGTTGAGTCATTCAATGAAACATTGACCAAAGGGATAACGAAGATATGTAGTATTAATAAACACTATTGGGATGACAAAGTCCCATGATACTATGGGAATATAGAATAGTGTACAAAATATCAATGGGTCAGACATCATTTAAGTTAGTATATGGTCAAGAAGCAATCATGCCCCTAAATTTTAAACAACAATCACCAACCATTTCTTAAGTTTTGCATCTAGACCTCCAAGGGACTCAAGAGAGAATGTTCAATTTACAAAAGTTGGAAGAGAAAAGAATGATTGATATGCATCATTAAGAGGTTCAAAAGTTATAGTAGAAATCATGGCACGACAGAAATATTAAAAGAAAGAACATCTTCGTCGGTGACCTAGTACTCTTATATAACAATCGAATCAAAGAAAAACCTAAAAAGATAGAGAATGGGTGGTTGGGACCATATATCATCAAGGAACTCAACAATAATGGCTCAATCAAGTTAAAAACACTATAAGGTTGTGTATTCAAAAAGTTCGTGAATGGAGATAATCAAAACTTACTAACTGAAGAGCCAGAGTTTCGCTCCAAGAATATTTTATAAAAAAAAATCAGCATCTTCAGCTCTGGTTGTGCTTTGGAGGTTTCAAGATCGTGGCTCTTCCTGGTCCTTTCCCATTGAAGTGGGGAGAGATCCAGCTCTGGCCCATTCCTTGGTGGAGATTTTGATTTTCAAGCTCAGGAGTTGTTGCTCCATCAAGGCTACGACCTCTTGTTTTTTATTAGATCTCTCTTTTAGCTTTGTGTGTTTCTGCTGGAGCGTTTTCCCCTGGAAGATTTCATGAAGGTGGTTGATTATCTCAGTTTTTTACTATTCCAAGAAGATTATGATTTTTGCATCTACCCTGGCATTGGGTATGTGCTATGTCTAGGCTCTTGTAGTTCTTTGAGATCTCGAAGGGTGTCCGAGCTATCTCAAAGGTTGCGCTATCTGCATGCTGGAGCATTCCAGGATTTGAGTTTCCTGCCTCTGATTTCTCTGATTCAATCTGTTGCAGCTAGTAGGATCCATCTGTTTGGATTATAGCTCTTGAGTGTTGAACATTGGAGTTGCCTCCCCTGGCACATTGTTTGGAATATTTGTCTCAGCGTCTCCCTAATGGACACCGGAGGGGACCCTCCTCCTCCTCTTCCACCTGATTTGGAAGCCTTCAAACGATTTATTTCCACCTATGGAAAGAGGAAAGGGGGTCCATTATCGCAGATATTCGTGAATAAAGTTGACATCCCCTCGGTTGAATTTCCAACTGAACGAATTTTTCGAATGACATTAAATCTTGTTGAGTGAGGGCTTATTGGCCAATTTACAAGTCTCTAGCCTTCTCCTAAGGCTAATGATGGATGTGTTTAGAGAAAATGGAGGCCCTTAGTCACTGAAAGTATTTGAAATCACTTCGTAGGCAGAGGTTACTACGTCTTTTCCTTTGATTCTGTTGAGGATCATGATCTAATATTTCGAAATGGTCCATACTTCATGGGCCCTCAAGGGATCTATTTGAATAAATGGACTCCTGATTTTGATCCTACCCAATATGTCTATTCCTATTTGGGTAAGGCTCCCTCACTTACCTTTGCATTGTTGGAACTCAAAATCCTTGGAAACCATTGGGAATAAGCTTGGAAAATGCATCCATAGGGAAGAAATGAAAGATCAATATTCATGTGCAAGAATATGCATTGAAGTGGATTTAGAGATAGGACTACTAGAGGCTATCAAGTTAATAGTAGCTAAATGGTCTCATATACAGGAGTTAGACTATGAACAAATTCCATTTGAGTGTCGGTTCTACCACAGTTATGGCCATTGCCATGTTCCCTCAAATTGACCATTAAAAGTGTTGACCATGCTAATTTCCTAGGGGCTCAAGTTGTTATTAATTATTCCTCCTAGGATAAATTTTTACTAATAATTGTTATAAGGCATGTATTTAATTTTATTTCAGCAATTTTATTTATTATGCACAATAATGATGTGGAATTAAGGCTACCATGTCAGGAGGGTGCATTGGGGAAAGATAGTCAACTTTCCTTGGTAAAAATAAGAAAGTCCATGAAAAAATAAAGCAAGAGAATAAAGGGAAGTTTCCTAAAAGTAGAAAAATCAAATAGAGGTAAAAGCAGGAAAGTATTTCAAAGGGGAGGGTGCAATTTCCTCTTATGGAGCTCAGAAAAGATGTAAGAGAAAAGCAAGAAAGCTTTTTAAGGAAAGAAAGAGTTTCCTTATGACCCAGGAAAAGCAAAAAGTTGTCATAACTAAAAAGAGGCAGCTTTTGACTAAGGGAGGGTACAGTTTCTAATTGTGAAGGATGATTTGGAATTGGAAACAATTCCACATGGTCCTACTTGGCTAATTTCCCAAAGGGGGCGCTTTTGTGGCTAGGGTTAGGTCACCCATGGGGTCGACTTGCTCTCATAGGTCACCGTTGGCCTCAACTTACTAAGCAGGTCATCCATAAGTCTATAAAATATAAATTAAAACCCATTGCTTCAGTTTGGTTGATGATTTGATTGTTGAATGCTTATGTGAGCATTATTTCTTAGTGTTGTGCCTCAGACTACTGGGAGATGAGCCCCAGCCTTCCATTCCCCTCTCCTTCCATCCCCTTTTCTTCCATTGCAGGTGTGGAGCGCTAGATTTTAGGAATTGAAGGATTTACATAGTTATGCGCAGCCTCCATCTAGTTCAGGTCCATATCCAGTGAAGCCCTAGCTTCACTTATGCTCACAGCCCTTGCTAGTCATGATCTGGGCCTCCTGCCCCTTGTTTTTGGAGCATCCTTGTAATGGTCAATAAATGATGTAATTTATGTTCTCTAGGGTCATAATATTCTGCAAATTACATGTATCAGGTCGAAACATCTCTGCCCATAAATATTCTTGTCTTCATTTTTTCCTAAAAGGCCTATTTTAGCAATGTATGGGGGGAAATGAATAAAAATGAGTGCTATAAGGAATATGTCAGGTTGGGGAAGTAATTGAAGGGAGTTTACATATTCAATGAAATTATATTTACCCCTGTTACAGTTCTCATGTTTTACATAAATTCATTTGAGATGATTTAACTGTTTTTTTTAGACCCTAGCTAGATTACTAGCTTTTAATAACTAGTTTTGGTCAAATTGATGTAAAACCATTTCTGTTAACTCAATATGAGATATGTCCATTCTTGTGGGTCAATAACAGGCCCACCTTCCCATATAAAACTCCAGTACCATTTTTATTTGAGTCTGTACCACCTTTTTGGATCCTCCTCTGTGCAAGGTTTTCCTTGGCCAAAATTGTCGTAAAACCCCAAATTCATCCAAAAATTCTCAAAACCTTCCAGAATATCTGAAAATTGTATAAAACATTTATTTGTTCTATATTAAGTCTGGAACAACCCTTTTCAAGTTTCCATAATGCCCTGGTTAAAACAGACCGAACTACCCTCCTTAGTTTCACGGTTTGGCTGCCCAAAAGCGTGGTAGTAGGTTTCCACGGAGCGAATTCTGAAACGTAAATGGAACTAGATCTAAATGTGATATGGGAGAGGGAATTCCATGTCTGATTTCCTTTGGTTTTTTCCCATTGTTCACTCCTTTTGCCTGCAAAATTTCCCAAAATAAACCCCTTATTTTCCCAGTCCAAGAAGTTATTATGTAAATTAATTCAAGTTCAGAAATTTTAATATAATTTATAGAATTGAAGAGTGTTCAGGTATGTACACCAAACTTGGGACATTAGAGTGGTATCAAAGCACTTTCCTTGGCTCAGCCTATGGAAAGTAACTCTCAGTGGAAAGTGGAAAAGTAGCTTAGCAATATCTTCAAGTTGCAGTTGTGGAATTAGTTCCAGTCATGGAAGATTTATACTTTGAGTTGTATGAGGAAGGAGAGCATTAAAAATTGGATGATAGAGAATATTTAAGAATTTTGATGCAAATAACATTGAAAGGGTTGAAGTATGTATCTCAAAGCATCATCCAGTCAGATCAAGAGACTAGAGAATTCCTTGCCAAGCAGTTGGCAAGCAAACATGGAGAAGGGAGTAGTAGTGTCTCTCAGCATGAAGGAAATAAATTTGGAGAGTCTATGTTTTCAAAAAAATTAATACATGTAGGTTCTTTGAATACAAAGAAGCCATCAAGAAAGGAACTAAGTTTTTCACTTCTCAAAGTAAAGGGGAAGAAAAGAGGACCAAAAGTGAAGATTCATTAGAGCCCTCTACACATGGTTTCTTTGATAAATTATTTGGGTTTTCCCAAAAGAGATATCAGCGTATTTTCAGAATCCATGAGGATGATCACCAAATCCTCCATTAGAAGGAGATGAAGAAGATCCATGCACAACTAAAGATCCAATAGTCCAACATCTAGTTGTTGGTAACATGGAAGGTGAGATGAATCCAAATTTCTTTGTGGCTGATTTCAAGATAAGTGCAAAAGAGATGGGGTAGATTGATGATGGTGAGACATATTTTGGATCTGATCCAAAAGATAAACATGATTCATATTTATAGTCACCACTTGAGCCTCACAAGGAAGCACAAATTGAGCACATCTCAGTAGGGTGTGAAGCAGAGAAATGGGTGGGTGAACAAGCCATTATAATTCGACCACATAAGGAGTAGAACATCACACATGGCGAGTTAGTAAATTCTGACTTTTATGTGTCATTTTGTAAGTATGATATGGCAGCCACTTCCAGTGAAGAGTTCAGAATGGTTGAGCCCCCTAGTGACGAGGTTCAGAATTCTGGTGTCAAAAATGAATGCAGTATGAAGGATGAAACTTTGAGAGAATATCTTTCCGTTGCACCAAGGATGAATGAGCACTTAAGTTGCATCCCAAATTATGTTGTTGAGGACTTCAAACATGAATATATTGCAGCAACAACATATGGATCAGATTTCAAAACCCCGAGTGCACCGCATGAAATCGATCCAGTGATGGAAAATGAAGAGGAGGAACATCTATAAGAACCTCATCTTCTTGTAGGGTCATTGAAGATGGATGAACAGAATATCCAAGAGGCCCTGAAAATTATCCATGACACTCATGATTTAATGTCAAAGATGTGTTGGGAAGCTGCTTTAATGGAAGACCAATCTTCCTTTGAAGCCATGGAGAATATACAGAAAGCAATGTCCACAATCAAAGGTAATTTCTCACAATTGCTTTTAGATAAAAATGACATGTTTGAGCTTGTTGAGTTATTGCGGGAAGCATCACTGCATGATGAAGAAAGTATTTGCATATATGAAGAAGAGAACTACAATCTCAAAGGTTATTTGTTGGCCACCCAAGATTCTTTAGATACACTCAAAGTGCCCTCTTAGAATCACAAATGAAGATAAAACAATTCCAACAAGAGTGGAAAGAATTGACTGAATCCTCAATATTTCCTGAGAGTCATCCCTTTTGGGTAAATGGCATGAAAAAATCCATGGAGGAACCTCATGAGTGGGTGGGACATGAGGAGCATTCTATTCGGTATGTTCTTAAAGAGTGTGCAGAACAGTTTTATGAGAACCAAGCACTTGATTTCTTTCCAAGGAAACTTGAGTTGTTCCTTGAAGACAGTCACTCTCCCATGGAAGAGTGGGATGAGAGCACCCAATTTGGGCCAGCCAATAATGAAAAAGTTGCAGCCATAAGTTTGATTACTGAAGGTTGCAAACATGCAAAGAAGGTTCATAGTTCTTTCCCACATGTCCTAGATTCAGAAACACCAATGGGGAATGAACAGTGGGTGAAGAAATTTTTCTAGTTTGTGTCGCATGCACAACAAGGGGATCATGATTTGTCCCCATGGGAGATAGATCCTATTGCAGAAGAGATGGATGATTATAGATCATATAAATCAGTAATAAATATATCTGATTCATCCACTAGATGGTTGGATAGAGGAATCATTGAAGAGGAAAATATGGAAGGTAAAAGTTTTATTTCTTGTTGCAAGAAAATTGTTTTTAATATTGCTGATTTTTCTATGATTTACAAGCAGCAGAAAAGGCATGTGTGTGCAGCCACTTTTGACAAGAAGGCATCAGATCTGCACATACTTTCAATGTGTGGGTCAATTGATGGATTTTTACACCCTTGGATCAATGGCAGAGAGTTGAGCCATTGGATGAAGAGGGGAGCACCTATTGAGTTCCATAGAGACATATTTGGAATGAAGACCTTGGGAGGAATTTTTTTTTATTTCTGCAATACTTTTTTTGTTGTGACTGACATTGTCTTGACATGTGAACATCAACAAAGACTTATTTTGTAGCTATTATATACCTCCCATACACATGCACATGATGTGCATTCCGATTTGCATGTGCTTGAGGAGTTTGAGGTCAAGCAATATGAAGATCAAGAACTTGCATGGTTCCTGAGAGATTATGAGTTGCCTCTAGGAAAATGTTGTACAATTTTGGAGGAGGCACATGATCACACTGTCACTTAGAAAAATAATGGAGGAATTTGTGGATCCATTATCTTGATTGATGAGCATTGTAGGGATTTGGCTCACAATTCTTCACCCCACACTTCTATTTCAGCCACATCATGTGGGGATGAAAATTGGGTGAAATGATTTTTTCTGTTGATGCCACAAGAGGAGCTTGATACTTTCACTCTTCCAGTTGAGGTATTGATGGTCAAACCATGTGGTTTGACAAGTGCATTAGTAGTAGCTAAATTATTCCCACCTGAATCATTTAGCATGAGATTTTGTTCATCCATTGATTGGGTGGCTAGACACATGATTGATATGTCTGCACAGGAGAGTAAAAATCTTGCTTGTGTCAATGGAGAGACATTGGACACACCAAAGAAATTGTGTGAGAAATGGAATGATCATGTATGGCTGCTATATCATGCTTTCAATATACATGGAGGGACATGGGATAACCTCCTGTGTATTCATAACAACAGTGAGGTGAGTTCCAGTGCTAGCTTGCACATGGATTTTCATACTTTAGAGAGGCTCAAGATTATTTGGTCCCACATTAAGGAATTCCATGTCTGGTGGGAGAGTTTAAAAAATTTCAGTTTGGCATGGGGAGAGATGAGCTCCCAGTATGGTGGTATGATTTTCATAACCTCATCTTCCTCCTCTATAATGATACAATTTTGTTGTTCTTATTAATGGGTAGAAGGAAGCAGCTAAAACCATGGGATCCAGGCATTCTTAGGAATGACAGAGTTCAAAAGGTGGCAGAAAAATTTGGGTCCTTGCAGAGGAGGCAATGGGATCTGGGAATTCTACTCAATTACTTTAACTAGGTTGGAAATTTTGCTAAAGGAAGTGGCATCAAAAAAATGGCTATGATCAGAGTGGTGCAGCAAAAACATGGTGGAAAAATTTGCAACATTATGTGGTGCTTCTGCTTGAGGACAAGCAGATTTGGGAGGGGAGGATTGTCATGTTCCCTCAAATTGACCATTAAAAGTGTTGGCCATGCTAAGTTCCTAGGGGCTCAAGTTGTTATTAATTATTCCTCCTAGGATAAATTTTTACTAATAATTGTTCTAAGGCATGTATTTAATTTTATTTCAGCAATTTTATTTATTATGCACAATAATGATGTGGAATTAAGGCTGCCATGTCAGGAGGGTGCATTGGGGAAAGCTAGTCAACTTTCCTTGGTAAAAATAAGAAAGTCCATGACAAAAGAAAGCAAGAGAATAAAGGGAAGTTTCCTAAAAGCAGAAAAAGCAAATAGAGGTAAAAGCAGGAAAGTATTTCAAAGGGGAGGGAGCAGTTTCCTCTTATGGAGCTCAGAAAAGCTGTAAGAGAAAAGCAGGAAAGCTTTTTAAGGAAAGAAAGAGTTTCCTTATGACCCAGGAAAAGTAGAAAGTTGTCATAACTAAAAAGAGGCAGCTTTTGACTAAGGGAGGGTGCAGTTTCTAATTGTGAAGGATGATTTGGAATTGGAAACAATTCCACATGGTCCTACTTGCCTAATTTCCCAAAGGGGGTGCTTTTGTGGCTAGGGTTAGGTCACCCATGGGGTTGACTTGCTCTCACAGGTCACCATTGGCCTCAAATTACTAAGCAGGTCATCCATAAGTATATAAATGATAAATTCAAACCCATTTCTTCAGTTTGGTTGATGATTTGATTGTTGAATGCTTATGTGAGCATTATTTCTGAGTGTTGTGCCTCAGACTACTGGGAGATGAGCCCCATCCTTCCATTCCCCTCTCCTTCCATCCCCTTTTCTTCCATTGCAGGTGTGGAGCGCTAGATTTCAGGAATTGAAGGATTTACATATTTATTTGAAGCCTCCATCAATTTTAGGTCCATATCCAGTGAAGCCCTAGCTTCACTTATGCTCACAGCCCTTACTAGTCATGATCTGGGCCTCCTTCCCCTTGTTTTTGGAGCATCCTTGTAATGGTCAGTAAATGATGTAATTTATGTTCTATAGGGTCATAATATTCTGAAAATTACATGTACCAGGTCGAAACATCTCTTCCCATAAAGATTCTTGTCTTCATTTTTGCCTAAAAGGCCTATTTTAGCAATGTATGGGGGAAATCGAATAAAAATGAGTGCTATAAGGAATATGTCAGGTTGGGGAAGTAATTGAAGGGATTTTACATATTCAATGAACTGATATTTACCCCTATTATAGTTCTCATGTTTTACAGAAATGCATTTGAGATGATTTAACTGTTTTTTTTAAACCCTATCTAGATTACTAGCTTTTAATAACTAGTTTTGGTAAAATTGATGTAAAACCATTTCTGTTAACTCAATATGAGCTATGTCAATTCTTGTGGGTCACTAACAGGCCCACCTTCCCATATAAAACTTCAGAACCATTTTTATTTGAGTCTGTACCACCTTTTTGGATCCTCCTCTATGCAAGATTTTCCTTAGCCAAAACTGCCGTAAAACCCCAAATTCATCCAAAAATTCTCAGAACCTTCCAGAATCTCTGAAAATTGTATAAAAACTTTAGTTATTCTATATTAATGCTGGAACAACCCTTTTAAAGTTTCCATAACCCCCTGGTTAAAACAAACCGAACTACCCTCCTTAGTTTCATGGTTTGGCTGCCCAGAAGCGTGGTAGTAGGTTTCCGCGGAGCGGATTCTGAAACCTAAATGGAACCATATCCAAATTTGATAGTGGAGAGGGAATTCAATGTCTGATTTTCTTTCCTGTGGGTCACTAACAGGCCCACCTTCCCATATAAAACTCCAAAACCATTTTTATTTGAGTCTGTACCACCTTTTTGGATCCTCCTCTATGCAAGGTTTTCCTTGGCCAAAACTGCCGTAAAACCCCAAATTCATCTAAAAATTCTCAGAACCTTCCAGAATCTATGAAAATTGTATAAAAACTTTAGTTATTCTATATTAATGCTGGAACAACCCTTTTCAAGTTTCCATAACCCCCTGGTTAAAACAGACTGAACTACCCTCCTTAGTTTCACGGTTTAGCTGCCCAGAAGCGTGGTAGTAGGTTTCCGTAGAGCAGATTCTGAAACCTAAATGGCACCAGATCCAACTATGATAGGGGAGAGGGAATTCCACATCTAATTGTCTTTGGTTGCTGCCCGTTTCTCACTCCTTTTTCTTGCAAAATTTCCCAGAATAAATCCCTTACTTGCCCAGTCCGAGAAGTTATTGTGTAAATTAATTCAAGTTCAGAAATTTTAATATAATTTACAAAATTGAAGAGTGTTTAGGTCTGTACACCAGACTTGGGACATTACAGCTATCAAGTTAACAGTAGCTAAATGGTCTCATATACAGGAGTTAGACTACGAACAAATTCCATTTGAGTGTCGGTTATGCCACGGTTATGGCCATTTTTCCCGAAACTGCAAGAAAAAATCAGAAGAAGATATTGAAAGAGAGAAGTATGATCAGTGGACACAAGTTCAGAAGCTAGGTGTACCCAATAAAGTCAACAGAAAGAATGCTAGATAAGGAAAGATTAGGGTTGGAACTTTTGTTGTTGGGAAGATCCTTCCTACAACACAGGCTGTAGAAAATCCCAATGTTTCTTCTAATAATTTTGATGTTTTAAGTTCTTCTCCAGATATCCCTATTCTTGAAGAGGGTGAATTTCAACAACTATAAGAACAATATGGGAAGTTGAAAAAAAAACAAGACTAATAGATCGACATGGAGAAGCAAATCCGGAACTACCTAGAATTGGTGAATCCTTGCAGCAAAACCACTCTTCCCCAATTGGGGAAAAAACTTCTATGTATTATGCATAAATAACTAAGAAGAAACCATTTGATAGTTCAGGCTCTTCAGATGAAGACTCTGTAGAGAAATTTTCCAAAAAGGCAAGCAGAAAGTCTCGAAAGGAGGCTAGAGAATAAGAGGCAGAGAGATTAAATATGCAGGGCAGCCAGTCCACAATTGAAATGTCACTTGGAAGGACTAAGAGAACTAGACCCCCAAAGGGAGTAATAACTCCCTCTCTCCCAGGTAAGTAATGTAGATCATATCTTGGAATTGTAGGGGATTGGGGAATCCAATCAAAACTAAAGCAATCAAAGATTTAATTAGAATGGACCCTTCTAACATTATCTTGCGAGTCAAGAGACAAAGATTGAAGAGGAATCTCTTCTTCTCTTAAGTAAATCTAAATGGAAATTGAATGATGGAAATCTTGTCAGCGTGAGAGGTACCTCTAGGGGCCTTTCAACTCTATGGTGTGAGGAAAAATTCAAACTCAAAAGCTGCTCTGTCACCCAACATTGGATTTTTACATAACTCTTCAATATCTCTAGTAAGATCTCCTTTTCCCTATTCAATTGTTATATTCCTGTTAATTTTAATGAAAATAAATATTGTTGGAAATCGCTTTCAGACTTTTTAGAAATCTTCTCTCCTTCGAACACCATAATCGTTGGGGATCTCAACCTAACTCTAGCTGCAAACGAGAAAAAAGGAAAAGCTCGTGGCGAGGACCCTCTCCAAGATCTGGTTGAGGCTATAATCCAAGCCAATGATCTGTTTGATTTCAAGCCAAAGAAGGGATGGTTCACTTATTCTAACAACAGAGTTGGGGCTGCTAACATCATTGCTCGTTTTGACAGGTTCCTCGTCCAAAGTTCCTTCATGGATGGGAAATCCATAATCTCATCTAAAATTTTGCCCAAACTTTCTTCAAATCGTCACCCTATTTCTTTGAAGTTTGAAAAGGAGGAAGACATTGGCCCAATTCCGTTCTGCTTCAGTCCTCTTTGGATTGAGATAGATGGATTTTTGGAAATAGTGTCTCAAGCATGGGCTCAATACGTAGAAGGATCCCCCAGTTTTGTTTCGGACCAAAAACTTAAGAACACTAAATATGCTTTGAAAAAATTGGCAAAAAATACACTCAATACATCGACGAGCAACAGGCAAAAGAAAGTGCTAGATTTATCTGAGATCCAATTACGAATGGAAGAAAGTGAAATTACCAACCATTAGCTAGATATTGAACAGTATGCACAATTAAAACATCTCAATCCTTCCGACAGGCAGAGGAATATCTTCGGTTGAAGTCTCGAAGTCTCTAGTTGCAGGCAGGAGATAAAAACACAGCTTTATTTCATCGTCAATGCAGATCTAGACTGTCACGGAATCTTTTTTCGGAAATCTCCACACCAGAGGGTGAAATTATAAAAGGTCACGAACATTTAAAACAGGCTACAAAAAGACACTTTTAGTAATTGTTTCAAGAGGATGGAAACTCTAATGGTGAAGTGTCTGTTGACTTTTTGGCTAATATACCTTCTCTTGTCAGCTCAGAGAGTAATGATGGTTTAATGAAACCCTTCACTGAAATAAAAATTTTGGATGTCATATCGGAAATGGAGCCTGATGAAGCTCCTAGGCCGGATGGGTTTTCCTTCCATTTTTATAGAGCCTATTGGAAAATCATCAAAATAGATCTGATCCGCATGGTGACAACCTTTCAAAAAAAAGGCAAAGTGGGAGGATGTACGAACTCTACATTTCTTTCTTTAATCCCAAAGGAAGTTAATCCTGAAACTTTCGACAGGTTTAGACCTATTTCTCTTTGTAATGCCTCCTACAAAACCCTCGCCAAATTGCTAGCTAATCGTCTTAAGATCTTGTTAGGAAATTTGATTTCTCCTCTTCAAGGGGGGTTTGTTAAAGGTAGGCATCTAGTTGCACCGAGAGAAGCGAGGTGCTCTCAACCTAGTATGGGGGAGATCCTGTCACATTAGTCGCGTTATGTTAGCCAACATAAAAAATAAAAATAAAAAATAAATAAAAAATAAAAAATAAAAACATTATGTTAACCCACATAAATAAATAAAATTATATATTGTGGATTACCCTTAATGATTACTGGAAATGCTAAACTCTTTTTTAAAAGATATTCAATCTTCTTCGAAGATTCTAGCATTTTTATTTTATTTCATTTTTAATTACTTATAAAATAATTTAAATTAACTGACTTTCTTTACATAATAATAATAAAACATTTTTTATAATAAAATTTAGATATATTTTGGTGTGGCTTTAGAGTAGAATTTTGATATATTTGATTATGGCTTATTGATTAGAATNGTTTTTAACCTAACACTACACCAACAAGTTTCCTAAAAGAAAAAATATTATAGAGAAAAACATGTTGCCTAATTTATCACATAATAATAACCCAATAGTAAAATCAAATGAAAAGTAATTAAAAGATCCAAGTTAAACCCGGATTTACCAAACACTAAAGGGATCAAAATGTTTGAGGTGTAATTTCTTATGAACATTTAAAAATTTAAGATAAAAATAACTTACACCTAAAGAAATTGGATCCCTCTCGGTGCTTTCTAGATCCAGGTTTAAGATGGATCTATGTTGGTTGATAATGTGATTCAAGTTCAAGAAGCCCTCCATTCAAGTTTCCAAAGGAAGGAGAAAGGAATGTTAATCAAGCTGGATATGAAAAATGCATTTGATCGAGTAAAGCTCTCCTATCTCTATCAAGTCCTTCTCTCTTTTGGTTTCAGCCCTGATTTTTTTAAACAGATAAAAGCTTGAACAAACAAGCCCTGGATTGTGCCTCTAGTCAATGGTAGACCTTTATACTTTTTCCAAGCGTCAAGAGGACTCCATCAAGGATGTCCGATGTCACCCTTTCTCTATATCTTGATGGCTGAAACTCTTAGTAGAAAAATTTATGTGGAAAAGGAAGTAGGATACATTCAATGCATTAAGATTTCTAGGGGTGTGGAACCAATAAATCATGCCCTCTTTGCAGATGATTCTCTCCTTCTTGGAGGGGCCTCATTAAAAATTGCTCAATCCTTCAATGAATTGCTTTAAAATTTCTACCTAATTTCAGGATATTTCATCAACATTAAAAAAAGTGTTGTTTATGGTTGGAACATAGACCATTCGACAATCCATCGAATAGAAAATTCCTTCGATTTCCCTAGTTATGGTAAGTGGGAGAAGATCAATTATCTGGGATTGCCTCTAACTCTTAGATAAAGCCCTCCTTCTCTTTGGCTTGAATTTTTAGAGAATATAAAAGCCAAAATTGCTTCTTGGGGAAGTTAGTGGTTAACCAAAGCTGGAAAATTGATTTTGATAAAGGCGGTTCTTTCAGCCCTTCCCATATTTCAATCCTCTTTATTTCTTGCTCCTAATTCTATCACCTCTCAGATCTCCAAACTTTTGCGAGATTTTCTTTGGAATAGTGGTAAAGGAAACTAGAACAAGATGCATCTGGTAAGTTGGGACATCATTAAAAGACCTATTTCAAAAGGTGGATTACAAATTTGTGATCCTGGATTGGATAACCTGCCAATGGGAGGTAAACTCATTTGGCAGCTATATGCTGATAAAATCATCTGATTAGTAAGATATTTTGTATGAATTATTTAAAGGGTGGTTCATTGAGAAATATAACAACTTCGAATACTCCCTCAGGAACAGCTATCTGGAACTTATGTAGAAAAGTAATTGGCAATTTCAACCAGCAACTCTATAGAATCCCTGGCAATGGGAAGAGGATCCTTCTGTGAGATGATAAAATAGCAGGAAATTATCCTCTTTTTTCTGTCACGACGTTAGAAGATATTAAGGACTGGTTATCCAATAAAGGCGTATTACGACTGGCTGATATTTTCTCTTGGGACAGCGCTGGAAACTGGGGAAATTGATCCTTTCCAGAGCTTCCAGAGCCTCTAAATTCTCAAAAAAACTCGGTTTCTCTCTTCTCTTACAGGAATCAATCCCATTCATTGCTCTGATAAAGATAAATGGGGATGGGGACAATCCAGCACTTACTCGGCTACTCAAGGATTCTCAGTTTCACAAACTCCTCATGCCTCTAATGTACCCCCTGTGATTTGGAAATCAATCTGGTCCTAATAGGAGAAAATTTGATCAGATGAGGATTTCATGGATCTTTTAAGTGTTGCTTTTGCAACTTAGCTTCTGAAACGGCGGATCATATCTTTATTAACTATGTCTTCTCCCAAATGGTGCAAGAGATGGTCATCAACAAATTGAAAGTTTCAGTTCCAGCTCAAACATCTGTTGTTTCTCTTTATTCCTCATGGAAAGATAGTAGCTCTCCAACAAAAGACAAAACTGTCGAATTTTGGAAATTGATCCCCAAATTTATCTGGTGGAATTTATGGATTTCTAGAAATAGTTTGATATTTAATGATCTAGCCTCGACTCCTCAGCTTGTGGCATATAAAATCAAAAAGTTGATTACCGAAACTGTTTGTAAATCGTTTATCCCTTCATCCCTGTCCTCTGAGATCACAGCATGGATGGTTCCCTATCCAATGGGAATTAGAAACACGGTCTGCATCAAACCTAGAAGCTCCCCCTCCTGGGTTCTGCATTGCAATGTTGTTGCATTCAATGCATGGTGGATGAGCTCCCCTTCAACGGAAATCTTCTTTGACACTGCATCCAAGGGAAATCCTGGGATCTTTGGTGCTGGGGGATTGGTTATATCTCTAGATAGATTGATACAAACCAGATTTAGTTGGGGTCTTTGAATTATGTCGAATAACCAGGCTAAAAGTTACGGTCTCCTGAAGGCATGCCATATTGCTAAGGAGAATGGATACAAGTCAATTCAAATTCATGGAGACTCTGAGCTGTTGATCAAAGTTTTAAACTCAGAAGATCAATTTAATAATTCTATTTTGAATAAATCATTGCAGAGAATTTAGAACCTTTTGAAAGAGTTTGAAAGGGTAGCATCTTTTCACATTCTTCGTGAGTTAAATAAAACTGCAGATGCATTGGCAAATAAAGCATGCCTGATGCCTCAAGGAAACCTTAGCATAAATGGAGAACCCAACAATTTTTTTCCAATTCCTTAAACTGACATTCAATTTGTTGAATTTAGTCTATTCGGGAGATTCACTCTCATATTGTAAGATCTTGTACATTCTTTGTTCTTTTCGATGTAGTTTGAAAGCTTTATGTGTAATTGGTTGATTGGCATTTGCTAAATCAGACCTGTTATTCTTCATAAAAAAATTAAAAAATATCCATTTGAGTTAAAAAACAAATTCGTGAATGGAGCATGACCAAAGTGGTACCGACTTTGAAAAGAGGCACGACGCCAACTAGTGATCGTATCATCACTAGTCGAACATTGTGACCTAGATTTGCATAGAATTAGGAAAAATTAATTAATTTACTTAAAAACAAAAAGTAGGCATATAACTAACCCATGAACGCATATAAACAGGGGTATTAATTCATGGACTTTGGCATAGTGGACACAATTCAACACTCGTGGGATTTAATTGGGAGGAAGAGGCAAAGCGCAAGAATCGAACAAGGCAACAGTTCTGGAATAAGCAACTTACACAGAGCGATGACCCAAGAAAGAAAAGATACAAGGATGGAATTTGGAAAATGACCAACCAAATATCACCCTGGTGAGCAACTAAGGATGACAAGAGATATGGAACCAAATACCGATGAGATTACCAATGAGAGCAACGACTACCAAATGCATTGACTAGTACATGAAGAAAAATTCCCTTGGAAGTCTCACCAAGTGTGCGAGTGAGTTGTACTCGATAAATTTTGCATTTAGTATACACACCTTCCCACAATAAAAGCATTTAGAATGACGCACTTATAAATATAATATATTGTGAAGACACATGGGTTAATTTCTCCTCACAATTTGAACGAGAGCAAGCCATTCCCAAAACTACAGACTTTATCCTAAATTTTATCTCTGAAGAACTAGCTATGGCACTGGAAAAAATCGTTGCAACAACAAAGTCCAAAGTCATAGAATAGTGAGCTAGAATGCAACAAGAGGAAGCAACAATGACCTTCTTGGAAACCAAACTCCACATAATTAAGAAATCAAAATTGGATGAACCAAATTGGGAAAATAATATTTTGACAGTGAAGGAATGGGAAATCAAGGATGGGCAATGGATAGAACTGAACCAAAATCTCGCTACAACAAAAAATTGTGTATATTTAAATGCCCCTTTGATAGGTCCATTTGACAATTTAAAAGAAATCATAGCGAAATTCATTATTAGTAGATATCACAACAAAAAATATGGATCAACGAGGCCATTATGATCATAGATTCCCTCATTGTTGCAATTATTAGACTATCAAGTACAGGACCAATAGCACCTATTGAAAATAAACCAATGGAACTAGTCGAAGAATTCACAAAGATGTCTATAGGAAAAAATTCAAAAGGTCTAATAATCAGCAAAGCCCAACATGAATCAATTAATTGACCAAACGTAATTATATCCTGATGCTTAACAAGATTAGTTCACCCATCCGACTTAAGGCTCAACATGTTGGAAGCATTCAATCAAGTCGCATATGAAGGTAAAGTTATTAATTAGGCAAGACACTTATGGCAGTTAGTAAAATTTAATTGTGAGAAGAGTTAGGAGGATACACATGCCATCTGTTAACACTCAAAATGTACCTCCGGTTGCAGAAAGGTAATCTCAAGGTAACCACAAAACCAAGATTTAGGAAAGAAAGTTGGCTTCTTTCTCTACAGAGAGGGATCTCTCAATGATTTTTTTCACAAGGTAAGATATATGAACAAGAAATAAAATTAAGATTATTGTTGGTTAAAACAAGGCAAGTGCACATTGGGAAATGGATTCAGAATAATTATATCAATCATAGTGCTATTGCATGGAAATTTATATAAAATGCAAGGTAGCAATATTGTTACAATCAAAATGCTTTGGTCTGGTGATTATAGAAGAAATGAAGAACAATCCATTAACGTGCGCATCTAACTAGGATGAATCCAACATTAACTTTAATTGAATAGATGTTGTGAATGTTTAAAATCAATAGACAAAGCATATGAGTATGAATTCCGTGCTATTAAAAACTTATTCCAAACAAGAAAGGAAAACATTATGGAAGTAAATAAGAGGAGACACATTCACATAGAAAGGAAAATACATACTTCAACATAGACCACACATGAATTTCTGCAAAATGCTAGCTTGAGCTCTGTGATTTTATTAAAAGGTAGATCTCAAATACAATGTTGAATTGTCACGGGTTTCAACCCTTTCTTCTTTGCAAAAACTAGTTCTTATATAAACTACTCCATGAGCTTAAATAACAAACTTTTAAAAATAGGCAATAACAGCCTTTACATCTATCATCTACATTTATTAACTAATAGTTGTTTTAAAAAAAATAAACTAAACCCCTAGTTAACTAATCTTCAAAAATAACTCTTCAATGATCTTCAATAACCTTCATGCATGTAATTTGTATTTGGATATTCCATACTTCTCGACCGATTTCCACTGATCAAGAGATGGTAATTCCAGGATGGACATTTATTTAGCTAGCACTCACAGCTCCATGTGGTCTCTATATGAAAAGTATTGTAAATGTGCACACATGGCTTTAAAGGAAAATATCATTTCAAAGTCATCTGCTAGCTTGTCAACTATTGCCTTTCGTGATAATGATTGTTGCATATCTGCAAACTTTGTGCAATCTAACCTGCATTCAATCAAATGGTCATGATACTCTTTTTGGGACAACATACTACCTTTCTCTTCCCAGAAGAAAGGTAGTCATTTTTTAAACAATAAATCAAACATATCCATAAACAACTTCACCTGATGTGTCATGATACCAATCTTTGCTTCAACGGTGTCCAAGTGCTGGTGTTTATTCACAACTTTCCTTGCCCAAGTAATAATAGAAATTATATCTTTAATATTATTTTCTTTCAATTCCTCTTCTGTCAAACCATTCATAAAATCAAAGGTGTTTTTAGCGTAATCTATGGGATTTTTGTTCAATCTCTCTTTCACAACTGTTACACTTTGCTTGGAAGATTGTATCACAATTTCTTTGTCTGAAATGTAGTCCATGTAAGGCCTCAATTTAGTTGCCTCATATATAAGCACATCCCAAATTATGTCAGTGGCCCCTTGTACAGGTAATTGTCATGTCACATGTTTTATTAGCTTATCATTTTTGTCCTGCAACTCTTTACATTTAGCTTCCCAAGATTTCCTTTCATGTTCCCTTTTCAAAGCTAGATTTTCTAAATTCTTGTTAGGATTCCCCATTCCAACAATCTCCAACTCCTTTAAACTGACTTGTGACATGGCCTGAACAATAGATTGTTCACCTGATTCTGCAGAAGGTTAAATTATTCTACTCTCAAGTTCCTTTTCTTTTTCTTGCAACTTCTTTTCCAATTCATCATGCTTGCAGTTAAGAGTCTTCTCACTTTCAACTAAAAGAGATATGTCTCTTTCCCATTGTTTCTTCTCCTCAAAAAATTTTAGTAGCTTTGCCTTACAGTCATTTAATTCACCATTCAATGTTTCTTTCTCCTTTTCTAGCTCGGTTAGCTCAGTAGATGAAATCTTTACTTTTTTCTTTAACATTTGAATGGTGTTTTCCTTCTCATTCATAACTTTTGAGATGCATCCCCTTTGTCTGCTTGAATGTCAATAACCAATCAATTTGCTTGCAACTTTTTTATCTGTTGTTGATGAGCCTTATTTTCTACTTTTTCTTGCCTTAGTTGGTTCTCAATTTTGCTTTTGGTAGACTACAGCCTAGATACCTTCAATTTTGCTTTCAATACATCAGTATATATGATATCTCTGGTTTGTTTGTGTAGGTGGATCATGTCAGGAATATGAATATTTTCTAAACTCATCTTCATCTCAACCACTTTGTTCTTAGTTGTTATTGCTAGATTCAATTTATTTTGGGTATGATCCCTAACAACCACTAGGGATACATGTTTACTAGATATCTTCTTGACATTGGCATATAACTTCAAAGCTTCATCTGTATCCACCTCCTTATCACCTTTGTACTTATCAAACAATTCAGCCCTAGTTCTGAATTGGGAAGTGGATTCTATAGGTGTTTCAGAAAGAAAGAAAAAACATACTCCTTAACTTCATATGCAAGTCCTTTAAGGGTCTCCGATAATGATCACCTAGACTCCGAGCAGGAACACCTACGCAATGTTTTTCTTAGCAATGGTTATAACCTAGCTCAAATCAACAAAGCCCTTGAAAGAACCCAGGAAAACAAACCTAAGGCTGCATCCAAAGAGAGGAAAGTGGGGGATCTTAAGGCCTTTCTCCCTTACATTCAAGGGACTACAGACAAAATAGCCAAACACCTGAAAAAGAAGAACATTGACTCGGTGTTTTCCCCACCTAACAACATCCGAAAGCTTCTTAGGTCAGTAAAAGATCCGGTTGACCCGAGTCTTAAAAAGGGGGTTTATCTCATTCCTTGTGAATGTGGGAAAGCCTACATAGGTGAAACAGGACGGTCCATCCGAACTAGGGTTAAAGAACACTGTGCAGATATCTGTCTCAATAGAACCCACAAGTCATCCTTAGCGGAACACTCGCATAACACAAAACACCCAATAAAAGTCGAGGATATGCAGGTGTTAGCGCAAGTCGACAACTAATCAAGGAGAAGAATTAGAGAGGCAATTGAGATAGTTTAAAACCCTAAGTGCCTAAATAGAGATGAAGGCCTATCCATTAGCCGATCCTAGTTGCCTAACCTAACTAAGCTTAATAAAAATTAAAAACCTATTAATTTAAATAAAAATCCCTAAAAAATGCGTCACTTAGATAAAAATTAAATAAAATAAAAATCCTTAACTAAAATCTAAATTGATTAAAATATAAATTATTACCAATTATATAAAATCAAAGTGAAAATCAAACTAAAATAAAATTAAAAGTTAACTAAAGTATAAATAAATGAAATCGATTATAAAAAATAATTAAATAAAATGATAAAGTTTATTTTATAATAAAGTTTTACAATTAAAATAAAAACAAATGCACTATTAAAAAAAATAAAAGTAAAAAAAAAAATATTTAATAAAATTTGATTATTAAAAAAAAAATTATTAAAATATTAAAAAAAGTTGATTGTTAAAAAAAATTTGATTATTAAAATTTTTAAATTTTGATTATTAATAAACCAGAATTAGATTAATAAAATAAAATAAAACCATTAAAATTCATGCACTATAATTAATTAACATTAATAAAACTAATTTTAAATAAACCATAATCCAAACTAACATTTATATAACCAAGAAATTTTAATTTTTAATAAACTACTTGTTAACCCTAACTATTGAATTTAATCATTAATATAACCTTTAAAATTAATTAGGGTTACAAATAAAATAAAACTTTGAAATTACAAAATAAATAATAAAATAAAACCCTAAATTGACCTTCGACAAGACAAACCTAGTCAGCACCTCTCAAGTGACGATTTCTGTATTAATGCACCAATGAAAGAGGAACAATCCCCAAGCATCGCTATGTCCTAAAGATGAGCCATGCTTGGTTCGAAACATCGACAATAAATTTGCTCACCGCAGATTCTCCATTAGATGCCATGAATCTTCACTGTGGAATCTCAGCAAACCTTATTCATATATCTATTCTGCATCAAATATGCACCCTTGATTGTATGGTCCCCTTAAACCATTCCGCAAGTTCACAAGTTTTTTTTCCCATGCACCTTCTACCAGCGGAAAGGATACAAACACTTGATCTCAATCATGCTCCCATATTGACCATTAAAAGATGCGGTCCCTACCACATTCCAATGAGTTTCAAAATTGTATTCACCTATGCATCTTTCACCAGCGAAAAAAACATCAACCGTTGATCTGGATCAAGTCTTCATCTAGACTGTCGAAACATGAGGCCTCTACTCTATTCCGCTAAATTCAAACTTGATTTTCCTCGCGCTTGTTCGCATAGCAGAATTTATTTGAAACATTGATCTAAATCACCTTAAATATCTGTCGACGATCAATGATGGCCCTACCAAATTCCATTAATCCTTGACATTACTTTCTCCACGCATGTTATTCGAGTGGAATTCATATCCACCGTAGATCATTTCTCTTCGCCGATATCCACCATAGATTTGTGAGCGAGCTACCCAATTCCACTGAAATGAAAATTTCATTCTTTTGTACATGTTTAATCAACGGAAATCTTATCAGTCGTACATCTGCTTTCATGTGCTCATCTGACGGTAGATTCCAGTTACATGTTAACCCATTCCATAGGTAATCAAATTTAGTTATGCCTTGCAACTTACCTCCGCAGATTCATCTACAGCCGTCGATCTCCTTTGTTGCAAATCTTCACCATTCAATCTTGCTCCAATATAACATTGCAGCAGATTTTCTCATATAAAACTTATTCCCAAGGTCATGCTTAATATTTTCTTCGCATATTTGTATTTTAAACTTAGGAATAAGTCCTCTGAAACGTTTTAAAACCCTTTCTACATATCCTTTAGGTCATATGATAAAAAAAATTAGGCCTTACCTTATATCTCCTCTGCTCTGACCCCCTCCAACTAATTAGCCAAAAATGGTGCTAACAACTAGCTCCAATTGGAGATGTTATTCTCCTTGTGAGGTAGCAAAGAACCCGCAGACCAGTGCCTGACTCAAAAAAATCAAATCCCATACATCTTTTTTCCTTTTTTATGTATATAAAAATAAAGAAACATGGCTACCCCTCAAGATCTTAGGGCCTTCTCTCCGGGCTTCAAATCTCTTAGCTTGCCATCTATACGGATTTCAAATTTAAGGAAATATATATAATCTATGGTACAAATATTACCTTCTACCTTTAAGACAGGTAATGCTTTAGAAACCTTCCATTGACAGGGCCTCCTTTAAGCTAAACCCCATCCTAATGCTATAAAATAAATGAATTATCCCCACTGTATGTTGCAATTATGTATGGAACTGCCCACATATGATCAAATTTGTCATGCTTGTCCTCTCTAGGTGCATCCCACTTCAAAACCAAATCATAAATTTGGAACTGTTCTTCCTTACCTTTCCTGTCAAAAGTATTCTTCATATTTTCCTAATGTATTTGTACTTTGTCATAGGCTTTATCCCTCATTTCATTCAGCTTTATCATTTGATTTATCCTCCTCTGCATATGATTTGGCTCATCCTCCTGCTCTTGCAACAACTTCATGATAGGCAAACCCAAATATGTTGGAAAAACTACTTTAGCCCCATAAACCAACTGAAATGGTGACTTTCCAATTGCTCTTTTTGTACTAATCCTATCTGCCCACAAAGCATATTTCATATTTGTATGCCAAGCTCTTTTGTTTTCTTCTAGCAACTTCTTAACTATTCTTACCAAAATCTTATTGGAAGATTCATCTAGTTCATTTCCATGTGGAGAATAAGCAGTGAAATGATTCAAATTGATGTGGTATTTATAACAAAAACTTACCATAATTTTTTATTTGAAAGCAAGTGCATTGTCTGTCACAATTCTCCTTAGACAACCAAACCTGGACAAGATATTATTTCCTATAAAGTCCGTGATCACATCATCAGTGGCTCTCCTTATGGGTATAGCTTCAATTCATTTTGTGAATTAATATATTGTTGTAAGAATCCACCTGTGCTGACCTGAAAAATTTGGGTTGATTTCCCCAATGAAATCTAATCTCCATTCCTGAAAGAGTGCCTCAACTGAAATGGGATTGAGGGGCAATGGAACAAGCTTTCTCTTTCCATCAAAAAAATGGCATTGCTGACATGTAGTAATTTCCTTATAAATTTTAGAAAACATAGAAGGCCAGTAAAAACCAACTCTCATAATCTTATTATCTGTTACCTTCTAAGAGTTAGGTCCTCCACAATCTCCTTGATGAAATTCCTTCATTGTTTGCTGAGCCTCATTTTCCAATAAGAAATTTAACAAAACACCACCAGGATCCTTCCAATACAAATATCAATTCATAATGCAGAACTTTGCAGCCTTCAATTTTACATATCTGGCTCTTTTTTTACTCAACCCTGATGGAGCCTGTAAGTTTTGTAGCACATATATGATATGATTATACCATGAAGAAAGAGAAAAATCCGGCAATACCTGTAACCGTACATCAAGTTGATTTGAATGACTAGATAAGAAGTTGTGCTGTAAATACTCACAATTAGAATACATCATTAACTTGGAAAGTCCCAGTCCCTTAACCAGCTTTGTAGGCTTGATTTGAAGATCATACTCCAATAGCACATCAATCCACTTAGCCCTCTTACCTTATGGATCTGGTTGAGTGAGGATGCTCTTTACTACGTTACTTGGAACATATGCAACAATATGTCAATGGAGAATATACACTCTAGAGTCTTTCAAGGATTTCACCAAAGCATAGGCCTGTTTCTCCATAATATCGTACTTTAGTTCTCCATCCCTCAACACCTTACTGAAGAAAGCAATAGGTTGCTCAGCATTCTGGCTATTCTTCTGCAGTAGGACTCCAACTATAGTATGCTCAGATGCATAAGAGAATAATAGGAAATCTTTAGTAAAATCTAGAGTAACTAAAACTTGGGCTTCAGTGATGTCCTTTTTAATATCTTCAAAGGACTTTCTGGCACCTATTGTCCATTTTATCTCATTTTCTTTCTTAAGCATATTTGTAATGTTTCTTAGAATTTTAGCAAAACTTGGGATAAATCTCCTCAGAAAATTCACGTGTCAAATAAATGACTGCACCTCTTTCTTACTCATGGGCTATTCAACCTTCAGAATAGCATTGACTCTTTCATGATAAATTTTGATTAAATATTTTGAAATAATATGTCCCAAGAGCTTTCCCTTTTTCAATGCAAAATTCGAATTCCTAGGATTGAGTGAGATACCATACTTTCGACACTTTAGAAAAACCTTCTCCAAATGCTTAACATGATCCCTACCAAACTTAGAAAAAACAGTAATATCATCCATGTATATCACTACAAATTTATCCTTTTCATCTGCAAACGTTAGATCCATTTCTCTTTGAAACATAGCCCTGCATTCATTAAACCAAAGGGCATCTTAACATACATAAAATTACCCCAAGGTGTAGTAAAAGCAGTCTTCTCTTGGTCCTTGAGAAGCACCTTAATTTGGTTATAACCTGAGAATCTATCCATGGTGGAAATCCTCTAAGCTCCTACTACTTTTTGCATAATATGGTCCATCTTTGGTAAATGATAGTTGTCTTTTAATGATACATTGTTCAGATTCCTGAAATCCACACAAAGTCTGATCTCGCCATTTTTCTTTCTAAGAGGTACTAAGTTAACTACCCACTTAGAAAATCTCATAGTAACAATAATTTTGGCATTGAATAGTTTCTTGATTTTTTTTCTATCACATGCAACAAAATAGGATTTATTCTTCTCAGCTTTTGTCTGAATGGCTTATCTCCAGGTTTGATTGGGATAGTCTGTTGTATGAAAGAAGTATCATACTCCTTCAGGTCTTCATATCTCCAGGAAAATACATCTGTGTACTCCTTCATCAAATTTATGTATTCCTCTTTTTTCTTTTGCATGAATTTTTTTTTACAATTTTACGATTCTGGGTGTTTCTTCAGTACCAATGTTTTGATCTTCAACTGCATTCTCAGTAGGTTGAATTTTTGGATCCTTTTCAACATCAATTTGATCAAATAATTTTTCTAGGGGAATCAAAACTCTTGGAATAAAATTACTCTTTAATTCAATTATATATTTTCCCCTTATCATGTTTTTTAATTTTTTCTTTTCAATATCTTCTTCTTCAAACTGTACATCATCTTGGAAGTTTTCTAAATTCTCATTCTCTGTATCTATCTGAGTATTTACAAACTCATCTGACATCATCAAAAACCTGTCATCGGGTATAGAAGGTCTATTTACAACTTGGATTTTATACTTCTTCTAAGAATAAATGGGAGTTTTAAAATTACCAACAGTTGTAGACAAAGAATCAACTACCTGATTGTCTATTATGGGGACCACTCTGATTTTATGTTATGTAAAATAATTGCCAAACATGTCCCAGACTTCATTCCTGTAGGCCCTCATTCTGGGATGTTTTGTCTGATAACTATCATTTACCTGATTCACCATGAGTTCTTGTTGGAGTCATTATCCAACCCACACATATTTATTTGGTTAATTTGGCCTAATTATCCACTTATCCTAAGTTATTGACTTGAATTATTGACATCATCATCAGCACACCAGCACACTCCTTTACATCAGCATCAGCACCAGCACACTCCAAGGAGGCCAACTAAGCCTTATCCTTTAATCAGGGAGGCTTTCTAGGCTTCCTCCTTCAATGAAGGAGTAAATTTGGGTTGATATGCTTGTCATAAGTGCACCAATTAGTTAGTTGAATGTTGTTTCACCGAAAAATCAGTTAAGTTGAGTTGGAAATGTGCCTTACTCATATATTTGTCTATTTTGGGCCGATTTGAGTTAATTGGAGTGATGTAAGGCTCCTCCAGCAACTTATGGTGACTAAGTTCAGTTCAATTCACTTCATCGGAGCTGACTTGAGTTAGATATGCGCACCCACCTACTGATTGACATGCAGTTGAATTCTATTCAGTTAGACTCAGTCATCAATACCTCTGATTCAGTTAGGGCTCGGTTAGGGTCAATTATGGTTGTGATTAGTGGTTAACTGATGTGTTTAGTGTGGCTAACTGACAGCTAATCCACTCTCATGTTACCAATTCGAATGACCTCCTTGGGATTTGAATTGTCTTGCTATTCATGCAAGTGTATCACATTGTATCTCTACTTTTGATTATTGAATACAATCTTACAGTTGCAACTCCTAATTGCAGTGTGTTTCATGTCAAATTTCTTGTACAATTGATTAAGAATATTCTATGAGTTGTTCCTTGATCCCAGATTACTGTGACTCAGTTTTCACATGGTATTCAAACCACGGCGGGACAAAGGATCTCCTCCTTGAACAAATTCCTTGATGGATCTATGATGCAATTTGAGCAAAAAGCTCAAAAATTCCAAAACAGCACCAGAAGCTGAATATTTACCACATAAATCCTAAGCAAGGGAATCATTGATCAAGCTAGCTTGATTGACTAAGCTGGGTGTGATGAAAACCTGAAAAGTGCAGGTTTTTCGACCTTACGGTGCCCTTTTTGTGTTTTTGTAGGTTTTTTTTGCAAGACTTCTACTGCATTTCCTACAGTAGAAAAATGGCCTCTTTTGTGGATCCTCTTACTCCTTTCAATTACCACCAGTGGAAGCGGGACATGGAGATTCAATTACATGCCAAAGGACTCTACAGAGTCACAATGGACGCCGAGATAGAGCCAAACCATGTTGTAGACAAAGCAAGATACTGGAATAAGATGGATGAAGCTTTTGGATTTCTGTGCCTTTCGATTTCCAAAGATCTTCATTTCCATGTCACTAGATTGAAGAATCCAAAGAAAATTTGGGATAAACATGCTGATCTCTTTGGTAAGCAAGATCACGTGAGGATTTATCAACTAGAGAATGAGATGATTTCTCTTCACGCAAGCAATTTATAAACTCTGAATGAATTCTTCACCAAATTCAAGCACCTGGTTCTCCAATTGAAGCAGTGTGAAGTGGAGAAAGAGGATGATAAGCTCATTTTCTCCATTCTCTCCAAACTTGGATCGGATTACTTAGTATTTGTTTCCACATTCCATACTAGCAAGCTAACAACCCCAAATTGGAAAATTCCTACTCTCAATTCCTTCATTGAGTCCCCCACAAACGAGCATGACAAGCTTGTGTGGATGGGGATCATCAGATCCTCCAAAGATCAAGCACTATTTGCTTCGAGGCCCAGAGATACGAAGGGTAAGGGAAAGCAAAAGAATCAAAAGACTAAGTTTGATGCTCCCAGGCCAAAGGAGAAGAACCAACAGCAAGATGAACCTTCCGGCTCAAAGAAATACAAGAACGAAGGGAAACAAGGCAAAGAAAAGGTCAAGTGTTCCTATTGTGGGAACGGATTTCACCCTGAACATGCATGCATGAAGAAAAATCTTGATGAAATGACTCTTCTCCTTGAGAGGAACAATATCAATCTTCCTAACAATGTTAGGAATAGAGATAATCATGATCGGGACATCCAACCAGAAAGAGGACATGCCCTCATGGAAACTGTTTCGAAGCCTAGAGCTCTCCTCATAGACTCTGGTGCTTCGAACCATATGTTGGCCATCAAAGAATCCTTTTCATTCCTGGACTCTGACAGCAACATTCCCATCCACATGGGATATGATACTCAGATCATTTCGAAAGGCAAAGGTACTATAAAACTTGAACATGGCAGCTTCTTTGATGTTATGTATGTACCCTCCTTGGCATCCAATATGTTGAGTGTATATCAAATGACACACACAAGAGTGCCAAAGGGAGTTTCTTTCAGCCCAAATGGTTTTCAGATCTTAGATATTGCATCTGGGAAACTCATAGCAATATGTCTAGCAAACCATCATGCTAAGACCTATGAGTTTTCAAAGTTTTTGCCGAATGCAAATCCCACTGCTCTTCTGACTCATGGGAATGAGTTTAGTAGGATTTAGCATGAGAGACTTGGTCATTTGAACTTCAAATATTTTCATTAAATTCAAAATCATTCCATGGTCGTAGGCCTCCCAGCCATCAAAACTTCCAGTGGAATTTGTAAAGGTTGCATTATTGGCAAACACCCTGAGCACAAATTTGATCGGGGAAAGGCAAGCCATGCAACAAGTATTTTGGGTCTGATCCACTCTAACATTAGCAGACCCATGCCTAAAACCTCCATGATTGGTTCAAGAAATGTGCTCACCTTTATTGATGACTTCTCCATATTCACTTGGGTTTTCTTCCTAAAGAAAAAATCTGAGGTTCTTGAAAGATTCATTGAATTCAAGGCATCTGTGGAGAATGCCTATTGGAGGAAGATAAAGTATCTCAGGTCTGATAATGGAGGAGAGTATTTCAATTCTGAGCTGTTGCAAATATCTACTTAATATGGGATCCAAATTCAGCACTCCATTCCCTACACACCCCAACAGAATGGTGTAGCGGAAAGGAAAAACCCGACCCTCAAAGAGATGACTACCTGCATACTGGAAGCCAAAGGTTTGGCTATAAATACTTGGGCTGAGGAAATGAATGTTCCTACTTACATTGAGAACATGGTACCTCACTCT
Source organism: Pseudotsuga menziesii (assembly GCA_001517045.1). Lineage (NCBI taxonomy): Eukaryota > Viridiplantae > Streptophyta > Pinopsida > Pinales > Pinaceae > Pseudotsuga > Pseudotsuga menziesii. The sequence goes on from LPNX010411837.1 coordinate 132,201, forward strand.
TCCATTAAAGTAAAAACTCCTTTCGAAACTTATTTTGGACACAAACTGGATGGGTCAAATCTTAGAGATTTTGGGTCCACTGCTTGGGATCGAATTCCACTTGACAAGAGGAAGGATTTGCAACCGCAAAGTATTGAGTGTGTGTTCATTGGGTATCCATAGGAATAAAAGGGATACAAACTTTTGAATATCATAACCAAACATATATTCATTGAGAGAAATTTTCACTTTGAAGAACCTCTCGAAGAGGTAGAACTAGTTGAGGAAGAAACTGCTGAAATTCCCTCATGTTCTGTTGATCATTCTGGTGATGAAAATGGGAGTGACGGTATGATACTTCATATCTGATATCTGATATCAGTGAACATAATATATCAAGTTCTGAATCAGATTCAAATGTGCCCACCCATCTCCCAAAATGGGCAAAAAAGACACTCACTTCCGCCAGGACAAACATTGGAAATCCTGTTGATGGCAAGAAGAACCCGGTCAGATTTTCAAAGAGAGGGTATTGCTATTTCTTGTTGTCCGAGACCTGTTATATGATGATTGGGATATGATCCCAATTCCTACTACCTTTCTCGGAAATATCCGAGATGGAAAGCTGCAATGGATGAAGAGTTCAACGCTCTCTGGGAAAATGAAACTTGGGAGTTGGTTTCCCTTCCACTTCGGAGGAAACTTGTTCAATGCAAGTGGGTATATCGGACAAATGTTGCTGCTGATGGATCAAAATCCAAGTACAAATCATGGCTGGATGAAAAAGGGTTCTCCAAAATCCAAGGAGTGGACTATCATGAGACCTTTGTACCGGCAGAAAAGATGGATTCCATAAGACTAGTTTTGGTCATTGTCGCATCCAAGCACTGGGAGGTGCATCACATGGATGTTAAGAGTGATTTTATTCATGCAGAATTGCAAGAGGAGATATACATGAAGCATCCTAAATGCTATACATCATATCCTTCCTTGGTTTGTAATTTGCAGAAATATTTATATGGGTTGAAACAAGCCCCAAGATCCGGGTATGCCAAAATGGATGCCTTTCTGCTCTCACAGAACTTCCAGAGAACAAAATATGATCCTAATGTATATTTACAGTATTATGAAGGTAATATTATGATCATATTATTTTATGTTGATGATTTTTTAATAACAGGAAGCACACTTGCTTCGATTCCCTTTATAAAAACTGCTCTTCATGATGCTTTTGAAATGAGTGATTTGGGCCTGCTGAGACAGTTTCTCGGGCTTGAAATCACCCAATACTTTGATGGGATAATGGTAAATCAGTAAAAAAATATTTCAGACCTGTTAATTAAGTTTAACATGGCTGATTGCAATGCTGCACCATTTCCTTTCCTCTCAGGAATTAGTCTTGAAGAGGGAAAATCCACTAAACCATGGATTCCACTGTTTACCGCCAGTTCATCAGAAGTTTGCTATACTTGACATTTTCAAGACCTGAAATTTGTTATGTCATGAATGTTATATCAAGATATATGCAGCATCCTAATGAGCTCCATTGGAAGGAATCTAAGAGGATCCTTCAGTACATTCAGGGCACTAGATCCTACGACATTCACTATGTCGCATATTCTGAGCTAGAGTTGGTCGGTTTTACATATTCAGATTGGGCAGGGGATACCATAGATGAGAATTCCACTTCCAAGTATGTGTTTATGTTTGGTGGTGGCCCCATTTTATGGTCCAGCAAAAGGAAGGCTACCATTTCACTTTCTTCAGCAGAGGATGAGTACAGGGGAGCAGTAAATGCCTGCATCCAGGCAATTTGGTTGCAAGGCATTTTGTCAGAGTTTGAGATAGGTGGTGCTTTATCCACAGTCATATTTTGTGACAACCAAAGTGATATAAAGATCTCAACTGATCCAATTCAAAGGCAGAGGACCAAACATGTTGAGATCCACATGCACTACATCAAGGAGTTGGTGCATGATAGGACAATTGTTCTACAATACTGCCGCACAGATAAGCAAATTGTAGATATTTTCACCAAGAAATTTATTGAGAAAAATTTCACTTACCTCTGTTCACTATTGCGGTTGAGTTCATCAGGGTGACCAGTTACTTCCTTAGTGTTCAACTTGAGGGGGGGTTTTATTCCCACTGTGTTTTCCCCTTTTCCTCACTTAGCAATTTTTTTAGCATTTTAGAGTTACGTTTTGAACAAGGTGACCTATGGACTTTGTTTTCGGGGTCCTAGCATTATTTGTTTTACTCCTCCACATAAGTATAGATTAAGGGGGGCTATTGGATCATTATCCAACCCACACATATTTATTTGGCCAATTTGGCCTAATTATCCACTAATCCTAATTTATTGACTCGAATTACTGACATCAGCATCGGCACCAACACACTCCTTCAATTAGGGAAGCCAACTAAGCCTTCCTTCAATCATGGAGGCTAACTAGGTTTCCTCCTTCAATCAAGGAGAAAATTTGGGTTGATCTGCTTGTCATAAGTGAACCAATTAGTTAATTGGATGTTGTTTCACCGAACAATCAGTTGAGCTAAGTTGGAAAGGCGCATTCCTCATCTATTTGTCTATTTTGGGCTGATTTGAGTTAACTGGAGTGATTTAAGGCGTCTCCAACAACTTATGGTGACTAAGTTCATTTCAGTTCAATTCATCGGAGCTGACTTGAGTTGGATATGCGCCCCCACCTACTGATTGACATGTAATTGAGCTCTCTTCAGTTAGACTCAGTCATTACTGCCTCTGATTCAGTTTGGGCTCAATTAGAGTCAATTATGGTTGTGATTAGTGGTTAACTAGTGTGTTTAGTGTGGCTAACTAACAGCTAAGCCACTCTCATGTTACCAATTCGAATGACCTCCTTGGGATTCGAATTTTCTTCATAATCATGCAAGTGTATCACATTGTATCTCTACTTTTGATTATTGAATGCATTCTTGCAGCTGCAACTCCTAATTGCAGTGTGTTTCGTGTCAAATTTCTTATACAATTGATTCTGAATCTTTTGTGATTTGTTCCTTGATCCCAGATAACTGTGACTCAACTTTCACAATTCCGAATCCCCAAATACTTCTATTCTCTTTGCTCCCATATCTTTTAAAGCATGTAAACCCAACAACAGAGCTTCCTACTCAGACACATTATTAGTACACTCAAAAGTCAATTTATAAGATAAAGCTTTAAACTCTCTGATTGGAGAGATAGTCCAAACACCAGCACTAGCCCCATTTTTACTTATGGACCCATCAAAATACATAGTCCACAATCCCTCTTCATTTTGTTTCTTTTCTAAGGCTTATTCTCTTTTGGAAAATTCCTTATCCTCTTTAAACTCAATATGTAAAGGAACTTTGGGATCAGCATGAGTGGAGTCATTAAAAAATATAGAGGATCCTAAATCAGTGTCAACAACATAAATATGATGATTTTTAGGCTAATATTGACTGCTAACCACATAGGCTAACATCTTCTCTCTATATAGTCTTATGTTTCCTCCAAACAAAGGAATGGTGGCATATGACATATCCATCTGTACTGTTCCTTTCAATTTTGATGCCCAAGATCTTGACAACAATATGCCAAACTTAGGAGGAATGTCAACAACTACAACATCCATAACAATACTTTTAGTTGGAAGTTGTGCAAGGGTTACCACTGTTAAACTAGCAACAACAAGGAAGGTCTTCATGCATGCATTTGTTCTTGCATGCAAAATACTTAAATTAGGAATCAAATTGTATTTAATTATTTTTCCTAAGTTTACTTTGGAAAATAACTAAAGTGATCTAATTTTTTATTGACTTTAAGTGAAACTGAAATTAGGGTTTTCACTTTACTTAAAGTCATAAAAGAGAGATCAATTGGTGGAGCGGACACACACATACTTGTATTCCGCAGAGACGGGATACAGACAAGGAGAGAAAGTCAGACATAGGATTTAGCTGGGAAGATGGAGGAGCAAGCAGCAGGATCATCGAGCTTCGTACAGCTGGGCCGTACACTCACATAGGAGGGTGTTGAGGTTTAGCTGGGATTTTCCCAGTGATTCTCTCGGGTACTGCATTTGCTAGGTTTGGGTGAACTTGCAGTGATTGTAAAAGTTCCATATTTTCTTATAATAAAATCTATATCTGACTATTGCACCGGTTTTCTCATTTTGGGTTTTTCCGGGGTTTCCATACCCAAAATGATAGTGACAATATTGTGATGTGATGTTGTGATTTATTTATCAGTTTTATATTCCGCTGCATATTGTAAAATATATTCATGTGTGGTTATCAATAGATATTTTGCATGCACTGTTAACCCTAGTTTGAATATTAAAGGAAAATTTACATGGTATCATGGCTCTGGTGAACTAAAGCTGAGAGATTTGCAGCAGCAGTGATAGATCAAGGGCATATCTATTTGAATACACAAACTTATATTGGAGATATAGGGTTTGACAGGTAACACTTCACAATGGCCATGCAGTTGAGAGTTGAGGATAGCCTCCATGGTGCTCAAAACTTTCCTACATGGAAAGAAAGGATCACAAGGATCCTGGACGTCATTGATGCAAAGGAGCACATTGACTCCACAAAGGTTGCACCCACAGATCCGGCAGATCTAGCATCTTGGAATAAGATTGATTCCAAATCCATGTTGATTATCATGGATGGAGTGAAGGACCATATAGTCCCTCACCTTTCTGGGAAGAAGACTGCAATAGAGATGTGGAAGGATTTGGAAATTCTATACTAGAGTAAGAATGAGAATCAGAAGATGGTGCTGCAAGAGAGGATGCGCAACACCAAGATGGCCAAGGGAGAAGGAGTGGTACCTTATCTCATAAGGCTCACACAAATTAGGGATGAGCTTAGAGTTGTTGGCTCTAAGACTGAGGATGAGGAGCTATTTTGGATCGCCCTTAATGGCTTCTGTACTCCATGGGACACCTTTGTCAAGGGTGTTGTGGATAGGGAGAATATCCCTGACTGGTAGAGACTATGGGATGACTTTGCACAAGAGGATACCCGCATGGATCAAGGATTAGGCACATCCAATAGTGCCCCATAGATTCTGGATGAGGAGGCTCTAGCCATTACAGGGCAGAGTAAGGGTAAGGCAAAGAGGAAGAAGAATGGTAAGAAGAACCTTGACGTGTCAAAGGTCAAGTATTTTATTTGCCACAAGTAGGGACATTTTTCCTCCTAGTGCCTAGATAGGAAGAAGAAGAGTAACACTTAGATGGCTGGATCTGTAGAGGTGGATGAGTTCAGCAGGAACTTCGATGATGAGTGTTGCTTGACAACTTGCATGGAAAGCACCACAAGCAGCAAAATATGGTACATTGACCGTAGATCATCTAGTCACATGACTGGACAGAAGAGATTCTTCAGATAATTGTAGGAGGGTGGAACAGGGATCCATGTTAATATGGGTGATGATGCGCGGTATCATGCATAGGGATTTGGCAAGGTTTCATTTGAGAGGGAGTCTGGAAAACCCCTAAGTTTTGTTGATGTGGTATATGTTCCATGATTGACCAAGAACCTTAGACCAGTCTCCACACTGGAGGACAAGGGATATCAGGTGAAATTCCATGACCATAGAGTATATATCAGGCCTAAGAGGTCAGATAGGAGCTTGGATCGAGTGATTGGCAGAAGGAGCAGGAAAGCGTATAGATTACACTTTGAGCCTGCAAAGGCTCTAGCCAGTAGTTGCACCAATAGTCAGGGTGAGTTGTGGCATAGGAGGATGGCACACTAACACCATGGAGCACTGATGCACTTGAGATAGGTTGTCCTTGGATTTCCTCAGGTACAGGAGGAGAAGCATAACCACTACAAGGGTTGTGCTTTGGAGAAGAACATCAGCAATCCTTTCCCAAAGAGTGAGCACAAGTCTAAGGATCACTTGGACTTGGTACATCCTGATGTATGTAGACCTATGAGTGTCCATTCTTTTAGTGCTTACAGTTACTGCATAACTTTCATTGATGGCTATTCCAGGAAGACCTGGATCTATTTCCTGAAGGCCAAGTCAGAGGTCTTTGAGAGGTACCGAGAGTTCAAAACTCTCGTAGAGAACCATACAGGAAAGAATATCTAGGTGTTGAGGATAGACAACAGGGGTGAGTACACTTCCAATGAGTTTATGGAGTATTATTCAATAGAGGGGATCAAGAAGGAGCACACTATGCCCCATACCCCACAGCAGAATGGATTTATAGAGCGGAAGAACATGACTATAGTAGGAGCAGCCAAGGCCATGTTATTTGATCACATATTTCCACTATTCCTTTGGGTTGAGGAATACAGGACTACAGTGTACATTCATAACATGTGTCCCCACACATCTTTGGGGAGGAAGACACCAAAGTAGGTCTTCACAGTAGGCCAGATGTGAGTCACATTCGCATATTTGGTAGTGTTTTCTATTGTCATGTTCATGCTGACAATAGGAAGAAGTTGTACCCTTATGGAGAGAAGGGGTTACTTGTTGGTTGTAGTGAGACTTCGAAGGCATACAGAGTTTACATTCCTTCTTGTAAGAGGATCATTGTGATCAGGGATGTCAAGTTCGATGAGGAAAAGGCCTTGCAAAGATCTATGGACTTACCAACAGAGAAACAGCCAACACAGGACATAGGGATTAAGTTGGAGGAGCCATATGTACAGGTACAGGTACAGGTACAGACACAGGGCACAGGTTCTGGTAGTCAGAGGGAGTTAGGTGGATAGGATCCTTCATTCATTGACTTGAAGGATGAGCTGCAACAAGGAGATAGATATCCAGCATCTGCAACAGGTTGACACTAGGCCAAGGTCTAAGTGGTTTAGGTCCACAGTAGGATTCCAGGAAAGTAGATCCCCCACACAGATCTTTTAGACAAAGTGTACCACCAGAGAGGCTTAGTTACATAGCACTGATGACAAAGTTGATTAACTCTAAACCTTCCAGCTTCGAGGAGGTTGCACAACATGATGTGTGACAGGAGGATATTGTTGAGGAGTATGACTCCATTATGAAAAACAAGTATGGGAGGTTGTGTCGAGGCCACAAGGGAAAAAGGTGGTGGGATCTAGATGGATCTACAAGGTGAAGCATGCAGCAGAGGGAAGTGTGGAAAAGTATAAGGCACGCTTCACGGAAAAGTATTTTTCACATAAGGAGGGTATTGACTACGAGGAGACATTTGCCCCTATTACCAGGTATTCTTCCATTCGGGTCATTATCTCACTAGAAGCTGAGATGGGTTGGCGAGTCCATCAGATGGAAGTCAAGACTGCCTTCCTCAACGGAGTGATAGAGGAGGAGGTATATATTGATCAACTAGAGGGGTTTGATGTGGAGAACAGGGAGATGCATGTATGTATACTCCATCGAGCTCTTTATGGGCTCAATCAAGCACCTCAAGCATGATACTCGAGGATTGACGGCTATCTATAAGAGATGGGATTTTAGCATAGTGAGGTTGACCACAACCTGTACTTCTTAATAGGTGAGGTGCCTCTCATACTGGTATTATATGTGGATGCTCTCTTTTTTACAAAAGATGAGAGGCTGATTGGAGACTGCAAGTCCAACCTTATAGTAGAGTTTGAGATGAAATACCTTAGGTTGATGCATTACTTTATGGGATTGGAGGTTTGGGAGAGAGATAGATGCTTCTTCATTGGATAGGGGAAGTATGCAGTAGAGATCTTGAAGAGATTCAGGATGGAGAACTGCAAGCCTATGGCCACACCTCTAGTTTCCAACTGGGGGATATTGATGCATTGAGGTCAGGAGGATTTGATCCTACCTTGTATCGTTAGCTTATCGGATCAGTTATGTATCTGGTAAACAAACGGCCAGACATCAGCTTTGCAGTCAACTCTTTGAGCCAGTTCATGGTGGACCCTCAGAGAGTGCATTGGATGGCTGCGAAGCACATACTTCACTACATCATAGGTACAATGGAGTATGGATTGGTTTATGAGTGTAGGGGGAGTGTACAGTTAGAAAGATTCACAGATGTTGATTGGGAAAGATGTGTAGAGGACCGGAAGAGTACTTCAGGTTGTTGTTTCAACATTGGATCAGGGGTTGTCTCTTGGATCAGCAGGAAGTAGAAATCAGTTGCATTGAGCTCAACAGAGGCAAAGTACATGGAAGCCAACATGGTTGCTTGTGAGAGTATGTGGCTAAGAAAGTTACTTTCAAGGTTGTTCGAGTGTGAGCTAGAGGCTATAGTAGTTCACTGTGACAATCAGTGTGGAATCAGGCTATCTAAGAATCCAATGTTCCATGACTGGAGCAAACACATAGACATCAGGTACCACTTCTTGAGAGATTGTGTTCAAATAGGAACCATTCGGTTGGAGTACATACAGACAGATGAGCAAGTGGCATACATTTTCACCAAGGAACTTTGCAGAAAGAGTTTTGTGAAATTCAAGGATAAGTTGGGGTTTGCTACCAAATTTGTTCCTCGTTAAGAGGGAGTGTTAAACTAGCAGCAACAAGGAAGGTCTTCCTGCATGCTTGTGTTCTTGCATGCAGAAGACTTAAATTAGGAAGCCAATTGTATTTAATTATTGTTCCTAAGTTTACTTTGGAAAATAACTAAAGTGATCTAATTGTTTATTGACTTTAAGTGAAAGTTAAATTAGGGTTTTCGCTTTACCTAAAGTTATAAAAGAGAGATCAATTGGTGGAGAGGACACACACATACCTATATTCTGACATAGACAGAATACAGACAAGGAGAGAAATCCATACAAAGGATTTAGCTGGGAAGATGGAGGAGCGAGCAGCAGGATCATCGAGCTTCGTACAGTTGGGTTGTACACTCACACAGGAGGGTATTGAGGTTTAGCTGGGATTTTCCCAGTGATTTTGTCAAGTACTGCATTCACCAGGTTTGGGTGAATTTGCAGTGATTGTAAAAGTTCCATATTTTCTCATAATAAAATATATATCTTACTGTTGCACCAATTTTCCCATCTTGGAATTTTCTAAAGATTTCCATACCCAAAATAATACTGTCAATATTGTGATGTGATGTTGTGATTTATTTCTCAGTTTTATATTTCACTACATACTGTAAAAGATATTCATGTGTGGTTATCAGTATATATTTTGCATGCATTGTTAGCCCTAGTTTTAATATTAAAGGAAAATTTACAACCACCATATATTTAATCAATCCCAGACATCTTACCTTTCTATAATCAAAGGAATTTAGGTCTTTATAAGGCCTAGTAATCTCCAATCCCAGACTTTCCACTACCACCCTTGGCATTAGATTATGAGATGCACCAAAATCAAGCATGGCATTGTGCAAAATCATATCATGGGCATTCAAACTTAGATGAAAAAATATTAGGGACTTCCTCATCATCTGTATCTTCAATTTTAGGTCCAAGGACAATAGTGGGAGCATCGTCTGTTAATTCTAGAATATCTGGTTGATAATCACCATGATTCTTGACCATTTTATTGATTTTCTCTCTGTATTTGATGTTCCTCAACAATTTATTAACAGGGATAGAAATTTTAATCTTTGACAGTTCTGATTGCAAATTGAAGGATGAAGTTGGTCAATCTACATCAACTGGTACTGGTTGTTTATTTTCTTTTGACTTTTTCTCATTATTTTCTGAATTCTTTTGTACAGTAGTATCTTTCTATTTTTATTTTTATTTTTCTGAATTTTGATGGCTACTGGAAGGCTTATTTGGATTGGGCCTTCCTTTATTTATTATCATATCACGACTTCTCAATTTCAACTTCTTCTTAAAATCATCAATGGCATTTTGATAACCTCTCTCATATTGTTTTGAATCTTTCTCTGAAATATTACTCTCATCTTCTTAAGCAAACAAATTATGCTCCTCTTCCGTAAGGTATATTTCAGAATCAATATCATCAAAGTGATAAATCTGATTGTCCATTAGATCTTCTTCTCCCTCCTCATCAAGAAAATTTTCAGGGAATGGGGGTCTAATTTGTTGATCTTCAGGGTTTCTTTGATTTCTTTGAGGAGGAGGAGTTTTTCTAATATTTTGATATCTTATTTGATTTTCAATTTGCTCTCTATTAGGTGGTTTCTTTTCTAAAGTCATCCTGTCCATCAAATTTTCTATGGCTTTCATCGTCATTTCGAAATTTACATCAGTTGCAGAAAAAGGGCAGAGGTAGATGGTTGGTTTTCATGTCTTCTCCTATCTGCCTCCACTCCATTTTTCATTTTCCAAGTGGCCATCAAGTTTGCCTCTACTTCTAAAGCATATTTAAACATTACAGGCAAACTCGCATATTTTCTTTCTCTTAATAACAGGGAAAAATCACTATCAAAAGCATCTGCATAGTGAAGTTTAGCAGCACCTACCAAGGGTTTAATATCAACAGCACCTCATGAATCTACTGGAAAACTCATGCACAGACTCAAAGTTCCATTTTTTTAGATTATTATATTGAGACAATATTTGTAAAGGGTTCTTCTTGGCTTCCCACCTATCCAAAAATAGTGTTTGAAAAGCTTCAAAAGTGGGAATGGAGCCTGCTGGCCCAGTCTTTAAACCATATTTTTTCCTCTCCAGATAAACTCTGTGGAAACAACCTCATTTTTGCATCATCATAGTCCACTTCTTCCAAGTCAATAAAATCTTCAAATGTATGCATATGATGTCTTGTTGTAAAAGTCCCCTCCCCATCATATAAGGATATTCTCTGTGAATAGTTCTAGGGGATATCATGTAGAATAAAACGAAGAGGCAAAGGAGCAAACCTGACTGCCATTGGTCTAGGAGGATTTTGAATAGCAGTAGGGATTTGAGGAGGACTATGAGCATGGCTTGTAGGTTGAAGCTGCAAATTTTGAAGGGGGGATTATTTCCTTATGAGTTTACAGTATTTTGCAAATTGTGCCACAGGGAATCTAGAAAGTATGACTCAAATCTATTTGGATTGATTTATATTTGTTTTAATTATGATTCTGATCTTGATCTTAATAAAGAATTTCCAACATTTACTCCCAAATCCAAATCTTGAAAACTATACAATTCTTCTTAAAACAAAGACCTTTCGGCATGAGAAGTACTAACTTTTTCTTTTCCACTTCTACGTCTAAATAGACTCTCTGGGTTTTCCACATTGTGTAAAATTTCAGAATTAGGATTTGTTAGGGTACACAGGGTACTCCCAACGGACCAAACACCAAGAGAAACCACTTTACACAAATGAATCACAGATCAATACACCAATGTTTGTCATGTGGTTAAAACCCTCAAGAGGGAAACAGTCCACGGCCCCAGCCAAATAGCTACTTGGAGCAATTTATTATGCAAAAGAAAGAAAGTTACATGAGCTTCTCATAATCGATCAACTAGCCAAGGACCCTCTATGCTCTTTAAATAGAGATCATATACCAATCGAGTGTTAAGCCACAGATCAATGGTAGGTATGATCTAAGAGAAGTTGAACCGTCGGATCACTCTATGTCTAGAACATATCGCGACCGTCGGATTAGAATATTTACAAATGCATACTAATGCATACTAAAGAAACACACTTTTACCTAACGGATATATTACACAAGTTGATCTTAACTAACTCCTAAGTGTCTAAATATCCTAACATCCCCCCTTAAGAACAACTTGGGATAGGATTGAAGGATTTACAAAAGTGACACTATTAGGAGAAGGAAGGAGCCATTAGAGCCTATCCCCCCTTAAGGACACATTCCTGAACTCCTAACATAGACCGAAGTTTAGAAAACTTCGCTTCTATAAGAGACTTGGTGAAGATGTCTGCAACTTGATCATCTGTAGGTCAATAGAGCATATCAAGAACACGAGCATGAACAAGATTTCTGATGAAGTGCATGTGTAGCTCAATGTGTTTGATGCGTTGATGTAGAACTGGATCTTTGGCAAGCTTGATGGCACTTTGATTATCTCACCAAAGTGGAGTAGGTTGTTGCTGCTCGAATCCAAACTCTGAAAGGATCTGTCGAAGCCATAAAGCTTCCTGACTGACATTAACTACGGCTCAATATTCTACTTCTACTGAAGAAAGAGCAAGAGATTGTTGTTTCTTACAAGCCCAAGTGACAGGTCCAGATCCCAGACTGAAAACATAACCTGCAATAGACTTTCAATCATCAGGATCGCTGGCCCAATCTAAATCAATGAAACCAACCAACAAAGGTTTCCCCCCTGTACTGTAATGAATCCCAAACTGAATTGTACCTCGAATATATCGAAGTATTCTTTTTGTTACTTTCTAGTGACTTTCATGAGGAGTTTGCATATAACGAGCAACACGACCAATGGCAAAGGAAAGGTCAGGATGGGAATGAGTCAAGTATAAAAGGCTACCAACAAGCTGATGATACAAGGTGGCATCTACTTCAGGGGAAGTACAAGTGGCAGAAACTTTGACTCCAGACTGGAAGGGAGAAGGGGTTGGTTTACAATCTTCCATATGGAAGCAACGAAGTAGGTCACAAGCATACTTAGACTGGGAAAGAAATATTCCTTCTTTGGTTTGCAAGACTTGGAGACCAAGAAAATAATGGAAATGTCCTAAGTCTGACATTTCAAAATTTTGCTTAAGATTGGATTTCACATGGGTTATAAGTTTAGGGTCACTACCAGTAAGGATAAAATCATCAACATAAAGAACAAGTATGATGAGATGGTTTCCTACTTTCTTGGTATAGACATTGGGGTCAGAATGACATCTAGAAAAACTAGTGTCAATGAGAAAGCTATCCATTTTGGCATACCAAGCTCTAGGAACTTGCTTAAGGCCATATAAGGATTTCTTAAGGAGACAGATAAGGCTAGAGTTATCCTGAACATATCCAAGAAGTTGTTCCATGTAAATTTCCTCCTATAAATCACCATGTAAAAAAGCAGACTTGACATCCATTTGATGGACTTCCCAGTTATGTAAGTCTGCAAGGGAAAGAACAAGGCAGATGGAGTTCATTTTTGCTACAGGGGCAAAGGTTTCATTGTAGTCAATCCCTTCAACTTGGGAAAAACCTTTGAAAACTAACCTTGCCTTAAGTCTTTCAATACTTCCATCTGATGCATACTTAGTTCTGTAGATCCAATTTCATCTGACAAGTTTTCTTCCTTTTGGAAGAGGAACAAGATCCCAAGTATCGTTCGCCATTAAGGAACGATATTCTTCATCCATAGCTGCATCCCAATCTAGATTTCCTGAAGCTTCTGCAAAAGTTTATGGATCATGATTCTCGGAAACTTGAGCAAAAAGAGAAGAGCCTCGTTGAAACTGAGAACGTGTTCAACGTTGATCTCTAGGATCATCGGCAAGATCACCAGTTGCTTCACATGTTGAACGGACCCATAGAGGAGGCATTGGTGCTGGTGCAATTTGAGGAACATGAGCAGGCGGAGGTGGATTTTCATCCTCATTGTCATCATCAGAAACTGGAGTTGGAAACCTATTAAGGAAGCTAGAAGAAGAAGAAGAAGAGGGCACAATCGCCGAATCAGGCTCGCATGCCAAAGATGGCACAACAAGTTAGGCTCGCAGGCCAAGAGATTTTCATCAAATTTAACATCTCTTCTAATGATTATATCATGAGAATGTGGCTGAAGAAGTCTATAACCTTTTACATCTTCAGAATATCCAACAAATATGCACTTTTCACTTTTAGGCTGCAATGCTTTCCGTTTTTCATCCAGAATGTGAGCCCATGCTTCACAGCCAAACACATGGAAGTGACTTACATCTGGTTTAATTTTACTCCATGCTTCTTCCGGTGTTATACCTTGTAAAACTTTAGTGGGTGTGCAATTAACTATGTAATTTGCACAATTTATGGCCTCAGCCCAATATTGAAGACTTAGTCCCTTAGATTGGATCATACAATTAGCCATTTCTTTTAAAGTGTGGTTCTTCCATTCAGCTACACCATTTTGTTGTGGTGTATATGGAACAGTGTGATGTTATTGGATTTCTTGTTTAGTGCAAAAAATAGTGAACTTGTTGTTAACATATTCTCCTCCATTGTCAGATCTTAACTTAATAATTTGATGACCAGATCGTTTTTCAACAAGGGCCTTTTAGGCCAAGAACATGTTAAATACTTCACTCTTAAGTTTTAGGAAGTAAACCCAAGTGCGTCTGGAGTAGTCATCAATGAAAGTTAAGAGATATTTGAAACCAGAAAAGGAAGCAGATGGAAGAGGGCCACACAAGTCACTATGCACAAGCTCCAAGAGAACCGAGGCGTGCCAAGAGGCACATTTGTCAAAACTGTCTCGATGATGTTTTCCAAGTACACAACCGAAACAAACATCATCCTTGCAAGATACCAGCGAAATACCAGTCACCATATTATCTTTACATAGCTATTGCAATGAGCGATAATTTAAGTGACCAAATCGCTCATGCCAAAGTTTGCTCAAGTTATCACTATGAGCAACAAAAACTGAAGGAAAAGGTGATGACCCAAAGTTGTTAAATTTGTACAACCTGGTAATATCATCAATAGTTCCAGTAGCAAGGACATTTTGAGGATTTTTAAAATCCTTGATTACAACTTGGTGAGGTGTAAACGTCATAGTTTTACCTTCACCTGAATGAGTAATTTGATAGACTGATAACAAATTGCAGGAAATTTTTGGAACACATAGTACATCACTTAAATGACCATTTTCTACTGGAACTATTCCAGATCCTACAACACTTAGAGATCTATCGTCACCAACAAATATTTGTTTGGTGTTACATTCATGCATAGCAGAAAAGATGGCTTTATCCTTATCCATATGATAAGATGCTCCAGAATCAATGAGCCATTCAATTGAAGTAGAAGAAGAAGATGCAGTATAAGAGTAAACAGAAGCACAAAGTGCATGTCCATGAGAGGTAGATTCTGAAGACGAATCTAGGCTAATGTGGTGCTTCTTCATTACTGTTTCCAAGGCTGCCATCTTCTTAAAACACTTAGATTCATCATGATTATCTTTCCCACAAAAATTGCAATGACGCTAAGTCTTCTTTCCTTTTTGCTTGGATCATTTGTCATGTTTTAAAGAAGGAGTTGACTGAGAGAGTTTGGGACCCTTGTTGTCTGGCTTATTATTGCGAAAATTCTGTTTCTTGGGAGGCTTGGACTTTTCTTTTTGTTGGGACAATAAGGTTTTCCCAGATGTATCTGCATTGCTAATTATTCCAAGATGAATGAGCTTATCTTGCTTTATAATTAAGGAATCACGAAAGGATTCAAGGCTAGGCTCTTGATAGCTAGTTGCAGTCAAAGATTCTTTCATGGAGTAGAATGTAGATACAAAAACAGAATATGTAGGTCCAAGTTTTGAAAGAATATGATAAATACATTGTTTGTCTTCTTTCTTAATCTTGCATTCTGCACATAATAGTCTAAGAGTTTTATACTTAGATAAATAGTCTTGAATGCATGAAAAATCATTTGGATTCAAGGAAATCAACACATTCTCAAGTTGATAACCACGAATTTCATTGTGTTTACCAAACACAGATTTCAACTTTTCCCAAGCTATATCAAGTTCATCAATTCCAGATATGTGGAATCGCAAATCAGTAGAGATTGACATCCCAATCA
This sequence comes from Pseudotsuga menziesii, assembly GCA_001517045.1. Lineage (NCBI taxonomy): Eukaryota > Viridiplantae > Streptophyta > Pinopsida > Pinales > Pinaceae > Pseudotsuga > Pseudotsuga menziesii. Next base: position 147,800 of record LPNX010411837.1, read on the forward strand.
ATCCATGAGCTTCATCACATCTATTTGCCCATTTAATTTTCTTGTCATCATCAATGGGTTCTGTTTCTTTCCTTGAGGTTATCCTGAAAAGTCCCCTACTTCGCAGAACATCCTCCATATGAGATTTCCATGAGAAATAGTTAGAACTTGTAAGTATAATATCGCAAGGGGCGGCCATACTGTAAAATAATGGCTGAAATAACATAAACAAACTGCATGAATGCAAAGAGTTTGAAAAAATATGCGGTTTTAAAAAAAACGACACTGAAAACTGATTTTGGATAATGAAGTTATGCTTGATCAAAGAAAATGTTGAAGATGTCCTCAATAGTGACGTGGCAGATATTAACTTGACCAACTAAAAAAAGAAGCCCCCTATTCCCAAGATCAACCTTTGACAATCACTTTAGAATAAAGTTGCTTTGAAGTGAATCACTTTTGTAAAATAAGTGGTGTTCACTTTTACAATAATGTGACTTTTAAATAGTGCGGCAATAAATTAGACTTAAGTGACTCACTTTTTATTTTATTTTATTTATGTGAGATGCACTTTTACAATAAAGTAACTTGAAAATAGAAATTGCATGCACTAAAAAGTAGCTTGATAAGACTTGAACTCAAGACTTATCAAGGAGTAAAGCCACTTTGGACCAAGTGAGCTAAGTTTAAAAGGTGCGTAAGAGTATGGAAAGAGGAAATGGGCTTCTTTTTTTTACTATTCTTTCACATTCTCTGTGCTTGCTTTCTTTTCCTACAAATCACAAAAAAAAAATGAAACACAAAAACAAAACAAAACAAAAAAATTCCACACAATGGGGTTAGATCTTGGTTAGCTTACCCGGAAAGTCTACGTTTTCAAGTTTTCTCGTTGTTTCTGATTTGCCGTGATCGCACAAAGTGCACGGCAAAGAGCATACGTAGCTGAGAAGACAAGAAAAAAAACTTTCCCTTTCTGTTTCTGATTCGCCGCGATCGACAAGGTGCACGGCAAAGAGCATATGCAACCAGGGAAAGCAACAGTCCGAGACTAAAACAATAAAGATCTAATAATAAAACTTATAAAATATGAGAGATTTAATAAAAATAAAACAAATCCGTCATTGTAACATTAGACCTTCAGATTTGTCGAAATGTGTGTTTCTGGAACAAACGGAAACAGTTTTCGGTGAAACGAAAACTATTTCCAAATGAAAACAATGCTCCAGACTCAATGGAATAGCTCCCATAGGCCACAAATGCACAAAAAATCCAGAACCAGAATCCCTTTCAAATTTTCGGCAACATCGGTTCCAGATCTTGATCAAAACCGAAAGCGGCTCTTCATAAAAGCTCTGATACCATGTTAGGGTACACAGGGTACTCCCAAAGGATCGAACACCAAGGGAAACCACTTTACACAAATGAATCATAGATCAATACACCAATGTTTATCAAATGGTTAAAACCCTCGAGAGGGAAACAATCCACGGCCCCAGCCAAATAGCTACTTAGAGCAATTTATTATGCAAAAGAAAGAAAGTTACATAAGCTTCTCATTATCGATCAACTAGCCAAGGACCCTCCATTCTCTTTAAATAGAGATCATAGACCAATCGGGTGTTAAGCCATGGATCAATGGTAGGTATGATCTAAAAGAAGTTGAACCGTCAGATCACTCTATGTCTAGAACATATCGTGACCGTCGGATTAGAATATTTACAAATGCATACTAAAGAAACACACTTTTACCTAACGGATATATTACACAAGTTTATCTTAACTAACTCCTAAGTGTCTAAATATCCTAACATGATTACCTCGTGTGTGTACCCTCCTGGAAGCCAGGATGTCTTATGAAATATTATTTGAAAATCAATGTGGAGTCGCTCAAGCAAGTGTATAGCTGTCTTCAACTACAGAAATTTATGTTTGCCCACAGAAATCGTATCTTTCTTGAAGTCTTGAAATCTTTGTCGTTCCTCTCAAGGAAAATTTGAACTCTCGTTCCTCGGCAACGTCGCCAATATGTTAGCATTCAAAATGTACCTCTGGTTGATAAAAAGGTAATCTCAAGGTAACCACAAAACCAAGCTTTAGGAAAGAAAGCAGGCTTCTTTCTCTCCAGTGAGGGATATCTCAATATTGTTTTCACAAGGCCAAATATATGAACAAGAAATAAAATTAAGATTGTTGTTGGTTGAAACAAGGAAAGTGCATATTGGGCAATGGAGTCAAAATAATTATATCAATCATACCGCTATTGTATGGAAATTTATAACAAAGGCAATGTAGCAATCTTGTTGCACTCAAAATGCTTTGGTATGGTGATTATCGAAGAAATGAAGAACAATCCATTAACGTGGGAATCTAACTATAATGAATCCAACATTAACGTTAGCTAAATAGGTGTTGTGAATGTTTTAAATCAATAGACATAGAATATGAGTATGGATTATGTGTTATTAAAAACTTATTTCAAACATCAAAGGAAAACATTATGGAAGTAATAGGAGACACATTCACATAAGAAAGGAAATACAGATTGCAACATATACCACACATGAATTTCTGCAAAATGTCAGATTCGCCTCTGTGATTTTATTAAAAGGTAGATCTCAAATACAATGGTGAATTCTCACGGGTTCCAACTCTTTCTTCTTTGCAAAACCTAGTTCTTATACAAACTGCTCCATGAGCTGAAATAACAAACTTCTAAAAATAGGAAATAACCGCCTTTACATCTATCATCTACATTTATTAACTAATAACTATTTTTTTGAAAAATAAATTAAACCCCTAGTTAACTAATCTTCAGAAATAATTCTTCAATGATCTTCAATAGTCTCCATGCATGTAATTTGTATTTGGATCTTCCATACTTCTCGACCAATTTCCACTGATCAGGAGATGGTAAGTCCAGGCTGAACATTTCTTTAGCTAGCACTCGCAGCTCCATGTGGTCTCTCTATGAAAATTCTGGTAAACGTGCACACGTGGCTTTAAAGTAAAATATCACTTCAAAGTCATTTTCTAGCTTGTCAACTATTACCATCCCTAATAATGGTTGCTGCATATCTGCAAACTTTGTGTGATCTGACCTGCATTGAGTGAAACGATCCTAATACTCTTTTTGGGACAACATACTACCTTTCTCTTCCCAGAAGAAAGGTAGTCCTTTTTTAGACAATGGATCAAACATATCCATAAACAACTTCACCTGATGTGACGTGATACCAATCTTTGCTTCAACAATGTCCAAGGGATAGTGTATATTCACAACTTTCCTTGCCCAGGTAATAATAGAAATTCTATCTTTATTATTATTTGCTTTCAATTCCTCTTTTACCAAACCATTCAAAAAATCAATGGTGTTTTAGCATAATCTATGGGCTTCTTGTTCAATCTCTCTTTCACAGTTGTTACACTTTGCTTGGCAGACTGTATCGCATTTTCTTTGTCTAAAATGTAGTCCAGGTAGGGACTCAATTTAGTTTCCTCGGATATAAGCACATCGCAAATTATGTGCTTGGCCCCTTGTACAGGCAATTGTCCTGTCACCCGTTTTATTAGCTTATCATTTTTGTCCTACAACTCTTTACATTTAGCTTCCCAAGCTTTCCTTTCTTGTTCCCTTTTCAAAGCTAGATTTTCTAAATTCTTGTTCTAATTCCTCAGTGCAACAATCTCCAACTCCTTTAAACTGACTTGTGACATGGCCTGAACTATAGATTGTTCACTTGATTCTGCAAAAGGTGGAATTATTCTTCTCTCAAGTTCCTTTTCTTTTTCTTGCAACTTATTTTCCAATTCATCATGCTTTCCCTTAAGAGTTTTCTCACTTTCAACCAAAAGAGACATGTCTCTTTCCCATTGTTTCTTCTCCTCAACGAATTTCAGTAGCTTTTATTTACAGTCATTTAATTCACCAGTCAACGTTTCTTTCTCCTTTTCCATCTCGATAAGCTTAGCAGCTGATATGAGCCGAGTAGATGGAATCTTTAGCTTTTTCTTTAACATTTTAATGGTGTTTCCATTCTCATTCAATAACTTTTGAGATGCATCCCCTTTGTCTGCTTAACTGTCGATAACCAATAAATATTCTTGCAACGTTTTTCTATGTTGTTGATGAGCATTATTTTCTATGTTTTCCTGCCTTAGCTGGTTCTCAATTTTGCTTTTGGTAGACTACATCCTGGACACCTTCAATGTTGCTTTCAATACATCAGTACATAAGATATCTATGGTCTGTTGTTGTAGTTGGATCATGTTAGGAATAGGAATATTTTATAAACTCATGTTCATCTCATCAACTTTGTTCTTAGTTCCTATTGCTAGTTTCAATGTATTTTGGGTATGATCCCTGCTAGTCACTAGGGATACATCTTTACTGGATCTCTTCCTGACATTGGCATATAACTTCAAAGCTTCATATGTGGACACCTCCTTATCATATTTGTACTTATCAAATAGTTCATCCCTAATTCTGAATTGGGAAGTGGAGTATGTAGGTGTTTCAAACAAAGCATACTCCTTAGCTTCATATCCAGGTCCTTTAAAATTCATATACTTTTTCTTACCTTTGACCTCTGTTACTTGAACTAACTGCCATGTTTCTTCAATTTTCTACTTTTTGGGTGTTTTAGTTGTATCCTCTTCGTCTGTTTCCATGGCATCCGAGAAATATCTCTTGTTTGTTCTTTCAGAACAGCTTGTTATAGGTGTGATCCTTTCGGATACTGGAACAATGCTTGAAGGGTCAGGTTGTGTGGAACTGACTTCCTTCACTGATGAAGTAGAATCATGTTGCATGTCTACATCCCTTTGGGTCTCATGAGGGTAATCTAGCCAATTTGTACTCTTTGTCACACCTGCAATATTCTCATGATGCTCAAAAGGCTTGTTTTTGTTTACTTGTCTTCTGATGGATATGATGTGATGGGGATCATAGTTAACAACAACATATGTCTGAAACCCCATTTCTTTCAATAAATTCTCTACCATTGTCAAAGAAGACCTGTTCTTTCTGATCAATGGGCCGCACAACCCATGTGAATTTGATTTCAGAAGACTTTTTAAGGCTGAGAAAGTGTTCATTTTCCACAATAAGCTTTTGCCTAATCAACTCTACGGAAAATACCCTAGGAGTCAAGAAAGTAGGTAAAATGTAAGTTTGATAAGCAAATCCATACAATCTTATCACTGTACCATCCTCTAGTAAAAACCAATACGTTGTTCTTTTTTTCATGAGAAAATTGCGGCATTTCTTGGATAAGTGGTAAGACTCTAGGCAATTTCTTTTGGAAAAATACATTATAGATCTCAAACATGAGAAAGTTCATGTATTTGCTAAAATTTCTATTCATCTCATGTGTGAGAACCATCTCAGGAAATTGTAAGTTCTCCTCATTGAAAACAAGAACATCTTAAGCAAATATGATTGAAACCTGAAACATTGGTATTGTGGAATTCAACTAGCTGTGAATGGATATTCTCAGCTACAATCTCATCAAATTTAAGCCAGTAGGATTGAATTAACTGACTTGAGCCTTCTGATGCAACCTGGCCAATACTGATTTTGAAAAAAAGACTCAATAAGGGCTCAGTGACATACTTATCAATATCTAACTCTAAAAACTAACTTATAAGGGTTATAACACACTGAGTTTCATCATTGAAAATACTAGAATCTACAGGAAAAGGTTGGTTTTGTAAGAAGACATCAGGCTTGAAACATTTTTTAAAGAAAACTTGTTTTTTCTGAATAGTGGACTCTCTGGAAAAATGGACTACATTTTCTTTACTAAGATATTTAGATATCAAGGTGAAATCAGCAGGAACAGAAAAAGTATTTCAGACAACAAGTGGACTGATTGGGCAAAGGATCTTGGACTTAGTTACGTCCATAATTCCCCTATCAGAAGAGGAGTAATTACAAGCGCACCAGTCGACAAACTTTGAAGAATTTAGGGTTTTCTTAGTAGATAAAAAATGGAAAAAGGACCTGAAAACACCATGGAATTTTGTTCCCTGCTCTTTGAGAACTTTTAATTTCATTTTTACCGAGTCTATTGGAGCATTTAACAATATAGAATCAAAAACCTTTGAATCTTTATCTTCAAAAACCTCCTCAATCCTCTGGTATTCCAAAGTCTGGACCTCTACTTCTTCTACCTCAACCATTTTAAATACTTTCTTGGTGGGAATAAATAGCCTACCTAGTTTCTCGACAAGTGGTCCAAATATTTGTCTCAGATGGTCATTTTCACACAGTCCTAGACTTTCGCTTTCCGATGCATAAACAAACAAATAACATGGATCCACATGCATTTACTTTTATATTATTTTTTCCTTCTTATTAACCATGCATCTTGTTTAGCAGAAGCTTTTCTCATCCGTCCATCTTTTGCCTTTTATCCTGAGTCGTTGATCATGCTTTCAGTTTAAACCATCTATCCTTAATCCTGCTATGCTACCATATTGATCCTTCTCGTAGCTTTCAGTTGCGAAATTAATCATAACTACAAATCCATCCTTTGATTCATCCTCACCGTCGATCATTTTCTCCCTTTAGCTCACATGTTCAGATCATAAATGGACCCTAACTTATCTGAGCAGATAAATTTTCAATTCTTGATCTTTTTCTTCACAAATCTTCGTCGTTGATCAATTTCCCTTTGTAACTTTCCACTCGGATTTAGTTTCTTAAGAAGTGTGCATCTTTTTCTTGTGGAAATATTATCCATTGTAGATATGAAACCTTGTGGATTTCAGCAGTACATTTTTGTTCCAGTTTAACCGATTCCGTTGATCTTCCTCTTGATTCCTCTCATGCATGTTTTATCAGCAGAAAGATTTTAGACCATAGATATATTCTTCACCAAATATGTGCCCTTAATTGTATGGGCCCCTTAACCCATTGCACAAGTTCACAAGTTTTATTTTCCCTTGCACCTTGTACCAGCAGACAGGATACATGCCCTTGATCTCAATCATGCTCCCATTTTGACCGTCAAAAGATGCGGTCCCTACCACATTCCGCTGAGTTTCAATTTTTTTTATCACCTATGCATCTTTCACCAGCGGAATAAACATCAACCATTGATCTGGATCAAGTCTTCATCTAGACCATCGAAACACGAGGCCTCTACTCTATTCTGCTAATTTCAAACTTGATTTGCCATGCGATTGTTCACATACCATAATTTATTTGAACCATTGATCTAAATCACCTTTAAATCTCCATTGTTAATCAATGATGGCCCTACCGAATTTCGTTGATCCTCGGCATTAGTTTATCTGCCCATGTTATTCCATCGGATTTCATATCCGTTGTAGATCATTTCTCTCCACCGTAGATTTCTAAGGGACCTACCCAATTCCGCTGAAATGAAAAGTTCATTCTTTTGTGCATGTTTAATCAACAAAAATATTACCAGTCGTAGATATGCTTCCATGTGCTCATATCACGATAGATTCCAGGTGCATGTTAACCCATTCCACAGGTAATCAAATTTATTTATGTCTTGGAACTTACCTTTACAGATTCATCTACAGCCATCGATCTCCTTTGCTGCAGATATTCACCATTCAATCTTGCTACGATATAACAGTAAGGTAGATTTCCTCATATAAAAATTATTCTCAAGGTCACGCTTAAGATTTTATTCACATATTTGCATTTTAAACTTAGGAATAAGTCCTCTGAAACAATTTAAAACCTGTTATGCATATCCTTTAGGTCATATGATAGAAATTTTTACACCATATGTTGTATCTCCTCTGGTCTGACCCCCTCCAACTAATTAGCCAAAAATAGTGCTAACACCATCAAATTATCTTCAAGTTTAGCATAACTACCTACCAGCTACAACTAACTAATGGAGGTTGTCATTAGCACTCAGAGTGGCTCCTAAAGTGTAGGGATTAGCACTAGTGGCACCAAGTGGCACACTGGTGTCACCAATGGAACCAGTGGCACTAGTGGCACCAAGATCATGGTGGCACCAAACTCCATCAAATGACTCCTAAGTTAGGAAAATGATCTAATAGATTATATATGGACAAGGGAGGATTATATAATCCTAACGCACCCCCCCCCTCCCTTAATCCAAACTTGGACAACTTGGGCCCTAGCGAGAAGGCCAAAAGTCACCCATTACAATCTAAAAGAATAAAAGTTGCTTAATAAACCGATGGAAAATGGGAAAACCTCATGGGAACCCCCTCCCCCCCTCAATATAAGCAGTGAAACAGCAAAACAAGTTTTGAATAAAACTTTGTAAAGTTTTGCTGCAATCTGTAGCATTTTGCAGTATCAATGCAATATTTTGGTTCTTCTGTGCAGCAACATCCCAGAATTATGCATGTGAACTTCCCCAAACTAAATGATTATGTCTAGAGGAATTTTCCTCTATGGAAGAAGAAAAATATGCTCAATTGAATCAGAAACATAGACAGCTGCAAGATGAAATTTGGACCCATGTAGAGCAGTTGTGATCAACTAATGAGAGAGAAAAAGTGCTTGAGAATTTGAACCATGTGAGGAAAACCCAATCAACTGATATATTGCAGCCTTGAACATCAAACCATGTGATGTAAAATCGGCTCCAAGTGTTATGAGCAAGTGTCTAGGCGAATGCAGAATGTCTCCATCATTACTAGTTTTGTGAGGAGATGAGCATGTGGTCAAATAGAAAGGTAAAGAAGCCCTGGGACTATGGACAGAGAATGCTTGAACTCCATATTCTGATACAGCTTCAGAAATAACTAATGATTCACAAAATATAATATCAACAAACCGACATCAAATCCCCAACAACAATTTTAAAGGAGACTTGCGGTACTTGATTTTTCACACCAAAATTGATGAGAACAGCTACAAGCATGACTGGAGGATCTTGAAACTTAAAACTTGAACCAAATATGGTCATATCAGATCCAAATAAGGTCATATCAGATCCAAGAGAGTGGAACAATGGTTCCAAGTGCTCCACCGAGATGGTAGATGCACAATTTTCTCCTTCTTCAACCAATCTCTTAGTATCGATCCATGCAATCATGTAGGAATTTGTTGGAAGCTCTAGATCAATGAGAGTGAATGAATCAATCCTACAATATGATATTATATCCAAAAAATACAAAGTATTACTTTTGTGCACACCAACAACAACATGAGAGAGGGAGAGAGAGAGAGAGAGAGAAATCGAATTCCTCTTCATTTTCTGAAGCAATCACTGATAAACTTTGCACATAACTTAAAATAGAAGAATCACTGGAGAATGATTTCATAGAATAGAAGGAAATTTTTTCTTCAATAACAGATATTCGAATGTCTTCTTCTAGATCAGCTATATGATAAGATGAGATATCAGAGATCTCATAAACTTTCGGAGTAGCAAGTGAAGGAGTCACTCCAAGGAGACTTTCTTCAATTCGAATTGATTGCGTGGAATATTTTACTTCTTCTTCATCTTAAACAACTTCATTAGAGAAAATAGAGGCTGAGACTTTTGAATAAATAAATCTTATGGTGTTGGGTGTGATCTCCAAATTGCTATAATGATCCTCATTGTGCTTGCTAAAGGTTCTATCCAATTCTATCCAGAGATCCTTTGGGTATTTAGCAGAATCAATAAGGTAGCGCCAGCTTGGAGAAAAGGCTAGACATATTGTTCCAAAAACTCTATCACCATCATTTATCCAGTCATTCTCACCTTCATACGACTCTTTACCAAGTCCCATAGATACTTCATAGAGACCTTATCTCTTTAGAGATGAAATAATCTTCAATTTCCATTCTGAATATCTTTTAAATTGAGTAAGAAGAGGAACTGATAATCTCAAATCCGTATTGAAGTTGTACCTGCAAAATATCACTACAAAACCCATGATCAATTCGCAATCATGTCAGTTTCAATCCCTCCACCTCAATAAGTACACTTTCTCAAGGTGCATCACACCTACAAAGACTTCTCTAGACAAATCAAGAGTTAGCAAGGCACAAATTGTAGGAATTATGTGGAAACCCAATTGCTTCTGGTGTACAATGGAGGTTGGACAAACTAACTGATAGCCTGAACAAGGCTCTGATACCATGTTTGAATTATTAAAACATTGATCTACAAGCAATGAGTGCAATTGAAAGTATAATTGTACAGTTGAATGGAATGAGAATTGTACACTGAACAAGACAAATTTCACGAAAAAAATGATAAGAAATGCTCAGTAAATCACAACAATAATCTTCATTAATTACATCAGTATACAGTAGTGTTACATAATGGAGAATTCAAATCATGTGGATAAGATTTGAATATACCAACTCAATCTTGACTGACTAGCTAACTAGAAGTGTCTAGATCACTATCGAAGACCACTAGTATAACTCCACATGTCTAATTCAGTTCGGTAATCAGTTAAACCAGTTAAATTGACAAGGTAGGTGAACAAAGGTGCCACTTCCCCATGTAGCCATGCATAATTGGCGCTATACTGACTGAATGTGATCTAAGTGAATGCAATTGAAGATAAACTTGGCATAACTACCTACCAACTACAACCAACTGATGGAGGCTGTCATTGGCACTCAGAGTGGCTCCTAAAGTGTAGGGATTGGAACCGGTGGCACCAAGTGGCACACCGGTGGCACCAAATGGCACACTGGTGGCACCAATGGCACCAGTGGCACCAAGATCATGGTGGAACCAAACTCTATCAAATGACTCCTATGTTAGGAAAATGATCTAATAGACTATATATGGATAAGGGATGATTATATAATCCTAACAATCTGTCGATGTCTACCCAAAGAAATGCACATTGAGTTGTCCCTTTTCCATACAAAGGTATGGCTCATGAAAGCTACAGTAGGGGAAGCACAGGAACTAGACTATTATCCTAACATCCAAAAGTTTTTCACTAATTTTTCCAAGTAGACAAATACTAAAATACCAATATCGACTATAGAACAAGTTTAACACATGGATATTATTGATCCCCTACCGAATACAGAGATAGAATACCAAAGAGAAACAACATTAAATATCATAACAATTTTCCCAGAAGAAGAACCAATCAATCCTTTAGCATCGGTTCCCTTTGCCGGAAAAAATAAAGAACCAGTCAACAAACCTTTATGCGAGATGATTGAAGAAGAAGAGGATGAATCGCTCATTAAAGATAGAGTCAAGCCCTGAATTAAGGAAAAATTCATATACGTCGCTGAAAATATTATATATCAGTGCAAGATCAGAGGCAAATGGTCGAGGAAAACTTACAAGAAAAGAAAATGATTGTCGCTAGACACCACATAAGATGATATCGACAAATTTATTGATCAAGCTAAGCATGTATTAGTTGAATAGATGAAAATAAAGTAATTGTCGACTAGTAGATTTAGAAGGATCATCAGAAGAAACGACCATCACAACCAGTCATCTCAAAGACTACAGCTACAATTGTATTCTCCCTTTAACTACAATTGAAGCCCCCCTACAACACCCCTTAAGAACAAGCTTAGCAACGACTCTTACTTTGACTTCTAAACCATTAATTACCTCCATAAGAATATGTGTTCCTTTACTTACATCTCGTATGAACCCCCTTATTGCATCGATACCCATGCCGACCACAATCAACTCAATAGTGATCAGTTCTACCCCTTCCACCCCTAGTTTTGAGCTCATTTCTAACAATTTCCTTAACAATATCCTCAACACCATCAATTCTTGTCCTGACTACATCAGTCTCTTCTCAGTCGCTTCCCATCAACATGACCTCTTGTATGTTATCCCTGCCTTTTATTGTATCCTCGACCTTGTAATGCAGGCTTACCTTCTTAATCCTACACTACGAGGACTAAACTTAGTGTATTAAGCGCCATACACTACAAACTTGGCATAACACTTTTAGAAATGCATAAAACACCATGGAACCGGGTTAAAACCATATATATTATGAAAATTACTTTAAAATTATGCCAAAATACCATATAAACCGAGCCAAAATCCTTTAAAAGCACATTAAAATAGGTTTCGGAAGGCGCATAGTGTTCTGTCCCGCATAGTGTTCGGTCCCCGATAGAACCACGAGAATAAATCATTTGGTCGATTTTTTCCACACCCACCTTCCAATTTCTCTCGACCGAAAACCTCTCGGTCTATAATGTCTCAACCCATATATGTATCCACTATGGCCTTCGGTCTTGTCGACAACCCTGGACCTCTCTCACCCCAAGAAGAACTTCAATTTACTGTCTTGAATCCTTTCGATTCATTGCTTCCTAAACTCAATTCAACTGTCCGTTCATTCCATCAATGCACAGGAACCGTCGATCTTCTCGGACCAGTCTATGCGCTTCTGAACTTGATTTTTTTCTTCAAATTCTTATGGGATTGAATGGTTTTCTACCAAATTCTTATGAAACCAGTATGATACGAGCAGCAATTTGTGATTTAAACAAAGAATTTAACTCTTAATTCAGATCAAAAATGTTAAGCTGCGAGTTATCTTAACAATTTATAATGAGAATTAATAAAAGAAGAATAATGCACAGACCTTCTAGCATATAATTAAAGAAATAATGGCCTTATTATTTCAATCAAGCTATTCAATCTTAATTTCGACACAAAACTTGTATGAAAACCACTTTATTTACTCACAAAATGTTTCAGAGCTTGAATTCCACTTGGATCGATTACACGCAGAGATTTTTGCCACCATTTGATCTCTATTTTCCCGAGGAACATTGGTTTTGAGCTTCCCTCTATTGATCACCATAGGCAATTTGAGTTGTCCCTGGCGCTTCAACCATTCAAGCTCTGCGAGCTATCTAAAAAAACTCCCTACCATCAACTCTAATTGTGCTTAAATGCTTTAAACAAATCTGTTACAGATCCACAATTTAGGGATATAAACCCAATTTGGACTTTGTCCCTACAAACTCTCTTGAAACTACCCAACTACCTCTAGATGTTAAAACAAACCCTATATATTACATTGGAAAGGATCGAGAGTCCTTTTTTCCATTTATTCAAAACTACTTTTAAAATAAAAACAAAAATTACAAGAGAAATTTGAGTCCATTCTGGAAAGTTCAATTTGACTTTGTAAAGTCACAAGTGACTTCACCATTTAGTCTATGCTCTTGCATCACCTTGTCATCATCCTTACCCATGACAATTCCTTCAAATATACCACCTTCACCCAGTACTACCTCAATCGTGACTACTTTAGCTTCGTTTTCTTCAACACTTCTGTCATCTTCAACTCCGTCGTCTTCAGCGCCTCCTGCATCATCTACAGTTGCATCGACCATTCCACATATGGCTCTAAATCCCAACAAGGACCAAAATAGGTCCTCCAAGAAAAGTAGCAAAAGCAAGAATAATAAGAGTGACACTAAGATAACCTTCACTATCCATCTAGTCGCTGGGATAAAAAGTTGAAAACCTTGAAAGAGGAACAAAAAAATGTATCGACAAAGTGTGTAGCAAAAGCAGAACACATTATTGGACAACTACTAGAACCTCTCCCATGGAAAATAGTCAATAAACTACAAGCTTTAGTTGAATGTGTGCTCGAAATATATGAGAAAACTCATGAACAATTACTTCGAAAACAACACAATGAAACATGCCTCCTCATCGTTGACTAGTTCAAAGCATTTGAAGAATGCGAAAACAAATTAAAGGAATATGAACAATAAGCATCCAAATCATAAATCGTCCTCAAAAACTGCTACTCATATTACATGAAAGTTTGTGTGGAAATTCAAAACTTTACAAAGCACTTTATTGGAGCTATATAAGCGAAGCAATCAGTTGACCCAACCACGACACGTATTTTATAGGACCAAATTAACATGGAGCACCAATGACGTGACCAATTAAGAAAAAAAGAGTACCAATGGCTTCATGAAGGGAAGTAATCTCAATAAGATGTTAGTCAACTCACCAAGCGCATTTACAAATTAATGAGATCAATGAAAATCCAAACATATACATTTGGACCTAACATTAAGAATATGTTGGATTAACCAATGCAGGTTAATCTCATCCTATTTCCAAAACTTACCAATCTAGCAACAAACATCAAGATTGTCCTCACTGAACAGGACAAATTCCACGACCACCTTGCTCTCTCAGCCCCAGCTATCATCAAAGCAGGTGTTGATTGAACTCCATTAGGTGAAGCATCCTAGTCGAAACAACTTTGAAACACAATAGATTTTGTAATTTTGTAAGAACTTGTATCAAAATTTGCATCTCCATGTTCTTTTTCGGGATGAAGAAACATTTTGGGGTAGGAAATATGTTAGAGGAGCATAGTCGACCAACCGACTAAGACCTCCCAATCGACTAAAGAGTATTCATCTGAGTCGATCGATTTGGTTAGGCTAACCGACTTAACAGTTAGGAACTTGTAACTGAATAACTACTTGCATGCACTATATATTAGGCTGATGAGCTAGAATATGTAATGCTGGTATATTAATACAATTCAATTGGTTAGTTCTGCTACCATTACTTTGTTCTTTCTCGTACCTTTATGCTTGCATGTAACTTGTATCTTGTTATGTATTGTGCTATTGACAACCTCATGTAATCCCTTAGATTACAACAATTAGCAACCTAGAATAATCAACAACATGCATTAATTCTTTCTTTCCATGCAATAAAATAACATCCACAAAAAGCAATTGTCTCAAAGTACTCATCCCATGTAATATCACCATGACGAGCCTCGTGTTCAGTGCACTCATTTTTTGGTGTGTCTGCAGAATCCATCGTGATATCCACCCACTTTGTACTACGACGTTTTTTAATAATACGGGCTTCACCTTCACGTACATTAGTTGTATTTTGGACCTTAAATAATCAACCGCATGCATCAAGTTTTGACAATATTGGATAATAAACTAAATAATGTAATTATTTGGTGAAAACAAATTGGATACAACACTAAATTATGATGTTTAATAACTCAATGATAGTTGTGTACTCCATTTCATACATCAGTTGTTACATTTTCCTTTGAAATATCTCGATCTATGCCCATCGTCCATCACTTCCTTTGCCTCTTGTAATACAAGACACAATATCCTATAGTCAAATAATAACAATTTAAGTAACTATAGAAATTTGAAAATTAACATAATATAAGTTGTTGAGCATCCTTCTCCATGATGTTACAACCCAATTCATGTTTCTTAATATATTAAACTATGATCATAATAACACATAATGTTTTCTTCAAAATAAAACCCCTTTACGTCGGTTAAACCCCAAAACAATGAGAGATATTCTTATAAAAGTAAAAGAGGTTACAAGTCAAGGATCATTTCATATTTGTAGCATTGCTTCCCCTTTACATATTTTCAACCCAAAGAGGGTTGTCTTTATCATAGTAAAAAACATAAATCAAAGAGGTGAAAATTCAAGTACTTGTATCACCCAAATCCCATTGGAAGAGGCTCTTTATTCTAATCTATAAAAATGTGTCACATAAAACTTTTACTTAAAATACCTGACTTTGTCTATGTGCAATTTTGCACATACATCTTACATTTTCATATTTACTAGCATTTGCATCGAGAGGTGCAAAGGAACATCGAGAGGGTAAAAATATTGAGTCTTTCCGCAACTGAATGAAGCATCTGCATAAGCATGAAAATTTCACTTAATAAAATTTCCTCATAAGCATGAGCATGAGTTTTTTGGGATTTTGTTGATTTCAGAAGCACCTTTTCTTTTCTAAGTATCATTTTGGGCTCTTCCGCCTTCCAAAGTCCGCTCTCCGCGATGCGAAAAGCGGGGATCCATTTTTTTCAAGTCACCGGGGAAATCCATTCCCGACTTCTGCTTTCAGCAATGCGGATCCTGGAATTGTCATTTTGTGTTAATAAAATGGTTGTTTTTCTGACTTTCACTTTCTGCAGTGCGGAACACAGAAATCAAAAGTTACAAGTTCGTAATAAAATTTTTTGTATTTCTGACTTCTACATTCCACAGTCCAGAATGTGGAAATCGAAAAAGTCTTTGTCTCATATTTTTTTTTATCTTATTTCCCGATTTTTGCTTTGCGCATTGCGGAATGTGGAAATCATAACTTTGATTTTTCTTTTCACGATTTTTCTTTTCATTTGCTTTTCATTTTCCGTAGTGCGGAAAGTGGGATGCGGAAATTCGATATGTTTTTGGTCTAAATAAATTTCTTTACAATCTCTTCTTTCTGCAGTGCAGAATGCGAAAGCCGGAAACACTAAATCCAAAGTTTCATAATAATTTTTCTGAACTTTTTATGTGCACGCCTTCATCTCAGCCGTTTGTTTTTTGCTAGATCCACGGTCTAGATTTGTTTTCCCGTTGAGGTTTTGGCTTTATAGTCGGTTTGAATTTTTGAGGCTTTTACCATTTCTTTTACCTGTGTTTTTACTGTGCCTGGATACTTTTACTGTGCTTTCTTCTCGCTCGAGCTTACATCTGTCACTGGTTTTCAAAGATTTCTACCAATAACTTAACTCCTTACGACCGTTTATCCTGTTATTTTTACATTGTAGTAATTTTTGACCAGGTTTCTCAAATTTTGAGCATAAATGGCATCTTGGGCTCGTAGAATCAAAGATAAAAAATGACTCTACAAGAAGAAAGGTTCAAGGAACCAAACATCAGAATATTCACAGACACTAGTGGGCGTATTTCTAAAAACCAATATTTGGACTGGTCGAGAATATATTCTATTTTCGATAATGATGAGTTCTCGGCCATTGCTCATGACCAGCCATCTTACATAAGAATTCAAAGCTCAAAACTCCATCTAATTGCCACTAGACCACTATTTATTCCCTACATAGACGCGGTGAAGTGGGTACTCGATGCCACTAACCCTGAGGATCGAATTTTCAATGACCACATTGGCGTTTTTTTGGCCTTGTTCAAACCTGATATTTTTTCCAAGGCTTACATGCTTGGAGCCTTGAAACAACTACTAAGTCGTAAGTTCCTTGATGAAGCAATCTCTTGTTTTGATTACGAATATGTGGTGAAATCATGGATGGAAAACCCTACCCTGTTTATTCCACAACCAGGTAATATCTACCCTACTTCATGGTTCAAGGAACCATTTTCACTACTCGCAACCATGTTCTGCAGGTTATATGGTGAGGCAAATTGGACAATTTTTAAAGCAGAATGGGTTCCAATAGCCCAACATATTCTTCTTACAGGTGATTCCTTCAATTGGGCTTAAATATTATCTGTTAATTTGCAAGAGAAAATTCATAAATACCAGAAAGCCCCATCAAGCAGAAAATCCCAATTTTACTTGACGGCCTATGTCATGGACAATTTTTGTGTGACTTCGTCATTTCCTGACCTGGGTTAGAATTGTCAGAAGAATTATCCACCGGTCCATATTTACTGCTCTGACATGTGGGAGGATAATTTTGTTCCTCGCATATATGACATCTGTGACCTTTTCTTACGGTCCATGTATCATAAGATCTTCAAGGTCGATGCTCCGGTATTTTCAGTAATAGCCAGGGTTTTAATTAGTCTGCATCGATATCGGTACATCGGACAATAATTCTCTTATTTTAGAATTTGGGAAGCAACACCATCCATTTGTTGCCCATAATTTTTCCAGACCGCATGGTCTTACAGGAATTTTCCTTTCAAATGGCCATCGATGGCACCCATCCAAAATTCACTAAGCACAAGAGGAAGAGTTGGCCTAAGTTCCCTCGATATTTAGATTCTTTGGTTATACAAAATTCTACACATGCAACTATGCTTGGTAAGGATATTACAACTATAAATCTAGGAGAAGATGTCAAAAGGATGCATGATCCTAAGGATTTCCTTGCTATCCTTTTTGCTCAAGAAAAGGATAAGTTCAATTATACACATGAAGATCTGCCAAATGATTCCATGTACAGGGCATTTGTTGATTTTCGGGAAGCACTGGAAAAGATCACTGATCCAGAGGTAAAGTCCCATGTTTTCAAATATCAGAAAGAAATCAAGGAGTCTACCCTTCATTTTAGAAAATTGAAATTTGAAGCAGAGGAAAAGGTTCATAGGGAAAACATGGAAAGAGAAGCAAGACAGCAAGCAGCAGCAGGTTCTGCTTCAGCATCCTAGTCCAAAGACAGCGGCAAAGTTGTCATAGAAACCCCCGGGAGTGCTCACTCTTCCCAAGAGATGGAAGCTCTTAAAAGAGGGGAAGAATTCAGACAAGGTCTATCCAAGCTCAATTCTCAGCTTCAGACACATGTCCAAGAGACTGAACCTCATCCAAAGAAGAAGAAAACTCAACTTGTTTCTCAGCAACCACAAGTGCCTGAAGCATTAGTGGCTCAATCAAAGCAAATACCTCAGTAGGTACTCAGGGATCAACAGCCATTGCAGATAGCTCCACTTTCCCTTCAAGAGCAAGTGCCTCTCCAAGTTCCTGTGATCCAGTAGGTTGAGCCTCAACCCCAACGTGAGATTGAGATCCATGAAATTGATAGTGATCTAGAGGAGGAGACTAGAAACCCCCCTTCCCTTGTCAATATCTGTACCTCCAGGACATCTTCTATCCCTGATTCACACTTTTCAGGAGATCCTTTTTATGCTTTGTTTCCACAATCCTCTTTTTGCCATGTGGATTTAAAGCCTATTCTTGAGGAAACTTCTAGAGACCCATTAGTATCAGCAGAATTGCCTAGTGATACTCCCCCTCCTTCCCCACATGTTTCATCAATTCCCCATACATCTCAGACTCCAACCACATCTTCTTGTATCCCTTTTTCCTAAGTGGAAACCCCTTCCTTCTCTATTATCCCTTCTTCACAAACTAAAACCCCTATTCCCATTTATTCTACTTCCCTCATATCTATCTTCCCTACTTCTACCTTGGACATTTCTCAACTTATTGTAGAAATTTCGATCTCACAATCAGAACCTCAGTCATCAACCTCACCCCAAAAAGAAGCCCTTTCAGTTACAAAAGACATGGCAGATTTTGGAGAAGATGCAATTGTTTCCTTAGGAAAATATTTTTGGAGCAAGAAG
Organism: Pseudotsuga menziesii; assembly: GCA_001517045.1. Classification (NCBI taxonomy): domain Eukaryota; kingdom Viridiplantae; phylum Streptophyta; class Pinopsida; order Pinales; family Pinaceae; genus Pseudotsuga; species Pseudotsuga menziesii. The sequence goes on from LPNX010411837.1 coordinate 166,834, forward strand.
GACAAGGCCATTATGAAGAAATGTTCGAAGAGGAAAAGAGAAGGCACACTCAAACATGTTCCTGCCTTTAATCAAATTGTTTGGAGAACTAATGCCCCTAATGAAAAGTAAGGAGCATTAGATACAGCAGCTGCTATGGGAGCCTTTGCAAGGGCTAACTATAACTCAATGTCCCTGCTGACTAAATATCTCCTCAGTAAGGAACTAGAACTACAGAAAGCAAGAAAGGATCTGGAAGCAGCTGAGGCACGCCACCTTAAGGATATTGAGCTCCTTAAACAAGAGCATCAAGATAAACAGAGATAATCGGAGAAGACAATCAAAAGTCACAAGCATCATCTTGAGAAATCAGAGGTCCTGAATAAGCAACATGCTAATCACAATGCTACCCTAGAGCAACAACTCAAAGAATTACAAATATCTTCAGTTGCCTCATCATTTTCAACATTAACAGCTAAAGAACTTAAACAGTTGGCTTGTAGGGTAAATGAGCAATAACATCAATCCATGACCAACCTGTATACAGGGTTGTGTGAAATACAGGAACTGTACAAATCATTTGAAGAACAAACGAATGTCATGCATGATCATCATACTCGGAAAAATGCATCAATTAAGGCATTGGAAGATGTGATTGGCTGGAAAACACATATCAAAGACAGACTAAAGGATATGCCAATCATGGATAAACTTCAGGCTAAGAAAACCGAAGTGACAATTGAAACTTGGGGAAGCATCTGTGATGCAGTAGGAAGCATCATCCAAGATGGTCAGGAAGCATGCAAGCGTAGGTGGATAGCTTCAGGCGTTTTACTCGGTTTCTTAGGGTTGCCTATGCTAGATGCGATCAAAGAAGCACCTTCCCCCATGCTAAAATTAGTTGAAGTTGAACAATATTTTGTTGCATCCAAGGAGCAAATTCAGGGTGTCACCCAACTTAACCTGCAGGAGATCACGAGCTAGATCGAGACACCTAATTCTGCGATGGTTAGGATAGATGTTTATCTTGGTAAATGGAAAACGGTGAAGAAGAGGGAGATCGCATCAGATATTATGAGGGCAGCAATACATCTGAAACAGGATAAATCTTAGGACATTGATTTTTTGATGGACTTAGATGCCAAGTGGCGTTTTGCCCTTGGCCAAACTTAAACTGTTTGATCTTGTAATCCCACATGTTGGGAATTTTCTTTTCTTGTAATACTTTGTAATATTATTTAAAGGGAAAGATTTACCAAGTAGGGGAGAGGAATTTTTTGGAGACTAAGACTAGGAATTTATCAAAGGACACACTACCAGTCACATTTGAGGAAAGTTGTGATTTTTGTACTATGTAATGTCTTACATGTTAATGAAATTACAGTTATTCATGCTTTGTTTCGTGGTTATTTGTTAAATGTTTTCTAACAAATTATAGTCATTCTTCTATTTTTATTGGCTTGTTGATTATCAGTGGTATCTTTTAATGTGTTGATTCATGTCTTGATTTTTCACATGTTGAAGTATTTCACATATGTTAAACGAATGTTTTTGTTTGATTTTTGTGATTTATTATGTTGCCGATGATTAGTAAATGATCTCTGATACTAATTTGTTAATTAGTATTACCCCTTGGATGTATTGAATATTTCTTAGCCTCTGGATAAATCGTATACAATATTTGGTTTGAGATTTATTTGAAGTTGGTTGTGGAGACTAATCTTAGCCTGCATATTTGTATGCTAAGAAATTAAACCCCTTTTACCTTTATCTTTTTCAATCATCCAAACCTGGTTTCATGTCGTATATCATCTCGGTCAAGTGGGCAGTTGACCATGCAATCCCTAAAGAACGGTTTTCAATGACCAATACTGGAGAAGGACAACGAAAGACATATCAGGAAAGCTCTGTAGTTTTGGAAACATTGTAATGTTTTTCAATTGAATAAAATAACACTATTACTTATGTTATGTTCTATGGTTATTTATTAAATTTGTTTCATCAATTTTGAGTTATTCTTTTATATTTGTGATATATTGATCATAGGTAGCTGATGTATTAAATGTGTTGATTTATGTACTAATTTTGCATTACAATCTTGACATATGAAAAGTGCATTGAAAAAATGTATCTATTTAATTTACATACTATTTTACTGCAATTGGTGAATGGTTATTGATTCCTAATATTAATTTGTTAATTAGTATCACTTCATAGGATAGTTTTGTATTCATATAATACTTTATATAAAGCATTCAAATTGTTATTCTATGAGTTTCATTTAAAGTTCATTTAAGGAAATAAGAGTTTATCTATATTTTTTAAACGTTGAGTAATTATTTCCTTGTTATCAATTATATATCATAACTATCCTTCCAAAAAACTTTCACATTCAGTGTCTCAGTTTCCTGAGACAGTTTAGTCTAGAACCCAATCATTTCAAAATTTCCTGGATCTTTCTTGAAACAAAAGCAGATCTCTTACATCAACAAGTGACCAAAGAAAAATGGTACATCTATAGAGAAAACAATGAGAATCTTCAACCACAATTTGGTTTTAAATACTTTGAAGCAAAATGTAAGGTTTCCTCTTGTTTCCTACGTTGGACATATGGATTGTCTTGCATTCGAGAGTATCTGGAAAAAGAGAAAGTTGGAGAAATGTGAAGGCCTGAAAGAGATGTAACTCTTGATATTGCAGTGAATGTAAGCCCTTGTCTATCAATGTTTATAATATCTATTGTTACATTTTGTAGGGTCATACCTTGGGCTTTATGAATTGTTAAACCCCATGCCATGCTAAGTGGTAGTTACCTACGGGATCCTCTTGTTATGGGAGATATTGGAACATAAGTAGGATTATAAGCATCCCATAAGGGTCCTTTGTAATGGAGGAATTTGACAACAACAAAGGATGGTAAGGTAGGAGGTTGTATGATTGGAGTTGTAGACAATGTCAATGACTTTTCCAAGTGAGCCGTTAACAAGTCCTGCTTGAACCCATAAATTAGCAGTTAACATGACTTGTTGACCAATAGCAAGAAGAACCTTTAATGGCAACTGTTCGTCATCAATGGATTGGTGGGCGTGTTTGTTCATTTGTTCTGCAAAGCAATGTGCAATTGGCACATTAAGTCATTTCAGCGTGTGTTTGTTGTGTAGTGCAACAAAGCTATTTGTGGGATACAAGTGGATAAATTGTTGAAATGGACAGTTTTCCACATGTGAAAGGCATGATATTGTTCTTGTCGTTAGGAGTTCCCATTCTTCAACAATTGGTGTTGGATTTCGAAGGTTTATAAAGACTTGGTGAAAGGCATGTTGAGAAGGGCTATTTCCTTGTTGTCAAAAAATCATTTTGATCATGATAAAAGTATCAAATGTTTGCCAAAGAGCAGTTCCAACGGATGAGCCTGCATACATGGGGATGTCTTTTACATGAGGAAATTGTTCAAAGTCACCAAGAAGGATTATGGAACAACCACCAAATGGGATTGTATAATCCGAGGGGAAATCCTGATGTAAGCGTGCATCAATTTGAGTTAACATTTTTGGGCCAATAAAGCTCATTTCATTTATGAGAATATAGCGAATATGGCGGAGTTATTCTTGAAGTTTGGAAAGGGATTGGCCTTCAAGGGGTGCATTTTAACAATGGGTATTCGAAGAGCATAATGTATTGTAGATGCATGTATGTTAAAAGCAGCAACACCAGTTGGAGCAAGGAGAAGAAGTGGGGAGGGAGTTTGTTCAGATGCAGTTTGGAGTACATATTTTAAGAAAGATATGAGGTAAGATTTCCTAGTGCCTGTAGTACCTTGAATCACCATTTTGAGTGGTTGAGCAGGTGTAGTTTTTCTAAAATGGGAAATGACAAGATCAAAGGCTATAAGTTGTGTGGGAGACAAGGAATCAGACAAATTGGAGAATGACGAGGTGTCTTCATGTAGTTGGGTGGACAAGCGATTGAGGTCAATGAATGACTTTGTTGTCTCATGCAAATCCGTGGTTATATTGTTATGTGTCCAATTGTGATTTTTGTCAAAATCACGATGTCCAAGCATTTCAAGGTCATCAATTTGGATGTTGTTTCCTGGTCGCATTTGAGAGAGAAGTTCCCATTCATCCATGGTATGGGGCAAGGGAAAGGTAATAGCATTGAAGTTTGAATCATCGGATAAAGGTGTAGATGGTTCTTCTTGTGCACATTCAACATGCCACACAAGATATGTTCCTTTGATGTGATGCTAATGAGAAATAATTTCAGAAGTTGTTCCAATATCCTAATGGATGGAATGAAAAGGTTTGTATAGAAGAAGTTCGCTCCAACAAAACGGTTGAAAAGATGAAGAATCAAAGGGAGGAATGGAAGTGAATTGTGGATATACTCGAACAATCTTGTGACACAAGTTTTGTTTCCATGGATTTTTTTTCCTATTAGGCTAGAAATACCAAGAACGAGCAACTTCAAGCAGGGTTATATCTTCAAGAGCAAGGGGTCTTTCCATGTATGCAAATATGAAGGGGGAAGGGGGGGGGTGTTGGAGGGTTGTTAGTAGTGTCTTTACAAACATGGCGGAAGAAACTTTGGCTCACATTTAGGGAAAAGAAGTGACGGCTACAAAGTACAAGAGGGAATTTTTGGAGCATGTGACACGTCTCTTGTGCACTAATGTCTCATTCTGCAACTATTTGTGCAAGGAATTGTTTGATTAGCTGAATAATGGGCCTGTCACTTGGTGTTCCATGTGCAAGGCGAGAGAGAATTGCATGGTAGATTTCTGATTTTGGATATACTTTTGATGCATACTTTGAAATGTATTTTAGGACAACATGTCTAGAAAGAACAGGTTGGCAATCAACATTAGCCCTCCATATTGAAAGCATGGTAGGGTTGTGGATATTTAGAAGGGAATCATTTCTTGCAAGATTATAGGTTTTACATCCATTTGGATCAATGAATAGTAAAGAAGTAGCTTGTAGGTCATACGAAAAACCATAGCGACATTGAACAGATGTTCCTTTTTTGCGAAGGCAAGTTGATTCTGAACATTTGATGTGCCTTTGAACAAAATTTACAAGTTCTTCAGAGTCAACTGAGTAGTTTGATGCAAATATGGATGGTGATACAAGACTGCATGGATCATTTGTAGTAGAATGGTGTAACCCAGATATTGACAAGTGGAATTACGAGGATTCCAAGTTGTAATATATGTATCAAAAAAAAATTGCAGCTTCAACTACAAGAACATCTCCCCATTCTAAGGTGTCCATATTTGGTGCATCTGCCAACCAAATAAAACCATGAATGTGTGTGGATCCTCTATGTTGTCATTCATACCTACATGGGAGGAAAAGGAATATATTAGAAATGAATTGTATAAAGTGAGAAACACAAAGAGAAGAATAAGAAGGAAGATATGGTAGAATACCTGCACCAAGAATCTGTTATATGAAAAACTTTTTGAAGCACCTCTTGAAGGAATGTTTTGAATCTATTGTGCTTCTATTGTGATGTAATATGTGGATTTGATATGATGTTGTGAATCTTCCATTGATAGTCTTGAGCTAAACCAGTAGGACGTCCAGCATGCATTAGAGCATGTAAATCTGGCCATTTTGTGTCAGTTGCACTAAGGGTGAAGAAGAACCTTGGTGTACCTTGTTGATTGATCATATTTGTGAGTTTAGCTCTGCTTTTGTTCCAATACGAGCGTGTTCCACGTAATGAAGACCCAAACCTTGCGACCCGGTCACCAATTTTGTCATTAGGCATGTCTTGCAATTGGTTAACAAGCTCAAGTATTGTGGGAGGTAGTGTATCTTCAAGATTAATTTTGTGAAAGTGAATGAGGTGAAGTGCATATTTGTGCATATCAACTTGGATGTGTGGTTGTTTAAGCATTGTTGTACTTGTGGGGAGCAAGGTTGGAAAAGCCATGGAAAGAATGCCTTCTGTGTTGTACTCATTGATAGGGGAGATGCCTATAGGGGGCCAATCAATGGAAGGTGGTAGTGGGATATTTGGTATGTGTAACAAGTGTCTAATTTCTTCAACCTCAGTTCTAGCATTAGTTTGTGTTGAAATAAATGAGGAGGATTCTAATTCATAGGGTTCAAATGAATTTGGTGGTTGAACTATATAGGACAAGCTTTGCTAATGAGATAATGTATCATTGCTATTAACAAGTGGAATCAAAGTTGAAATGTTTGTTGAAATAAGAGGCAAAGAAGCTAACACAATTGGGTTGACTTGTACATCCTTGTAGTATTGTTTGTTTTCCATTTTGTATTGAAGGGAAGCAAGAACACGTGCTCGATTAACAAACAATTCATATGGATTGCTTGTAGAGTTGCATTTGCGAACAACAAGGATGTCAAGTTTTGATATTAAATGGGGTAGGGATGTGGCAATATTGGAAATGTCTTGGGGGAAGCAAATAGTGTGGACAGAATATTTATATTGACCACCATGAGCATGTGTGACTTATAATATTGGGTTAGCACGACTAATGAGCATTTCTTCAACTTGTGTAAGTGTTGCAAGGACAGGTGGTTGGATGCCTGGGTCCTTACTGTTTTCCAATGACAAGTGATGGCCTTTTCATTCTAGAATTATATGAGAAAAAGTGTATGCACCATAGAACTTTTTCATTACAATACCAGGGTAACATTCTTAGCAAATCGAGCAGACATGCATATCATCCAGTTGGTCCATTTTTTTATGAAATCGTTGATGTGCATCATCGAGGCAGGTGTTCGATGGATTTAGCATAGGGGATGGAATGGAAGTTCTGTCAGAAGGTTGTTCAAGAGAAATTGAAGAACACATATCCATAGGTAGATGAGCAGCTCTGTAAAGAAGACGTTGTTTCTTGTTGTTTTTATCTCTGTTTTGTGCATATACAACTCTTCTTCGCGCATTGGCTTGTTCATTGTCATGAGTCGGCATAATGTCGACAAGAAAACCATAAACTTGTTAAGACTTAGAATCTTTGATTATAGGCAGTGACACATTTTCTATATGTATTAACTGCAAAGTCTATGGATATAAAGCAGAAGATATAAAGCAAATGTTAATTGATTGCATATTGGGATCTAAGAATTACCTTAAAATAATATTTATGGAGTAAGTATTTTTTTTCAAGTCCTAGCTTGATAATTGTAAAAAAGCAACAATATAGAAGAGCAAAGTGTAGTATGAAAAAGGATATATGAAAAAAAAAACATTAAATGTAATTATTGTTCTGTGCAGAAGAATGAAAAGTTGTGCTAAGAAAGAAGAGAACAAAGTTGTTTATTTTATAAATAAACACAATATCAAATTAGTATTGTATTCAAAAGTTACCATATAGGTTGTATCAACAATTTAGGTAAAAAAAATTAAGTGATAGCATGTATAGTCCCTTATGAGACTGCAAAATAGAAGTGTTATAAGGGAGTTAAAAAAATACCTTGCTACGTTGAACAATGAAATAAGGACTTAAAATTGAGTTGAAGGCATTCATTACAAACAATAAAGAATGCTTAAGTATCAAGTTAAAAAAACTATATATTTAAATGTCCATATGAAATTGTCGATTATGTGTTTTCAACCATGACAATTACAACTTTTAGGTGTGCAATTCCACAGAAGGTCTCTGTTCTAACTGAAAGAGTAAGAAGTAATTGTTTGTTGTAGATCCTCTGGACTATTTGAACAATTGATGTTGCTTTAGTTGCGAGAAGACACAGGTCTTTTGCATAAATTCCCATGATTTGGTTTGCAACATCATCAAAATCTATGACACCATGAAGGCATCCAGTGACATCTTCCAAGTCAACCTTTAGTATGTATCGGCAGTCACATTCAAGAAACTCCCCATAACATTTACCACAATGTCAAATGTCTCCAACTTTGTGGGCAATCTTTTTCATGCATTGTATACCATCAATAAAAAGAGGGCATGCAAGGAAATGAAAGTCGTCCATGTTAACATTGGTGATGGTTGCAACAAGAGAGTACCAAACAGGTTTTTCAGATGGTTGAAGAGTTTGTAGCTCATTGATGGTAATGATTTTACGAGGAGCAAAGTGAGAGGCATTGTATTTTTGGCTCAAAGATGGTGATGCTGAGTGAAATCCATTGTCATGAAACCATCTCTGCAAAACTGGAGTTTCTTCAATCTTTGGGTTTATAAAAATAGTAGTGTTGGAAGTAGTCCCAACAGTTTTTCCATTAAAATATGTAACCTGGCTGCCTTTGATTTCTATAGCCGAAAGAGAAGGTAAACCGCGAAGGTTGGCAAGCTCGGCTCCTTTAATTTGGCAATGCTCTCCCCAAAGTGTTATGTAAATACTATAGCCTGACATGTCAAAGAGTCCAATTTTGCATTGTACAGTCTCAACGCCATCCTGTTTTTTTATCGTGGATGTATGTGAAACTGAAATGACAAGTCCAACAAGGTCAACCATGGAATTGACAAGTATAGTTTGAATCTCCTGAATAGTTTTAAAGTTAAAGCAATATAAAGGTATTAAGGGGTATTCATCTAAGCATGGTTGAATGGTTGAGGAGGAACCTAGGAAAATCTCGTTGTGGCTTTTCAAATGGTTGAAAATTGAATTGGATTCTTTCATTGAGCCATTTGATACTATGTACACTATTCATATTTGTATTTGGTCATACAAAGAGAGTGCCAATTCACTGAATGTAGATATATGTATTTCATCATGTGAAGCAATAACAAGGTCAAATCCAAAAACTTTTCCAGACCCTCATTGGTTTCCATATTCATGTATGTTTGTCTTGGTAATAACTTGACCTTGAATGTTCCAAACTTTGCTAGAAGAGGAGAGTGATGTGAATGGGATAGTCGATGCATGAAAGGCAAGGTTTTCAATTATTGAGCAAGGGTTCACTGCAACAAAGGAACTACTCTACGAGGGAGAAGCTACAGGTAAGTGGTAAGGTGCAGGATCTCCAATAATTGTTGCATCGACTGTGACAACTTCGAGTGCAAGCAATGCGATAGTCCTGTGAGAAGAAGTATGTTAGAGAGTAATGGGACAAAAAAACATTGGAAGCATGAACAGTGTGAAATTGATTAAGTGGGGAAAAAACAAAGAGGAAATTAAACATACATTACATTATGTACAATGTTGCATGTACATTGGGCAACTTTGATTAATGTTCCTTCTTTTAGTTGTCCATTTTCTACAAGACTACTATATATAATTGGAAGCAATAGCTCATGCTTGTGAAGGTCGTTTGAGATAGAAATTCGGCACCGAATAGATGATGAGTTGAGTGAGTTCACTTGGTTTAATGAGGAGACCTGTACCAACGGGAAAAGGTTGTCAGCACCATGTAGCAAGAGTGACATAGAATCTTCAGTTAGCATACTCTCCTTAACGTGATGGTTATTTTTTCCTATGGAATGAAACAAGGCATGAAGAAAAACAAAAATTGCAAAGTAACATATTCATGCGACCTAACTAAAATTCCTATATATATAAAAAAAACTTTGCATGAACATATGCCATGAGTCTGGTTATTGTTATTGATTATCTATTATAAATATTAAATGTGGACTATCACAAACATAGAACCACGCCTTATGGTTTTTCAAGTTTACAGAATATATTTTAAACGTCATAAAAAATTTGGAAAAATAACGCACGGCTTCTGGGGCAAGCTTTTAATCTATTTTCTTGGGTGAAAGTTGGAAACCGGAAAGACATCCAAAAGTTGAGATTAAAGCGTGCAACTGAAACTTTGAAAATAGAAAGTTTAGGAAAGTATGGGAGAGTTTGGATTTATCGTTTCCAGCTTCTGCATTCCACACTGCGGAAAGCGAAAATCTGAAACAAATTTATTTGAACTAAAAACGTATCGAATTTTTGCATTCCGCATTCCATACTTCGGAAAGCAGGAGAAAAAACATCTACGAAGAAAAACATAGAAGCTCTGATTTCCACATTCCGCTGTGCGAAAAATTTAAGTCGGAAAAAAGAAAGAAAAATTTAAAAAAAAAACCGACAAAGACTTTTCTGGCTTCCACATTCAGCACGGTGGAAAGTAGAAGTCGGAAAGCATGGAAAGTTAATTGAGAACATGTAACTTCTGATTTCCAATTCCTTACAGCAGAAACTGAAAGTCGGCAAGAAAGTTTCTTTGACGAAAAATGAAAATTCCAGAATCTGCATTCCGCACTCCACATTCTGTACTTCGGAAAGCGGAAAGCGAAAGAAAAAAAAGTTGCGAATAAAAACATCAAAGTTCCGATTTCCGCATTCCGCAGTGCGGAAACCGGAAGTCAAAAAAATGAGATAAATACAAAAAGTGACAAAGACTTTTCCAAATTCCGCATTCCGCACGGCAGAAAGCAGAATCTAGAAATCACGAAAAGTTCCTTGCGAACATGTAACTTCTGATTTCCGCATTCCTTACAGTGGAAAGCGGAAGTCGACAACAAAGTTTTTTTTTACAAAATATGAAAATTTTGGAATCCGCATAGGCAGAAAATGGAAGTCGGGAATAGATTTTCCTAATGAGTTGAAAAAAACGGATCCTCGCATTCTGCACTACAAAAAGCGGAAGGCGGAAGGCGGAAATGCCCATTGTTATAGTGATTTTTAAGCTTGAGAATAATTGTAAGAGGTTATCAATTTTCGATGGGCTTGCAGCTTAAGCCTGACTTCCTTACCTAAAACAAGTGCAGGCCCAGAAAAGCAAAAGCAAACTGTAAGAAATCAAACTTAGAGAAGATATTTTAAACGTCATAAATAGTTGGAAGAATACCGCAGGCCTTCTGTGTTGGAGACATTTACCACCATACACACTCATTTTGGTCAATTTGGCCTAGTTAAACCACTATCCTAAGTTTTATTGACTTAATTGACATCAGAGGAGCACTAGATGACATTAGCAAGATCACACCCATGACTACCTTCAATCAAGGAGGCTAACCTAGTGTTCTCCTACATTCGGGGAGGCTAACTGGAGCACTCAGGGGGTGATTTGAGTGTCGTTAATCCCCTATATTGCTAACTAATGGTTACAATCAGTTAAACAGAGCAGTGAAGGTGCCTTCCTTCATTAAATTGATTATTTAATGAGCTGGAGTCAATAGGGGTGCTTCCAACCACTTCTGATGGTCAGTTACACTTCAGTTAACCTCATCGAGGTTCATTGGAGTCATTGATGCACTACCACTTGTTGGTTAGCTTGCAGTGACATGTGTCTGAGCTACTTTTAGTTAGACTCGGTCATTTATTGCACTCTGACTTCAATTAGGGCTCAATTGAGTCAATTAGGGTTTTTATCAGTGCTTAACTTGAGTGTTAATTGTGGCTTACATTTAGTTAAGCTAGACTCACTCATTCAATTCGAATGACCTCCTTGGGCATTCGAATTGTTTTGTCATTCATGCTTGCAGCATGATCATTGTATTGTATCATCATTCTTTCATTTGATTATACAAAGCGGCTACTCATTTTGTAGCAGAATTACACCATTTTCATGCCTTATTGTTATTAATCTCTTATGAGACTGTGTCTTGGTCCCTAGATTACTGTGACAGATTAATATGGTATCAGAGCTCACGGCGGGACAAAGCTCAGATCTCTCAAAAACAAGGTTTTTGACAGATCTTGCATGAAAATTGAGCAATAGCTCAAAAATCCAGCACTACACCAGAAGCCAAGGCTTACCACTTAACACCCCAAGTAAGGAACTTGTTGATCAAGCTTGCTTGATTCACTATGTTAGGTGTGATGAAAGCCTAAAATGTGCAGGCTATCTGACCTTAAATTGCCCCTTTTGTTGTGATTTTCAGGTTTTTAACAGGTGAAAGCATTCGCTCCAGCAGATTCAAATGGATTCTTCCGTAGATCTTTTGACTTCATTCAATTTCCACTCATGGAAAGGAGATATGGAGATCCAGCTACATGCCAGAGGACTCTATAGGGTCACTATGGACACTAAAGAAGAGCCTGCTTCTATGACAGACAAAGCTAGATTCTTGAACAAGAAGGATGAAGCATTCAGATTATTGTGCCTCTCTGTTTCTCAGGATCTTCTTTTCCATCTTTCGGGATTGAAGACTCCAAAGGAAATTTGGGACAAATTGGAAACCCTATATGGAAAGCAGGATGATTTGAGATTTTACCAGCTCGAAAATGAATTGGTGTCTCTCCAACCTTCCAATTTCGAGACCTTGAATGAATTTTTCACAAAGTTCAAGCACATTGTCTTATTGTTGAATCAATGCAAAGTGGAGAAGGAGGATGATCAGATCATCCTCACCATACTCTCCAAAATTGGAGCTGATTATTCAGTTTTTGTCTCTACATTCCGTGTGGGGAAGCTCACAACCCCTAGATGGAAGATGCCTACACTCAATGCCTTCATTGAGTCCCTAACAAGTGAACATGATAAGCTTGTACAGATGGGGATCATCAGATCCTCCCGTGATCAAGCCTTCCATGTCTCAGGGCCCAAAGATCTGAAGGATAAAGGAAAGCAGCAGAAGAACCCAAAAACTAAATTCGAAGCTCCTAAGCCTAAACTTGAAAACTAGCAGCATTATGAGTTTCTGACTTAGAGAAGAACAAAGGAAAAGGGCATCATGGAAAGGAAAAAGTCAAGTGTTCATACTGCGGGAAGGGATTCCACCCTAAACATGCCTACATGATGAAGAATCTTGATGAAGCTACCTCTCTCCTTGAGAGAAATCACATCAATCTTCCAGAAATTTTTTGGAGGAGAGATCAGTAAGATCGGGAACCACAGCATGAAAGAGGTCATGCTCTCATGGAAAGCACTTCGAAGTCCAAAGCATTCTTGATTGATTCTGGAGCTTTGAACCACATGATGGCTGAAAGAGACTCCTTCTCATTCTTGGATATCGGAAAATCCATCCCCATCCACATGGGAGATGACTCCACCATCATTTCAGAAGGAGAAGGTACGGTTGATCTTGAGAATGGCTATTTTTCAAATGTTTTGTATGTACCGTCTCTGGCATCAAATCTCCTTAGTGTCTAACAGATGACACATATAGGAGTGCCTAAGAGAGTATATTTCAGCCCGAATGATGTTGAGATAATGAAACTTGCATCCGAGAAACTTGTTGCTAAAGGCCTTGCAAACCATCATGCAAAAGCCTATGAGTTTTCCCACTGTGTGGCAGATGCAAAGCCCACCGCACTGCTAACTCATGGAAATGAAGTTAGTAGGCTGTGGCATGAGAGGTTTGGCCATCTCAATTTCAAATATTTGCAGCAATTACAGAAAAAAATCCATGGTTGAAGGCCTCCCGGTCATCAAGGCAACCACTGGAATTTGCAAGGGTTGTGTGGTTGGAAAACACCCTGAGCATAAGTTCGATCGGGGGAAGGCAAACCGAGCTACATGCATCTTGGGGCTGGCACATTCTGATATCAGCGGTCCAATGCCTGTCACATCCATGAATGGATCAAGGTATCTTCTGACTTTTATTGATTCTTTTTCAAGGTACACGTGGGTCTTCTTTCTCAAAAAGAAGTCTGAAGTATGTGAAAAATTCACTGGACTGAAGGCCTTGATCGAGAATGCCTCTGGGCTTAAGATCAAGATCTTGAGATCTGATAATCATGGGGATTATGTCAGTAATTATTTGCTACACATATGCTCCCACAATGGTATTCAGGTCCAACATTCAATTCCCTACACTCCCCATCAGAACGGTGTAGCGGAAAGGAAGAATCGGTCTCTCAAGGAGATGACCACCTGTATGTTGGAATCAAAGAAGTTGGTTGCAAATTTGTGGGCTGAAGCCATGCATGCTATAGCATACATTCAGAAAAAAGTTCCACACTCATCCGCAAAAGGGAAGACGCCTTTTGAAGCATACTTCGGACACAAGCCGGATGTGTCAAACCTGCGGGTGTTTGGGTCCACTGCATGGGCCCGAATTCCACTTGATAAAAGAAGGGCTTTGCAAACGCAAATCATAGAATGTATGTTTATTGGGTATAATGATGAATAAAAAGGTTTCAAGTTGTTGGATATCAAAACAAAACAGATCATCATCGAAAGGATTGTCAAGTTCGATGAGCCTCTTCAGGAAGTAGAACTAGTGAAGGAGAAAACTACTGAATTTCCTTCCTATTCCACTGAATATTTGGATGATGAAATTGGGGGTGATGACCCTGATTTGGATCCTATGAATTATGATATTAGTGTACAGCAAACATCAGATTCTGAATCAGAACCTGAAGTACAAAATCATCTTCCCACATGGGCCCGACAGACACTCTCCTCCGCAGGAGATAACATTGGAAATCCAGATGATCCAAGGAGAACCGGGTCTAATTTCCAAACAGCAGGTATTGCGTTCTCTTGTCCTAATAATTTGTTGTTTGAAACTTGTTATTTGATGATTAGTTTACACCCAAAATCCTACTACCATGCTCGGAAGGATCCAAGATGGCAAATTTACATGGATGAAGAGATAAATTCTCTTCAGAAAAACACTACTTGGGAGCTAGTTTCTCTTCCTCTGGGAAGGAAATTGGTTCAATGCAAGTGGGTGTTTCGAAACAAGGTTTTTGTTGATGGTATCACCTGCAAATATAAGGCAAGGCTGGTGGCAAAAGGTTTCTCTCAGGTCCAAGGTGTGGACTACCATGAGACTTTTGCACCGGTTGCAAAAATGGACTCCATCCGCCTAGTTTTGGCAATTTCAGCATCTAAGCACTGGGAAGGCATCATATGGATATTAAGTTAGTGCTTCTGCATGGAGATATTCATGAGGAGATATACATGAAGCATCTGGAGGGCTACATCTCTGATCCATCTTTGGTTTGCAAGCTAAAGAAGTCACTATACGGGTTAAAACAGGCCCCAAGAGAGTGGTATTCCAAGATGGATGCCTTCCTTCTCTCGCAAAACTTCCAAAGGTGTAGATCAGATCCAAATGTGTATATATAGCAGTTTGATGGTCATTTGATTATTATTGTTTTATATGTTGATGACTTACTGATCATAGGTAGCACAGTTGCTTCTATTTCATCCATCAAAACTGCTCTCCACAATGCATTTCAAATGAGTGATTTGGGGCTCTTAAAACAATTTTTGGGGCTCGAAATTGAGCAAAATTCTGATGGGATAATGGTCACTCAGTCCAAATGCATATTAGACTTGTTAGTCAAGTTTAACATGGCTGAATGTAGACCTGCACCATTCCCTTTCCTTTCAGGGATCAGCCTTGAAGAAGGAAAAAGCACAGCTCCCATGGACTGCACTATTTATCGACAACTAATTGGTATATTGTTGTACTTGACACATTCTCAGCCTGATATCTGTTATGTCATGAATGATGTATGAAGATAGATGTAGAAGCCTCATGATCTTCATTGGAAGGCAGCCAAGAGGATCCTCCAGTATATTTAGGGAACCAGGACCTACAGCATTCACTATGCTGCAGACTCTGAGCTAGAGCTGGTTGGATACACAGATTTCGATTGGGCGGGTGATTCTATTGATCGAAAGTCTACTTTCGGATACGTCTTCATGTTTGGTGGTGGCCCCATTTGTTGGTCTAGCAAAAAGCAGGCCACCATAGCATTATCTTTAGCAGAGGCCGAGTATCGAGGAGCGGTGAATGCTTGCATCCAAGCAGTTTGGTTGCAAGGCATTCTTTTAGAGTTTGATCTTGGTAGTACTTTGACCACTGTCCTCTTTTGTGACAATCAAAGTGCTATTAATATATCCATAGATCCAGTTACCAGGCAGAGGACCAAGCATGTAGAGATCCACATGCATTATATCAGGGAGCTAGTGCATGACAGGACCATCATTCTGCAATACTGCCTGACTGATGAGCAGATTGTAGACATCTTCACCAAGATCTTTTCAGAAAAGAAGTTCACTTACCTCCGTTCACTATTGGGGTGAGTTCATCAAGGTGATTCTACTACTTTCAGTGTTCAACTTGAGGGGGGGGGGGTCTCCCGCTGGGTTTTCCCTCTTTTCCTCACTTAGAGTGTTTTTTGGCATTGTTTTTCAGTATTGTACAGGGTGACCTATGGCCTTAATTACCGAGGCCCTAGCATTTTTATGCATTTTATGTTTTCTACTCCTCCTGAGTGTAGCTTAAGGGGGGGTGTTGGAGACATTTACCACCATACACACTCATTTTGGTCAATTTGGCCTAGTTAAACCACTATCCTAAGTTTTATTGACTTAATTGACATCAGAGGAGCACTAGATGACATCAGCAAGATCACACCCACGCCTACCTTCAGTCAAGGAGGCTAACTTATCCTTCTCCTACATTCGGGGAGGCTAACTGGAGCACTCCGGGGGTGGTCTGAGTGTCATTAATGCCCCATATTGCTAACTGATGGTTACAATCAGTTAACCAAAGCAGTGAAGGTGCCTTCCTTCATTAAATTGATTATTTATTAATTATTTAATGAACCGGAGTCAACAGGGGCACCTCCAACCACTTCTGATGGTTAGTTACACTTCAGTTAACCTCATCTGGGATCAATGGAGTCATTGATGTGCTACCACTTGTTGGTTATCTTGCAGTGATATGTGTCTGAGCTACTTCCAGTTAGACTCAGTCATTTATTGCACTCCGACTTCAGTTAGGGCTCAGTTGAGTCAATTAGGGTTTTGATCAGTGGTTAACTTGAGTGTTGACTGTGGCTTACATTCAGTTAAGCTAGACTCACTCATTCAATTCGAATGACCTCCTTGGGAATTTGAATTTCTTTGTCATTCATGCTTGCAGCATGATCATTGTATTGTATCATCATTCTTTCATTTGATTATACAGAGCGGCTACTCATTTTGTAGCACAATTACACCATTTGCATGCATTATTGTTGTTAATCTCTTATGAGACTGTGTCTTGGTCCCTAGATTACTGTGAGAGATTAATATTCTGGTCTGATGTTTTCTATGTGTTCTTGGGTGAAAGTCGGAAACCGGAAAGACAGTCGAAAGCCGAGATTAAAGAGCGCAATTGAAACTTTGAAAATAGAAAGTTTGGGAAAGTTTGGATTTGGCGTTTTCAGCTTCCGCATTCCACATGGTGGAAAGCGAAAGTCAGAAATAAATTTGTTTGAACTAAAAACATATCGAATTTCCACATTGCCTACTCCATAAATTGGAAAGCGGAAAGCCTAAGAAAAAAAATTGCGAAGAAAAGCATTAAAATTCTAATTTCTGCATTCCACAATGCGGAAATTGGAAGTCAGAAAAATGAGAAAAGAAACGACAAATACTTTTTCGGCTTTCATACAACAGAAAGCATAAGTCAAAAAGCACAGAAAGTTAGTTGCGAGTATGTAACTTCTGATTTCCGCATTTCGCACAGTGGAAAGTGGAAGTCGGCAAGAAAGTTTTTTTAATGAAAAATTAAAATTCTGGAATCTGCATAGGCGAAAGCCAAAAGCCGGAAGTCGAAAATAGATTTCCCCGATGAGTTGAAAAAAACGGATCCCCACATTCTACACTGCGGAAAGAGGAATTCAGAAGGCGCAAGCGCCCACTGTTATAGAGGCCTTACAACTTTAGGCTGAGTTCCTTACCTAAAACAAGTGCAAGCCTAGGAAATTGATTGTGGGGTTTACCAATCAGTTTCCTAAAAAAACTACAGGTGACACACTTTCCTTTACAGCTTCAACATTCATTTAAAGACAAACAATATTATACATGGACCTCACTAAGCTGGAACGACGAGAGGCTTAAAATATAACAAAATATAAAACTCACTGATTCAAAACATAGCATGAGTATTACACCATTATGAAGCCACATAACCAATAAAAGTCACAGTCCTTTTGTAACAGAGTAGGAGTCACATTCAATTAAAACAGAGCAAGGGTGTTTCACCATCTCATAAGCAACATTTTCATTCAGCATAAAACTGATACCTATCATTTTATTGACATTTAAAACACCTCTTTAGACATATACATATATACCATGAGTTAAATAGATTTGCAGAAATTTAAAGACAGTAACAGAACCTATTTGTAAGGTCAAATACGAGGCAAAATTTTTTCTACCACAATGAATGTTCAAAACATTTAAGCAGACTGAAGGAATACCTGCAAAATTGACAAGGTGCAAAAACCTCTGTTGGAAGCTTTCTAGTGTAAACGAAGCGCAACAAAATCAATATAAGCAAAGCAAAGGCAAACAGTAAGAAATAGTGGTTACCTATAGCCTTGTATATATGTGCAAAGAAAAGGCGGTGCTGCAACAAATGCGGTAAATCGACTATTGTAACAAGATATTGAAGATCATCATAAGGTGAGCCAAAATTAAGATATAGGCCAATGTTTGAATCAAATGACTATCTTTCTTGCATTAATGGAGCAACAATGCATTGATGAAGCATTAATGTGGATGAAGGGACATGGGCAAAGTGTATTCCATCGACTAGAGCAGCAGTGAAACGAAACCACGACCAAATTGACCCCACAAATCGTTAGCCTAAAGCCACAAAATCCGTCGAGAAAAAAATAGCCTAAACCCACAAAAACTGGTGGACTGAAACTTTCACAAAATCCTGGGTGTAAAATCTTGGCAAGGGCTATGCCCAATTGAAAGAAATGAACTGAAGTGAAGGACAGTGAAGCCCTGTACAAAATAATATACCAGGACCGGTTGTTTAGGGAAACATATAGAAGTGTAGTGAAAACATGCAAGCCACCTGTCAGGAAAACACCGTAAACACCAAGTGGGAAGAAGGATCCGCAACTGACAATCAATCCATCAAGTCCATCAATCCATTCACGCGCAGCACCGACTGTAACAGAGTGGACACCTGCGATTTGCGGGACATAAGTTTTGGAATTTAGATTGCAGAATCGGGACTCAATTGAAGTGCAGTACAAACAAAAATGGTCATCATACGCGCATGAAAAAAAATGTCAGGAGAATGGATCCATCATGCGCAGTAGCAGAAATCGACATTAAGGCCCTTCTTTTCGACATCTTAACTGTCAAAATTGATACATCTGCAACTACTACAAAATGGGCAATGGCAGAATAATCTTATTGTGATCAAGAAACTACAGGAGGAGATCGATTCGCCTATCGACAAACGTGGGCATGTAAAGCCATCTGACACCCGTTGAACATGCGAGACACAACACTTATTCAATACCCACTCGCTAAGCCACAGAGACACGTGTCAAAATTTTAGTGGTCAGGGAGACGAGGAATATTCTGAGACAACGTCTCCATTGAGAAACGTCGTTGGCATAATTACTAGGGATTTGGTAGGATTTTATTTTATAGAAAGGAAGTATAAGTCAAAGTGGGTTGTTTTAAAGGGCTAAGTAGTGAGTAATGTCTATCCAAGTTTGGCTCCATTAAAAGATGTAGATGGCCCGTTGGGAATGCATTTTGTAGATAGTTACTTAGGTATTTATTATGTAAAAGTAGAAATGCAATGAACTATTATTTAAAGCCATTTTTTTAACAGAAACTTGAAAAGGAGTATATTAAAGAGGTTGTGCACAGCCATTCAACAAAATTATAGCAGATATAGGATTCTATAAGTATGGTAGAAGCAGGAACAAAAATAGGCCATGAAGAGAGCCTTATGAAGGCTCTAAAAGAGATATTGTTATGAATATTCACAGACGTAGTATAAACACGGATAAACTGTCGATTTAAAAGTATTCAAAAAAACATAAGGTTAAAAGGAAATCATTTATGTTTTCCTGGAAACCCCACAGGCTGGGTGATGGAATTCTCTTCCATTTTCTGGACCACTACTCCTAGATTTTTCTGTACAGTGGCTTCCCTGATTCAGCTGCAGCAAGTTTTAGAGGTCCTCCTGTATGCCATCGACTTTTCCCATGGTTTCTTTAAGATTCATCTCGTTGTCATCTATTCTTGAGTCATGACAACTTGTCTGATAAGAGACATAACAAACATCCTCCACTAGCTTTTTAACATCCTTGGCAGTATCCCTGTTATCTGAAATTCCAGTGGCAACAAAGTCTTACAGGCGTCGAATATCTGTTTTCAGGTCATCGAACCCTTCTCTAACGCTTCTCTCGACATGGTCAATTCGTCTACGATCCATTCTTGACACAAGCGATGGAATTTTGTTGTAATAGTTCTACCTGAAGTTGATCTTGAGAGTGTTGTTACAGGCATGAGAGAGAGAGGGTAAGGCTCGTTCATAGGAGTCCCCTGAGCCCAGCAAAGGACCAACAGTTACGGTCAAGATCCTGCCCACACCTTCATCCATAAACAAAGATAAAAAACAAATCCTCAAGTCAGCAATGAACCCAAACTGACTAAGAATGTCACCTCATGAGAGAGTTGAACGCACAAATTGCGTAGGGCTCTAGGCCTCACCAAAATCAGAAAACACAAAGAAACGAAAGGAGGAAGGAGTCAAATACCAGGTGTTTGCCAAATCCAAATACTGATGGGAGAAATTAGACAGGCCCAAGAGAACTACGAGTAAAAGTCCTTCATATAAGAGCAGGGAATACTGCACATTGCCAATGGACAGACCAAAATCAGCCAAGAGAAGGAATGGTAGGAGCGAAAGAGACGAAGGGCAGCTTAATCCCCGAGGAAAATCCATCATACGCGCGGGGGTGTGGGTGAAAGCGTGAGAACTGGACGGTTCTTTAAGGCTGGAGGGGACTGCCTTAAATGGCTAGGGAGGCAGAATAAGAAGGATGGATGGAGAAGGCCACGTGCCCCATTGGATATAAGATAAGCTGCCACTTATAAACGAAACCATGTCCACATTGAACCTTTGCTTAAAAACGTTCCCAAGACTTAGAACTGAGAGTAAAGACCCATGTATTGAGTTAAGGAATGGGTTTTGGTCTAGCTTCTTTATTATTAAGAGAGATGAAACCTTGCGGGAGAGAGGCGCCAGTATTTTCCAGAGCATTTGCTTGGGCATTATTCGTTCTTAAGATGTGAAAGTAGTCGATGTTAGCTGGGAGAGGAAGCTGAGTGATCCTGTCATACGACCTCCTGCAATTGACGGAACCTATTGTGTAGCCAGATGTCATTTTAAGGATAACATGTCGCGAGTCCCCAAAGACTAGCAATTTAGAGATGTCTCTATTGTCTATAATTTCTAGACCCTGTAGAAGTTCCATCCACTCATTCTCATTATTTGTCTTGTGTCCCAATCCCCAAGCAAAAGTTTTTACCATTTGTCCTCTTGGGTCAAGGATGACCCCCCTGCACCTGCCTCCCCAATTATTTAAAGCCATATTGCACACGCTTAAGATATGATTATTTATGGCTATTAGATTAATGCAGGAAAGGATTTATGGTGATTAGAGCTAATGTAAGAGGAGACTCCTTTTTAATCGCTAGTGGTATACATAATAATAGCAAGGAGCCAATATATGAATTACATTTATAATAATAAAATGGGTAGGCATTACATTTAATAAATTAGTGATTATTGAAAAGTTTTAAAATAAAGTTTTATGAATGAATTTATGAAGAACACTTACGATGAGTTGATGAACATATGAAATTTTATGAGCTAGTGAACGTGAAAGTTTTAAAATAAAGTTTTATGAATGAATTTATGAAATTTTTATGAGCTAGTGAACATGGTAGCTATAAGTGGTTGGAAATGCTTATTAACAAGGTTAATCTTTTATAAGAACTTTCGAGTTGTTTGTATGCCTACATTATTGACAAAATTATTAATAAATGAAAGTTAAGCCAGTTTTTAAAAAACACATTCATGGTAATCTATAGATTCTTCTGGTTTTTGGAAATTTACAAAACATTAATGTAATATAAATTTCAAATAAAAAAGGTCACTATACAAGAACCGTGTAAAGTAAGGAATCAAATAATGGCTGTCACAAATAATATGCTCTCGAATATGTGTAAGGTTGAATGAATGAATCATTCTAACAACTCAAAACATAACAAATTTGCTTATCATCGAGTCCTTGAGGAATATTTTTGGGTCAAAGGCATAAGTTATTTAGTGGTGGAATAACTATAGATAGAATTTATGAAGAGGGAATATCACTTGAGGAAGCTAATTGGGAAGAAAATAATCACATAGTGCACCTTTGGATATGATGGTAGAAATTCACTGGGGTAATAAAATTGTAGCTAAAGCGATGATGGTTTGTACATATTTTTTAGTGAGGCATGTGGGATTTATGAAGTTTTGGATGAAGAGGATAAACTATAATGTAAGAGCATTATCACCCCACTTGTCATGACTAAAAGAAAAACCCATCAACCCATATAATAGAGAATTTTTAACTAAGTAGGCCCTAGATCGACTTTTATCACTTCTATCAAATGTGATATTTTATAACGTCTTTTAAGGGTTCGTCTCTCCTAAGTTCACATAGTGATCGATAAAATATGTTTTCCATAATCCCTTTTCTAAAATTGGGAAGAAAAGATTGTTTCAAGTAAAAAATATTCTATTATTTCAAGATACTTCATCAATGCAGACAAAGAAAAAGCTCTCTAGTCCAAATGGTTTGGATCTAGAACAAAACTTGCCAGAAATGCAAACTCTTTCCTAGATCAAACAAATTACTTGATAAACAACAAATCTATACCTCTTCTTCAATAGAAGGTTCTTCTTATCTCCAACATTGTGTTGTTCCACTTGTTGAGGAGGAAATAACCTACAAAAGATTCAATGTAATGCCCCATTTTGACCTTATTACCTGAACTGTCATTGCATGTTTGTATTTTCTCATTATTGTGGAACTTCTTCGATTTGATAACACTGTGGACTTATGCATTTATTATTCTTTTGTGGAATATATATGTGTGTTTGTGTGTGTGTGTGTGTGTGTGATGTTAATATTATGAATTATGTTAATGTTTTCATTATGTCTCTAACATGTAATAATAGATGATGGTACTTGGATATCGACTTAGAGTTATATGTTGGATAATGAATGTAATATCAAATGCATGGTACATTGAAAATGATTACATTGTTGTTTATTTGTAATGAAATATGTATGCATATCAGTGATTGCACAATATTGCATGATTTTGTGCTAGGAGACTAACCTGCAAGTTTAAAGAGCTAAGTGACATCTGAGTCCTATGAAATGGGAGTACATCGATGGCATGAATTCTAGAAGATAAATGGTATGTGAATGAATCATTATTTTTGTGTATGATTATTGGTTTATTATCATAATGTGTGGGTATGTGCAAGGTTTCGGGAAAACCCCAACTTCCCAAATTGGTTATTCTATGACAAAACCTGAGTATTACAGTCATAGTACAATCACTATGCCGATGTAGACATAGTCACCTGTTCCATTAGGGAGGGTGGAGGCATTAGCCACCGTTTATTCCCCAAACCCAAACTCATGGGAGGGTTGTGCTATGACATGCTCCCAAGGTATGTGATGATGACTAGTGGGTGCCTGTCGGGGAAGCTTGGTGATGTAGACGACACTTCCACTTACGGGTTTTAATTAGAGTTAGGTCATCTAGTTGATAATCCAAGGTAGTCCAGTATAGGAAGGATAGGATGTGAAAGTTAGTTGTGAATTAGATAAAAGGAGGTAGGTACACAAGAGTAGCATTGAAGTTATGAAGTGTAATTTAATTAATTATATTTGTATGTTAAAACATGGTTGAACTACTAAATAGTAACTAAGAACATGTGTTGTTTTCATAAGTTATAATGACTTAAGTTAGTAAGATGTTAGGCGTTGCAAATTCATGCTTATGTGTCGATAGTCAGTAACTTGTGTGATTATGCGTGATGTGTGGTTGAGTACTATTGGTATACCTACATGAGGTATGTAAGCCTTAGCTACCCTTACATAGATCATCTAAATATTTTGTATGAACTATCTACTACACTATAAAAATATGACTTCGATGCATATGATTGTGAATGATCACATTATAGATACTATTACCTATCTTAGTTATGAAATGATACGGTTACCTCAAGATTAGTTATGAATGGTTAACCAATTGTGATTAGGGTTAAATATTAATTATGGTCGATAAAGATGAAATCTGGTTAATGATGTTAGTTAGTGGTTAATAGGATTGCTAATAACTTGGATGATAAATGTTAATAATGATTAATAATGTTAATAAGATTGTTGTTAACTTAATTGTTGATTGAAGTGCTTAGTCACTAAATGATAAATAAGTATTAATGATCTTAATTAGTTCAAGCTATTGGTTTATCAATTATAATAGTGAAATAATATTAATTGATCTATTAATATTAATTGTGTATTAACAATGTTAATTGGTGTTAATAAGGAGATAATTAACTTGTTTAACAAATGTTAAATAAGTGTTAATGATGATGATTAGCATTGACAAGATTATTATTAACTTGATTAATGCATATTAATTAAGTCTTAATTGTAATAATGTTGTTGTTGAATATGGCACTAGTTAAATAAATTATAACTTGTGCTTGGAAGAGAGTTAGTTCAATAATAAATTATTATTAACTAAGTATTAATTACAATTATATATTCTATGCTAAACATACTAATTAAACAATAATAAAGAATAAATTATGATGTCTGAAGTATCGTCGAAGTATCTCATTATTTTTTACTTATTATTGAAGTAAATGGTTATGTCAAAACTTATGTTGACATCTATTATTAAAATAATAATTTTTATATTCTTGGAATTTATGTTGAAAACGGATGGTAGATCCTTATGTAGTAAAAATAATAAATGTTGCATTGACCTGTACCCATAAACATTAAATGTATGATATTTGATTGATGGTTAAAGGGGACCCGAACCATGTTTCGAATGGGGAAACTAAATGGAAAATGTAAATGGAGATGGGACATTAATGAAGGGATAAGGGTAGTAATGAAGTGATGTAGACGGGGGAGAAAAGAGGATAAAGGAAGGGAGATGGAGAGGATGGAGGGGTCGAAGGTTTTCGAGAAGACAAGAGAGGAGGTTTGTTTTCATTATTATTATNTAGCAGGCAAAGTGGTAGATCTATTTGAGCAGTTGGGGTTTTCCAAGTTAACAGAGAAATGTAGAGTTGCAAGGTTTAGCTCCATGGACAAGGCTACAAAGGAAACTATTATTATTCAGGTTATTTCCTAAGTATTTACAAGTTCTCCTTGTACACGTTGTATGAAATTGTACAAGTACCTACTAGTTTCTTATATATGATGTTTCACAAGTTTTCTTAGATATATGTTATCTGAAAAGAAAGATGTAAGGGTTATTCTTTTACTACTCTTATATGTTTAAATTTTATCATTGTGTATATATACATTTGTTGCCTTATACTTGCACATATGTATAATAAACATGACCCTCAGTTTAAACAAAACAAACTCTCATACTAACTAAGGATAGAAATTTATTTCAATAAGTAAAAAAAAAATTAATTAAGAATTCAGGGACCAAATGTGATCCTTACATTTAAGGAGACAAGAAACAAATAGAAACTACAAGATAATTTGTTAGACCTAAGCAAATAACCAAGGAGAAATGTTATAAATGAGATTAAACATCATTTATCGAAAAAGAAAGGCATCACCGTATTAACAATAAAGAAGGATAAATTACAACCTTGGTGCCTTAGTGTTGTGCTTCTTCCAACAAGCCTTTTGCCTCAAGATCTCAACCTTCCCTCTCAAGTCTAGAAATATTTTAGCAGCTTGTGGGTTCTTTCTTGGTCCTCCCTCAACCACGAGGGTGAGCGTGTATTTATAGGCCAAAGCGGATGAAGGGAGCTGAGGATTCCTTGGAGAATGTTAAGGGGTCATACCAATAGGTTAGGGTTTCGACTGCCACTTATGCTGACCTGTTGGGGTAAGCCTCCATGAGGGATTTCTTCTAGAAGGATCTTGATCGTTTTCTTTTTGTCTTTTAATGAGCACCGACTCACCTTGTGTATAAGCAACTAATGTTAGGAAGAGGCGACACTTTTTGTGCAAGAGCAAGAAGTGTCACCAACGCTTGTTGTCTATGTGTAACCTACGTTGGCCATGTCTGAAGCTTAATGTTAAAAGAAACACTGCGTCGAGGTTGGTAGAAATGGGTTTCCAAAAGGCAAAACCTCTTTCCAAACTTTTTTGGCTGAAATACTCCACGGATTCAGGCAAGTACACATCTTACTATCATGGTGATGACAAGATTTTGGTGTAACATATGCTCAAACAAGCCTCTTCCTTAACCCTCTTAAGAATTAAAACTTAAGTTAAATTGGGTGGATGGAGGTTGTGGAGAGCCAACTATCTACCTTGTTCTTAAAAAGTTTTTTTTGTGCGATTTGCATCAGATTGTGTAGAGTCCATCCTCCTTCTTCTAATAGTTTTGGGCTTAAGTTGGGGTTATGGAAAGACCATTATCTTCCCCTTTATATTTTGTTTAGGATTAATTTGGGCTTAGAGAGATATCATTCTTCGCCCCCTCGTGTTTTGTTCTCTGGAAGAGCTTTAGGTCCCACACATATAACCAATGCAACTAATGGCCCACACGTGCATCCAACATCCAATATAGTTTGCACTTGACCCATGTATCTAAGTCACATATGCATGTAACACACTCACACACATAAGAAACCATTTAACATAATAACCTACCCACACACTCAAGAACATAAGACACACACATAACATAAGAAATGGACTTAATCCATGTATATAAGATACCCATCCATATAAGAAAGGAAACTAACTTATGCGCACATAACATTACACACATCCATGGAAATAACTAACATACATAACATGAGTGAAGAAATTAGATAAGATATAGGTAGGCTAAGATATGATAGAGGAGAATGCCAATTTAGAAAAGAATATCGGTTAGATGCTAAAAGTGGTGCACTTAACACCATTAACTGTGTCTCAAATGCACTTCATTTTAGTGCTTATCCATCTAGAACCAACGCTATATTGGACTCTAAACTAGGCACTATCTTGCACGCTAAACTAGGTGATATCTTGGATGTTTTTCATGTCGCTATTTAGGGCACAAAGGAGAACGCTAATCCAACTACTAACCCTTGGGCAAAGAACGTCCTCAATTGCACTAACTAGTGTTTGAACGAGGGGGGAAAAGACGTGGGTTTATTGAATGTATATCTCATTTCACTCACTCAATATAATAATAGACTAGCTAAACCACTAAATCGACTAGTAGGAAGGAGGGAGGAGCAACCAAGCTCCAAAAAATCCAAATCTTAGCTTAGAAGTGGAGATTTGGAAGAGAAAATGGCCCTAAGTTCATTCTTGGTGTTTCAATAACTCTCTCTCTTATATTTACTTCATGATTTTGGCTTGAGGAGAAGGGTTTGGACACTGAATTCACCCTTGGTGTTTGAAGAACACACTCTCTTATATTTGCTTCACGATTTTAGCTTGAGGAAGAGGGGTTGGTCCCCATATTTGTCCTTCAATATTTCTAATTGAGGAAGAGGGTTGTGTTAGGAATTTCTCCCTATGGACGAGTTGGAATCCTCTTGGGTATATAAAGGTTCCCTAGATACCTAACCCAAGACATAACTCAACAAATGAACTATAAAATCTCCCATATCTAGTTCACACATGTGCTAACAAGGTATGATAGGAAGAGGAGATAGTAGATGTCCTACCAATGCTCGGACAGTTGTCCTGACCGCTCCTTGTTGATCCAACTCCTAGATTGCAGATCCAAACTTGTAAGCCCGCATACAAAGACAAAGAACAAAACCTTTCCATGCACCAAGTATATCAAACTAGATCTAACTACCAATTAGAAGAGAATTTTTAACATACATTAAAAGTGACATGAAATGGGAGAATAGGTCAAGTTTTATTGAATGAAAAGCTATAAAGAAGTACATCACAAGTTATAAGTGAATTTGAAGTAACAACATCTCCTTCCAACCTTCCTTCAGAAACCCCTTTTGAGAGTCATAAGACCATAAGTACCACCTCTCTAAGCATTCATGGTTTGGGTTAAGGTATGAGGTCATCTTTATAGGATGGAGAGGGAAAACTACTTTGGATATGGAGATGGATCAAGTGAGAAGATGTTGTATCAAAGGATATTGAGTTTACTTCGAATGGTAAGTAGGATGATACTCGAAGGATAAGGTAATCTACCAAAAATCTCATTCAAATCTTGATCCAAAACTCAAGAGAAAGTAGCTTAACCAATTTTTTTTCTCCCATAAGAAATCCCACATAGCGAAAATACAAGTATTTTCGCTCCCTAATGCATTAGGAAGGAGAGACAAAGTTGAATTTTTTGCTCCTTAAGCAAGAGATAAGGGGAAAAAATTCCTCTCCATGGCTAAACATAGGGTTGTTTAAAGTGAGTTTAAACCCCTAAAACGTAGGAAACCTTCCCAATTGTGACTAGAGAATAAAAAAACGACATGATGAAGGTCCTAACATACCTAAGGGACATAACAACCATGTCTCCCATGGTAATGGAACATGAAAACCAAAGGTGGCATTTTGAGGCATAACAAGGGTTGAAGAATTTCATTTGAGGAAGAGGCTTCAACATTCAAGAGCGACGAAGATGAAACACTGGGGTTTTGGCAGGTGAGAGGCACTCCAGTACTCAAAATGGAAAGTGGAGAAGACACTAGTCAAGGAAAAAATGGTATGGTTAACATGTATCTATAGATTATTTGGATGTTTTTAACAAGTTCATTTATTGCAGGTTTTATATTGAAAAATCTTAATTTTCACTTGGATAGGGAAATGTTGTTAAAGATGGAAAGGGTGATATGACCACAATGCCCATGTCAACACTTGGGCAAGGGCGATATGACCATGATGTCCACGTCCTCACTTGGAAAAAAATTCAAAAATTCACCCTCTAATGTGGAGATTGCATTGCATGTTACTAAGCAAAATGATAGTTGCAAAAATCGTCAAATTATTCAACGTTCGGTCCATGAGGTCACTAGATAGGGGTGTCCCTAATGGTACTCTGATGTCACTATTCCAGTGAAATTGATAAATTTTCCATTTGGGCATCAAATATCAAGTTATAATGAGTTTCAACTCGCTTCCCAAAGCCATTCAAGGACATTAGGGAATTTGAACTAGGGGCATAAAAATGAAACTAAGGAACGAAAATGAGTGTTGTAATGTCATACAAGTGTGTTTGCGAAATATTGAGATGACCCTGATGCTCACACCCTCGTTCGACAAACTATTAAAAAATTTACCATCTAATGCCAAAATTGAATTGCATGTTGTTGGGAAAACCCTACTTGCGAAAAAAGTAAAAATAAAAAACATAGTGTCCATGTAGTCACTAGAAAGGGGTGTTCCTAAGAGTATTGAAAGTTCACAATTTCAACATAACTGACATATTGTCCATCCAAGTATTTGTTTATAAGTTATGGTGACTTCCAACTTGTTTCCCATGGCCATTTAAATAAAATGGATGAATTTGAATTCGGGGTATAAAATACAATCCCAACAATGGAATTAAGCTATGTAACCTCATACAAGTGTGTTTGGGAAAGTATAAGATGACCATGATGACCACACCCTCGTTCAAAAAAAAATTCAAAAATTTTACCTTCTAATGCAAAAATTGAATTCCATGTTAATGGGCATACCCTAGTTGCGATCATCGTCAAATTAGATAATGTTTGGTCCATGTAGTCACTGGAGAGGGGTGTCCCTAGTGGTACTTGGATGTCACGATTCCAACAAAACATTGTAATATTTGCGATTTCTAGACCAATGATATGAGTAATATGTTAAAAACTATATCTATGATAATTTTCATTTAGTCATGTTTAATTATGAGGGGATATTGTAAAGCATGTTATACTCAATCTATTTTGAGATTACAATGTTAACACTTCATGAACTTGATTGAGAGATGAAACCGTGGCTAATATGCTCTTAAATATATAGATTTAATGACATAACAACTTTGGGAAAACAATTGTTTGAAGCGAATAGTAGATGCGATGCCATATTTGTTTCACTTTATATATAATCACATGGATGTCTATTTTCCTTGCCTTTATGTCTTGTTCTATTATGACTTGAAATTTGATGGTTTACATGTGTGTGTATGCTTGGGGATACACTTGATATGTGTGATTACTATCTGTAAATGAGATAATGTCTATATTCATGGTTGGAAAACTCATGAAAATGCATGAATTATAATAGTATTTGCAATATAACAAAAAATATGCATTATGTCATGAAATTAATACTAATGCTTTATATTGATTATTTCTTGTTGTTTCCAAAAAGATGGTGAAGATGATTGCCTAGATGATGATCCATAATGCTGACAATGTACTAGAGAAAGACATTGTTGATAATGATGATGGATCATACGAGGATGGTGATGGAGATGTTGTCAAGTTAGATGAGGATGATGATCATGATGATGATGTTGGTGTTGATAATCATAGCCATTGATACTATTGTTGAGGTTATGTACGCTTATTACTTTATCCATGCTACAAGACATGTATTGTTTTTTTATGATGATCCAAGTTCATATTACATTCCAGGTCATATTGATTTTTAACATGGATTCATGTCGACATATAAGCTTTGATTACCCTTGATCATTTTGACTTTTATTACTTTATCCATGCTGCAAGACATGTATTGTTATTTTTATGATGATCCAAGTACATATTACATTCTGGGTCATGTTAGATTTGTATCGTTTAATCAATATGATCTAGGATCTTATCTAAGAGAATAACATGCACAACAATAATCACAAGAGATAAGAGACACAAAGAATTTTCCTTGGGGAAACCATAAAGGAGAAAACCCCGCAACTTCCTCAGAGATAGAATGAGCACCAATAACAAAAGTAAAACCCAAAAGTACAAAGATGATCTCCAATAGTTGTTCTCTCTCTCACTTGTGCGAGATACTCCTCTCTCACTCATGCGCTATTGTTGAGTGAGTGTGTGTGTCAAAATATAGAGTCTCACTCTCTATTTATACTTAATGGCCACTTGACAATTATCCTACATGACCGACTTCTCTAGGACAGTCTAATAACCCTAATATAACTCAACTGTGGGGTCTAATGCCCTGACTTACAATGGAGGGTTAACCTCAATGACTTTACATGAATTTATTATATTAATGACTCTCTCGATCGGAGGAACAAACATCTCTATCGGGGTATAATGAAATACGATAAGAAATATACAAGTGAATACATTCCGAAGTTACAAATACATCAACATGTCATATTGATTTGTAAGATGGATTCATGTTGACATATAAACTTTGGTTACCCTTTATCATTTTGACTTTTCTAGATGTGGATATCAAAAAACTTATAGATATACACATGTATGTATACACATATATCTATATACATATATAGATATGTGTGTGTGTGTGTATCTATGTAGATGCATATATGTATGTATATATACATATAGATATGTATATATACGTACATATATGCATCTACATAGATATATACATATATCTACACATATCTATATATGTATATAGATATATGCACACACACACACACATATATATATATTTTAGAACTATAAAGTAAATGAAATATGAGAACTATTGAAATTAATGAAATATATTATAATCTGATATAATAAATATATTAGTACAAAATTGGATTCAATTGTAGGTGCTAAATAACAAGCCAATGTGGTGATAATAAGGAAGCAAAACTATGAGCTAAAATGGAAACCCAATTTGTCATAGATCTAGAAGCAACATTTGACGCAAAACTTGGCGCTGAATTGGAAGTCAATTTTGGTGTTATTTTAGATGCAAAAGTAAAATCCAAACTAGAAGCTAAACTAGTGATCAACTAAGAAGCAAAACTAGATGCTAAATGGGAAGTTAAATGTGGCTTTCATGAGGAATTAAAATAAGAAGCAACACAAGGAGCTAAACAAGAAGCAAAATGTGGTGCTATTATGGAAGTAAAAATGGGCGCTAAACAGGGACTAAAGTGGTTGCCAAATATGGTGCTAATGTGGTCATAAACAAGGATGCAAAACTACACGTTACAAAGGATGCAACACTTGACACTAATGAGGAAGCCAAACATGGCATTGATATGGTTGCAAAACGAGAAGTTACTTTGGATGCAAAACATGGCACTACATAAAAAGCAAAACATGGCGCAACAAGAAAAACAATACATGACGCCATTTTGGAAGAAAAACACGACACAACATGGGAAGCAAAAATTGTCGCAAATTTGGAAGCAAAACATGGTGCAACAAGGGAATCAAACTTGGGGCATATTTAGAAGTAAAACATGGCACAAAAGGGGAAGCTAAACAAGGTGCTAATGTGGTAGCACATATGGAAGAAAATATGGTACTAATGTGGATGCATAACTAGTTGCTAACTTTGTGCTATTCCAAACACAATTTTTGGCGTAGTTTGACAAATGGACGCTAAAAAGGAAGTAAAATGGGACACTATTTAGGAAGCAAAATAGGACATTATTCAAGAAGCAAAATTGGATTTTATTTTGGAAGCAAAACTATTGAACGTTGTTTTCGAAGAAAAAATGCACGTTGTTTAGGAAGCAAAAAAAGGACGCCATTTTAGATGCTATAAATTTTGTACATGATGCGTCCCATTTAGCGTCTACTTTGACTGCTCACTGGAGACAAATACACTTAAAAGGGGCGTTAAATGGGATGTTAATTCCAGGTTTTGTTGTAGTGGATCGAACTCTATGTTATACAAAACTCATGATTCTTAAATAAGAATTCCACTTGGATATGAAAATCCAAATACAATGTTTTTCCCATACTCCGTGACTCCTTACAAACCCCCCATATTATGTGTTTGTAACAAATCATAAGCTAGAGATACAAAGAGTAAGGAAAACGATTTCAAGAATGAGGCCAACAAAGGGGCATCCAAGTTTGTGAATGAAGAAGAAGTTGGCAAGAGGGTGTCCCACCTTGACTTTTGAACATCATTTGCAATTCAATTCCAAGAAGTTAATTGTAAAGGAACAAGGGGTAGAGCATGAAGTCCCCCCTTATTTGTTTAGATGTACAATAACAAGAAATAATTTTGTAGGAAGTTTCAAGTTATGATTTCTCCAACATGAAGGGGATCTCATGCTAAGGTCCATCTCAAATGAATATTATTAACTTGGGAACATGAGAAGAATGTTAAAACATTACTATGTCAGTGGATTGGATGCCATATCATGGAAATGAACAAGAAAAAGTCAACGTAAGGAAACTCAATATGCAAATTAAGCTAAACAAAGAGGACATCATACTTTACCAAAGGATGTTGAGTAAAGTGACAAAGTATAAGATGATAATACTAAATTCAATATGGTTAATCAATAGGGGATAGAGCCTTTTCAAATGGTGCAAATTCACTAACCCTCGTTAGTTAGGCTTGCTTAGCTTCAAATAAAAGTCAATATTTGACCAAGTACTTTGTAAACATGATTTAGTGATAGTTGTCCAAAATTAAAATGGAGAAAATAGGATCATATACAAGTTTTTTCCTCGCCATCCTTCATTATTGGGTGTTAAAGCTAAGATAAATGCTTATGCATCTATGCATGATAAACACTTACTAGGAATTCTTACAACATCCGTAATTCCCAAGTCACATTTGCCAAACGCTTTGTCACCATTAAACCACGATGACTTTTATGGACATGGAGGTAGCTTAGCATGAAAAGTGAAAAATTATATGTACACTAGCATACCCCCTAAGAGGAGGAAATGAAACGCCGAAGAGAAGCTTGAAATGTTGCAAAAATAAGAGAAAGTTGTGTGTATGTAGATAATGTATTTTTGTGTTGAAAGTAGAGGAAAGAGAAAGGAAAAATTTGTTGCAACTATTAATAAGCAATAAATATAAACCCATGTAATCGATGGCAAGTAAAAGGAATTGTACATATACATATATGAGTAAAACAATAAAGGTCTAGGTAATGATCGTTTGGATATAATTATATTGGTAATCAACATTGATGTATTAATTTGGTAGGGGGAGTGGAAGGATTGAGGGTTGCAATTTTAAGTGTGAAAGGGATAGAAAATGAAGACATGCCTATTCCTTTTTTCAAAGTGAGATATATGAAGTGTCTTTCATCTTTCCATAATGTTTGAAGGAGAACGGTGGTGCAATTCACAATCCTTCTAATGTTATAGTGTGTGACATCATCATGAAGGTCAAGTCTTGATGTTCAATGTTACCAATGTCAATGGTTGACCTTGTGTATCCTTCATATGAGAATAGTCAACAGATATTTGTTTGAAATTGCTATAATATGGTGTTTTTTGTTTAGAGTTGGGAGAGAAAGAATGCTCCATACCTTCATCTTCCACATTCTCTATAGTTTTTTTGAACAATATGTTATTGAAAGTTGGGTTCCATAATCTCAATGCCTCTTTGATCACCTG
The DNA here is from genome assembly GCA_001517045.1 of Pseudotsuga menziesii. Taxonomy (NCBI): domain Eukaryota; kingdom Viridiplantae; phylum Streptophyta; class Pinopsida; order Pinales; family Pinaceae; genus Pseudotsuga; species Pseudotsuga menziesii. The sequence continues at coordinate 201,197 of LPNX010411837.1, forward strand.
AAAATACAAAACAAAATTTAGTAATAAATATTAACGCTAGGTTTTCACTGAAAAAGATGGCCAATTAATTAGTAGTTAAATAGTAACTTACACTTTTGGTAAATGCCATTGATTTATAGCGTTCCCATGGCAGAGTACTCTCATTGTTTCTTTTGGTCCATTTGATTGCTTCATGTTCTTCCTGAGCAATGGAATTATTGTCTATAAAACATAATTTGAATTATAATGTGGTATCACAACTCTTCATGAAAGTACTGGTGTGGTGCCAAAGGAATATTCTTTTAACATTGAAGTACTAACCTTGAGATATTGAATGGTATTTGGATTTTTAGATAGATGTTGCACTACTAGAGTGAATGTCTTTGGTGTAGTTCAAGTGGAAACAAACAACAAATGCATAGTTAAATATATGATCTACTATGTGGTAAATTCAAACTTGGCAACAATTTCTTCTTTTGTTTTGTTTCATCTTTCAGTACATACGATAATAGGTTGTCATATGAATTCTTGGATGACATGTTTTTCCTCTTGTAGTCGACAATTCCTTTGATCTGATTAGACAACTTCTACCTTGTTATTCCCATTCAATGGTCAAAGGATTCATCTGGAGACCTCTAATGTGTTGAGTTATTACACTGATAGGTGTTTATATTATACAATTTGGGGTAGAATAGGAAATATCTAAATTATATATCTCATTTTACATGTGATAACCGGTAGCTGAGGCATGGATAACCTTTGTAGTAGTTGTAATAAAAAACATTGTTACCTAAAGTTACAGTAAGTGAAGTTCAAAAGATTATTTAAAATGAATTCATATCATATGTGCATTCTAAATGTATAAAATTGTGGAAAATAATAATGTTGATCTAATTGTATATAAAAACATAGTTAATAATTAAAAAAAAATCTATTGTTAAATTATATATAAAAATAAGTATTTCTTTTGTATAGAAGAAGGTAAAATGAATTATATATAACCCATTTAACCATTATCAAATATAATTGAAACAATAACCTAGGAGAGAAAGTTCCATATCACTATGAAAAGGATAGATGGAGGAACTTAAATCACATGCGGACAACCCCATGAAAAAGGAGTTTAAAGACTTTAAGGTTAACCAAGGCCATTTTTATGGGTTAGTTTCATGACCGTCAAAACCAACGAGGATGGAACTTTTATTTTCATAAGTCTTGGTGTTTGAAGAGATTGAAATTAAATATATTCAATTAATAAAGAGGGATCGACAAAATTGTCAAATAGACATATAATAAGGATTGCGAATAGGGTGACTCAAATGGAAGTTGATTAATACGTTTTCTGAGGAAAAGAAAGTTGAATGATAAACATATGTTTTCCGAGGAAAATAAAGTTGAGTGATAGATATATGTTTTTCAAGGATTAAAAATGTTGAGTAAAATCTCTATCAAATGCAATGACAAATCAATGATTTATTGTCATCATATGTGGGAAATCAAATTTAAGTGTGATGAGTCTTGACCGGTGAGAATATGCAAAGGCAAGGATTTAATGGTCCGTTTAGATGTTGTTTCTGCAACAACGCAGAGGAAAACATTGATCATATTTTCATTAAGTGTGCTTTTGCCCAAAAAGTTTGGGAAACTGTTATTCATGGAATTTTTGTCACAGCTTCAATCCATAGTTTTGTGTTATCATTTTTCTCCACATGGCAAGAAAGGACCCTCGGTTGTTTTGAGCAATCTGGCAATTCTATAATCAGCAAGGATTGGAAAAAAATATGGCTGGCAATTATGAAATTAGCCTAGTGGTCTCTGTGGCTTGCCCACAATGAGTGGATTTTTAATGTCAATACATCTTCCCTAGGAAATGTAGCAACTAAATCTAGATCGTTTATTTCTGAAATAGCTTGTAATTTTTTTTCCTTTAGCGATTTGCCTGCTGAAGAATGTGCCTAGCTGGGAATTAGCTTTGTTCTTAAGAAATTGCAAATTATGAAACCAAAGTGTCCCAGTCGGGCGAATTCGTTGCAGTCAGAGTGAATTTATAAAGCAGTGGTCAATTTCTCCAAGTGCTTGTATTTTTTTCGACGGTGTGTTAAAGGGTAATCCGGGGTTATCTGGTGCTGGGGGGTTGCTCTTTTCGCTGGATCGGTTGATTGTTACCAGTTTCAGTTGGGGACTTGGTAATATGTCCAATAATCAAGATGAGAGTTACAGTTTACTCAAAGCATGTTTGTTTGTTTGTTTTTGTTTTTTTTAAACAGTTATGTTATTATAAATGAAAGAGCAGATGATATGCTGGAAAAATTCAATACAACACTCTACTAACTCGCCTCAATCTTCAGTCGGACTAGGGAGGTATTTCAGAGCTTACACTCGAGTTAACCACAAGGTCATTTTGCTCGATCACTATCGACTTGTTGGCAGTTATATCCGCCAGAACATTCAGCTCCCTTAGGATGTGATAGAAGGTGACTTTCTTGAACAATCTAGCCTTGGTTCTAATCCTATTTATCAATCTTGCGGTGCAAACATTCTTGCCTCTTAGGCCCCCATTCAATGCTTGAATAACTAATCTGGAATCATCAAAAACCATGACTTCTTCCACGCCTTCCTTCAGTCACTGTTTGATCCCTTGCCAGAGTCCATAAGCCTCGGCCATATTATTGGAATTATAGCCAATATTCCAGTAGTATTCCATCATGATTTTCCCACCTGGCTCGATAATGATTCCCCCTCCTCCCGCTTTCCCCGGGTTCCCTTTGGAAGCCCCATCAAAAAAAAGTTTAAAAATCTTCCTTTCTCTTAGCCAGTTCTCGAACTGGGATTCATCCATTCTGATTTCCCATTTTTCCAGTTTACTTGCTGCTACTTCTCTTATCGCCTTGATGTTTAGTCTATGCATCCAGCTTTTCTCATAAGCATTCAGAGTCCCTTTGTTTCTAGGTATTTTTGAATTACTGACAATTTCCCCCAGCATGGCATTTACTTTTGCAGCTATTTTCCATGCTGGTTGAGTTTTGTTTTGAAAAATTCGATGGTTTCTTTCATTCCAGATGCACCAACAGGTTAGTTTGGGGATCTTCATCCAGCATGCACGCACTCCATTTTTATTTGACAGCTCTCCATTATCATGGTTGTCCCAGTGTAAGAAGTAATCCTGGATACTGTCCGGGGCATGATTATCCTCTCCCCAGCCATTCAACACTTCATTCCAGACAGCAGCAGCATAAGAGCAATTAAAAAAAAGCTGACTCATATTTTCTGATTCTACAGCACAGAGTGGACATCGGAAGGGACCAGCAAACCCCCTTTTCTCCAGATTCTCGCCAGTGAGGATTTTCTTATGCATCAGTGTCTAGGAAAACATTTCAATCTTTGGCAGGGTGTTGTAATGCCACAAATTGTTCCAATATTTTGGATTAGCGGGCACATTTTAGTTAGCAGAAAAACGTTGATACCCTTCAGCAGTTGTATACTTGCCTGACTGCCTTCCCCAGCCACGTTTATCTTTTCTAGATTTATTGATTGGAGCGAGGCCTGCTAGATGGTGTAAAAGCAATGTGCTTTCAGTTTTTAAATCAGCAGGGCACTTCGGCAATGCCCATCGTGACTAGTTATTTGGCTCAGCGTCCTCCCATTCAGTAATGTCCCAAATCGTGGTCAGATTTTTGTCTGTCCAAGCTTGAAGGCGTGGGAGATGAGGTGGAGGGCGGCCCAGGATCACATCTTGCCAGATGCTAATCGATTTCCCATTGCCTGGAATGAAGGATAGCTCAGCTCTGAAGAGTGGCAGCGCTTTTTTGCAGACATTGTAAATGACAGAGCCGTTTTTTACTACGTGGTCTCCATCCAGGCACCTGAGTGTTGGCTCGGGGAAGTATTTCTTCTTCAGCACCCTGCTGCTCCATGAGGATTTGGGTTCGAGCAAATTCCATAACAACTTTGCTCCCATGGCCAAATTTTGGCTTTTTAGGTCTCTGATTTGAAGACCTCCCTCTGACCAAGGCGAATTTTTTACCCCCCCCCCCCC
>LPNX010411837.1:205388-260365 GCA_001517045.1 Pseudotsuga menziesii
AATGGGGGTCCACGCTAATCTCTTAGACTTGGATTTGAAGATAGGCACTCCCAGATAGTTGAAGGATTCCCATGTAACAACCCCATCCATGTCGAGTATCCGGGAGATATCAAGCATTTCCCTGGGATTTAGACCCCATCCAAAGATCTGACTTTTCCCTAAATTGATTTTGCTTCCAGAGGCATTACAATAACGGTTCATTTCCAGCTTGAAGCGGCGAGCTATAATCTGGCTGGCTCCTCCCAGCAGGATAGTATCATCCGTGAACAGAGCGTGGTTGATGTTTTTAGTGCCTCTAGCCAACCTGATGCCGGAAAGCTCCTGATCTTGTCTTGCATATTCCAGTTGGAAGCTAAGTATAGATGCCTGGATGGCATAGAGCAAGGGGGATAGCGGGCAGCCTTGCCTAAGACCTCTTGAAGCTTTAAAGAAGGGCCCAGCTCTACCGTTGATAAGCGGGGCTATCCAGGGCTGGCTGATGCAGGCCTTAACCCAAGAGATGAATTCAGGAGCGAAGCGAAATCTCCTCATTACCTGATAGAGAAAGGAGTGGCTGACTCTATCAAAAGCATTGGCTAGGTCCAGCTTTATCACCATTCCTTTGTCTCCATTTTTCTGACTGGAATGAATAGCCTCTTGAACTAATATTATGTTGTCCGAGATCTTCCTGCCTTTGACAAAGCCTCCTTGGTTTTCCGGGATGATATGAGGAAGGATATATTTTAGTCTATTGGCCATTATCTTTGTAATGATTTTGTAGCCTATGTTACACAGAGATATAGGACGAAATCTGTCAAATGATTTGGCTCCCTTTTCTTTGGGAATGAGTGCCAGGAAGGCAGAATTAGTGTTGCCTCCTATTTTATTGCACCTTTGGGATTTACTGACCATTTTGAGCAAGTCGATTTTGACAATCTCCCAGCAGATTTTTATGAAATTGATATTAAAGCCATCAGGGCCCGGAGCCCTGTCGTCCTCCATATTGTCAACAGCCTGTTTGATTTGCTCCAGCGTGACCACCTGCTTTAGGGCGTCATTGTCTTTGGTTTTTATGGCATTGGGCACCAGATTAAGGAGCTGGACGTCTTCAACTACTTGCTGGTCTGTGTACAGGTCCTCAAAGTGCTTGGACGCTTCAATTTTAATTTCATCAAAATTGATGATTACCTTGTCTTGGGATCAGATCTCACTCACCAAATTGAAGTTTCTCCTGGCAACGGCCTGCTTATGAAAGAAACCAGTATTCTTGTCTCCATCTTTCAGCCACTTACAGCGTGATTTAATTCTCCACCACTCAGCTTCTTGCCTGCATGTTGTTTTGAGTGGAGATTTAACTCTGCCTGAATGTTTGCATTGGTCACATCGTTTTCTTCCATACCTGCTTGATGAATCTCCAACGCAAGGCCAGCCTGGGCTTTATTATAATTGGGAGAGGGAAGTAATTTGACCCAAGATCTTAGTTCTTTTTTCAGCCTTCTCAACTTCTCCTCCCAGACGTAGAAGGGGGACCCAGTTACCGGGGGAAACCAAGTGTCCGCTACCAATTTTAGAAATTCAGGTTGAGTGGCCCACATTGGATTAAATCTGAAGGGGATCGGTCCTAAATTTTTATTCATTTCCATCTCGAGAATAATAGGCTTGTGATCCGATCCTCCGAATGGAAGGATTTTGGAAGTCAGATTTAGTCCCAGGAGGAGGAAGGAGTCCTGGACCAGAAATCGGTCCAGCCTGGCAGCAATGTGCTCGGGGCCAGTCCTCTTATTACTCCAAGTGTACTTTCCTGTGGATGGCTTGATATCCATGAGGTCTTACTCCAAAATGATATCATCAACAGTTTCTCTTATGGGGTCTCTGACCAGGGAACCCCCTCTTTTTTCGTCCTGGCTGAGGATGACATTGAGATCCCCCCCCCAAGATTACATTTCCATGCTGGTTACTTCTTTCCTCACGAAGAAGGTTCCAACAGGTTTTTTTATCAGCATAGGAATTAGGAGCATAAATATTGAATATTCTTACCAGAGTATTGGTGTCTTTTTGCCTCAGCAGAGTGAGGATCCAGTTAGGGCTATACTTGATGTCAATAGCCTCAAATTTCTTGTCATCCCATAGGGTTTCGATGCCTCTAGATGTGCCCCTTGAACTGATGGTAGCTTTACCTTTTTTTTTCCAAAACTTAATACTTACTTGGAGAAATGCGGCTTCCTCCATCTTGGTTTCCTGGATCAAGAAGATGTCTGGTTGGTGAAGAGAGATTAAATCCATCATGGATTCTTCTTTGCTTTTGCTGCCGAGACCTCTGCAGTTCCAAGAGAGGACCTTCATTACTTGCTTTTGGAGGTTGTCGGCATCCCTTTCTGGGCATGCCCTTGCTGACGGGTGTTTCGGGTGTTCTTCAGTAGTTTTTCCAAGGTTAGCTGGGATCCTTGTAGCTTATCCTTATAGGTAGCTTGTTCCCTGATCTCTTTCCTGGATTTCCTGCCTTTAGTTTTAGTCAATCTTGGAGTGTTGAGCTCTATCTCCCCTTCTTCCTCTTCCTCTTCTTCTGATTCAAATTCTTCCTCTGACTTCCCCCTTGGTTCTCCTTCTTTTGGCATACCGGTGCCTTCTTCTTGACCTTCCACTTGCTGATCGGATGGGCTTACTTCTGATTATTTGCTCTCTTCATTGCAAGTTTTCTCTACAGCATCAGTGGGCTCATTTCTTACTTCATTGGGTTCATTTGTCTTGGATGTTTCTTGGGATCCTTCGAGAAGGGGATCTCTGGTTTCTTTGATACTTTCACCCTTCTTAGAAGCTCCACCACCTTGATTTTTGATTTTGGATCTATTCACCCTTTGCCATCCTTCTGCCTTATCCTGATGTGATTCAGGTTTTTTGGGGCAATTCCGGATGAAGTGCCCGTATTCCTGGCAGCCCCTGCACTTGAAGGGGAGTTGTTCATAGTCGAGTTTTTGAAAGTGGGACCAATTCCCAACATTTATTTTTATGGCCTCTGGCAATCCTGCTTCGAGTTCCACCTCGACGCATATGCGTGCATAGGCATATTGATCCTTTGGACTCGCCATGTCAATGTATTTCCCCAGGGCAGACCCGATCGCTTGGAGAGATTTAGGGTTCCAGTAGTGCATGGGGAGATTAGGAAGCCTGACCCAAACTAGCATGGTTTTGGGGGTGTCGGCTTCTGGATCGAAGTCCGAAGTCCACCCATTGAGATATAGGCCTTGCGGCCCCATGAAGTAGGGTCCATTCCTGAATATTAGATCTTTATCTTCCTTGGACTCGAAATCAAATAGAAAGTAGCCCCTACCGACGAAGTAAGAAGCTACGTTTTTGGAGATTAGGGGTCTCCAGTTCCTTTGGACCCAGTTGTCATTAGTTTTTGGGGATGGCCAGAGCCTGGTGAATTGCCCGATCAGGGCTTGATTTGCCAAGGAGAGGGCTACACGCATAGTTTCTTCCGGAGGGAGTGCTACTTCCGGCACATCTTCAATTCTCTTAACAAACTTCGGTGGATTTTTTTGACCCGATCTCCTATTCTGAGGCCCAATTAGCCTATCAAAGGCAACAAATTTCGGGTCTGGAGCCGGACACTCCTCCCCAGCCATCTGGCTGCTCCAATCGCCAGACACTCAACTCATGGGCTTTACAGCCGCAAGTTCAGAGATCTAGCTTCTGGCACTAGGACCCAACAGATCTACAACGTCAGCAGTGAGTCTGCCTCCAGCCTGCACCAAATAGAGCACGATCCAAGCAGTGCAGCCCAACGTGTTATCCCAAGCCCTACAGCCAGCTTGCATGTGCCGGATCTCTGGTTTCAGCAGCGTGAGGTCGATCCTCAAATTCAGGAGCTTGTTCCCTGGTTGTGAATCTTGTCAAAAAAAAAAAAAACTCAAAGCATGTTTGTTGGCAAAGGAGGCTGGTTACAAAAATCTTCAAGTTTACAGGGATTCCAAACTCTTGATAAAAATGTTAAATTCCAATGGTATTTTTAATACCCCAACGTTGAATATTATTTTGAAGAGAATTCAAAATATTCTAAAGGATTTTGAGCAGGTAGAATTTTTTCATATCTTGAGAGATTTAAATGGATTAGCAGATTCTCTGGCAAATGTAGCATGTCTATTGGCTCAAGGTCATCTAAGTCTTAATGGAGAAGACCGTATATTTCAGCCCATTCCCTAAGCATTTGATTTTCTATGCTTATTCTTTGAAGGGATTTTAGCAATTTTTCTACCTGTTGTAATTGGATAAATCGACTTTGGTCTTTCTAGTCATGTACAAATTCTTCAAAAATCAATAAAAAAAAAACTATTCGTTTTTGTTAAGTGTGATGAAATTTTAAGTAAAGTATTGTCCAAATAACTTTCTACGACATAGAAGATATACAACGTATTAATATGGTATGAAGAAATGATTTAGTGTCATTTAGACACATGTAAATTTAAAGAATCGCGAGAATAATAATAACCCACTTCATATATTATTATATTAGAATGGAAAACTCCAAGGTGATTTATTATACTTCCAAATAAATCTCGACCAAAGGAATAAAAACCCACATAGTTACAAATCATTCGAATAAGATGAATATCATGGAATTTATAGGAGATTTGTTATCTTAAAACCATCTAGTGAAGTATAGTAATCCACGGTCAAACAAGAGTGCTCATCCTCAACATCATATATTCAACAACTTCCATTGTTGGATTCTCTTCATCTTCTTCTCAATCATCCACTTGTTTCTCATTTCCAAGTGGCTAGTATCTTCCAATTAACAATTTATCAATCAATTTCATTTTTTTCTTTAATTGCATTAATTATTCCTTAAATAAATTTTCTTCATCGTACAATGCTTCAAATTGAAAGTGGTTTACCTTTTTCATTATCTTCTGTATTATCTTCTTCCTCTTCCTATGTTGTTGAATATTCTTCAACAAATTTCATTGTTTTTGCTATCTATGTCGTTGCTTCTTCATCTATGTCTGAACGCAAACAATGCATGAGTTGTTGCTCAACTTCAACTTCGATTTTATCAACTTCATCATCCCCTGGTGTATATATGTAGTGGGATTCACCTTCCTCGTGTTCATGCTCTGATACATGTATAGAGTGTAGAACAGGTCTCAGACACTGAGAGGGGGGGTGAATCAGTGTCTGTTTAAAACTTAAAAATCTCTTGCCAAAACACAAATGACATTTTATGAGTCATAACATTTACCAATTATATATATACGAAATAACAAACACATATGAATATATCAAATGTATTTTTATTAAATAAAATTTTACATCACATAATATGAACTATCTAGACCCAGCTAGATTGAGAGACCCAGCTTGTATACATGACCCAACATGTAGAGAGGAATCCAATCCTCATTCAAGCTCCAACCTGATTACAGACACTAGTCTGTTTGAATGAACACAAGGTTCATGTCAAAGGTAGACTATCCACCAAAATATTACATATTACATTTTATCCACAGAGATACACTTTTGATCTCTTCATGTCTTCGTTTTTATATTCTTTCTTCTTACCTCTCCATGAATCAATGTGTCTTCTTATGTACTTCACAACTCTTCATGGAATGATGTATCTTTTCATATAATAAGAAAATAAGATTAAACTAATGACTTAGTCATAACTATATTTAGTTTATTCTCCATTTGTTTATTCCTTTATTACCATTTGATCCACTAAAACATAGTATGCTATTGTCGTAACTTCCCCATATTTTACATTTAGTTCCCAAACTAATTTATCTCCCCTGTCATTAAGATAAATGCCCGTAAACTTTCTCCATTCATGGAGCTATTACCTTTGCAATCGTGCCATTGCTCCATTACATTCACCTCCAACTAAATTGTGGTATTGTATTATTGCCTATGTATGTTAATATGGTCATGGATTACTTTTGTCGTTTTGCTTATGTAATATGTTTTGACTTCCTCCATGGTGCATATACAAAAACCCTAATTCACATCCATCTATGCTTGTTTGTGTGTTACTTCACCATGTGAATGAAATTACGTATTAAAGAAGTTGTCATTGGTTATTCTGGCTGATTAGGATTGAAATGTACAAAGCTTTTTAAACCCGTGAGAATAAATATCTTGCATTCATTGGCGGGATTTGGATTGAAGAGAAACTACATCATGTTTGGTAAGAAGAGCTTCCAAATGAAACTCTAAATTGTAGGAGTGGTGAGGAGCAAATCATCTATGTTGAGGACCACAACTACCGCAAGTTGAAAACATGAATGACTCCCCAGGATGATCACATCGCTTACATAATCAACATTCATACACTCAATGTTTGCGATTTGTGTGCTATTTTAGATTATTGTTTGTGGTATTGTGCATGTTTGTGTTATCTTTGTGCGCCTCTCATGTTTCATTTTCATCTACATGTTGTATGGACAAGCCTGGTGTTCTAGTATTGTGCCATTCACTGATATAGTGCAGTTATGATTGTATAGTAGGGTATATTCCAAAGATGGCCCTCTAATTGATAAAGTTGGACGTACATAGTAGGAGTCAATATCATTGCTATCAGATTGAGCATATAATAACTGTATTGCTTCGATTAGGTTCCAATCGGTTTCCTATAAAAACTGTCGTGCCCTGTAACCAGTGCGTTTACTGAGCTTAAAATCATAGATGGGAACCTTCACAACTTTTCCAGCTTTTAAATCATGAATGTTTTGAAGAAGTGTATTATATTCTGTTACTCTGGGATCATCATAGTTTCTATCAATTACTCGGCTGGAATCATTGTAATTATCCTGATGCTCGGCATGAAATTCAAGACTTTCTCAGAGAAAATTGTTTTCCATTACATCTTAGATAAAACATGTAATGCCGCTAATGTTTTAACTTTTATGGTCATTTTAACTTTTATCTCATTTAATGTTTCCACTAATAATTTTAGCCATGCCGTTAGAGTCCACTAATATTTAATGTTTTCACTTTAATCTATTTAATGCCACTTTAATATTTGTATAGTTTCACTTGAGCATGTCATTTTAATGCCTGGTTTTGTTAGTGTTGTTAATGCCATCAATGCCAATTAGTATTTCCATATTGCCAACATAGAGCTCCCCTTTTCACTGCATTATTTTACCAGAATACTCCAAGCTTCCTTGGCGCTTGTTGATTCTTCAATTTTTGGTAAAATGCTCTCATCCAAACCTTGTCAAATGAGAGATAATGCAACGCCATTCTTCTCATCTTCTTCATAGGTGGGTTCTACACACCTCTTCGAGACAATGTCCCATAAGTATTCTACACACAATTTGGTCTTCACTTTAATAACCCACATATCATAATTTTTACCAGTGAAAACTGGTGATGGGTAATAGAAAAGTTATGTGGCATCTCTGCTACACACACAAATGCATCTTCATTTTCTTGCTCAATCACAACTAAAACTTCTCCATAGATCTTTGCAAAATATGCTTCATGTTCTCTTTTCTTCTCTCTCTCGATATATGTGAGATCTCTCCCAAATTGCTTTAGTATTATTTTGTAACCCATATCGATTTCTTTTGCCTTTCAAACTTTTGTTTTCCTTCTCTTCTTTGTTTTTCAGTAGTTTATTTGGACTACAAAAATCATCAACCTTAGAAATAACTATAAAATCTCTTTATATATATTTTTCAAAAAATTAAAAGTAGAGTAGAAAACTTTTTAACATGGTATATAAACATCAACCTCATCATCTTCTTTCATTTTAATATGCTATCATCATTATCTTAGATGCTTTAGTTTAGAATGCAAATTAGGAGTCCATTTTAAAACCTTAATACCTTGTCTTATCTTCTTTTGAATGGTGTATACTACAAATATTATTATTAATAATAATAATTATAAAATATCAGGGCGGAAGGGGGGGTGGAGTTTTCTTCACTCCGGATGGATCGCTGGACTTTAAGTTCGCTTGGGGGCTTGGTATTGACACCAACAATATGGCTGAAGCCTTGGCTTTATGGAAAGGACCGAGGATAGCCAAGATGCTGGGAATCTCAGAGTTAACTGTTATTGGAGATTCCAAAATTGTCATCTGCGCTCTAGTTGAAAACCTTATGCCAAATCATATGGCCCTAAGGCATCTAATCCACAAGATCGTGGTGCAAGCCTCCTCCTTCAAAACAATCGATTTCTTCCACGTGTTGAGGGAAAACAACTCTAATGTAGACTACGAGGCTAACAAAGGCTCCTCCCTAATCCTTGGGGAGCTTATTCTCAATGGCCAGGGTTCTTTCTTCTCACCCCCATAGGATCGGGGGCTTATTATGGGCTCTCCCTCTATGGGTCCCAGTCTGTCAGAATGCCTCGTGTCGGATGGACGCAAGGACAGTAGGCTTGTGTAGATCACGTGGCCCATAGTCGGTTCGTCTTAAAGCTTGGCCTGGGCTGTCTCTTTGTCCAGTGCGAAGACAGATGCCTCAGCTTAGCTCCGTCCCGCGTCTTAACGTTTGCAGGACAGGTGACCTCATGCATGATCATTGGTTGATGTCGGGGGGAAATGTTGGTTTAATGGCTTTCATGGATTTGGTCTTCTCATCTGAGGCGAAATCAACAGGAGTCCTGTCGAAGATGGTTGCATCGAATGTTATCATGGTAGCATTTACAACCCGCGCTTATGAAACTCTGATGATATCTAGTGGGAAGGTGAGAGGAGTCGCGTCGAATCTGGATCACTCAAGCAATTTCATGATTACTCGCGCATTGGAAATTGAGGTGACGCCAAGCTCCCTGGGACTCATGGATTTAAAAGGCTGGAATGCCAAGAATTGAAGCACGTAGGATGCGGTTCTGTTTGGCTATCTCCAAGAGCTCTGTCGACTCGCTGCTAAGAGTTTGCTGATAATTAGGATGGAAGCGGGGTCCTCATCCACGGTTGCGCTTGTCATTCCAAATCCGGTGGATACGAAGGTGAGAGAACTGAAGCAAGATCTCAAATCGTTGTAGACTCAAGTCAATGCTATTGATTATGAAGGCAGAAGGAGATTGGAACATGTAAATAAGGATTTGGTCTTTCTTCGCAAGAAATTCAAGCGAAAGGTAAAGCGGACTGAAAACTCCTTAACCAGGTAGATAGTCGAGTTGGAAATAAAGGTGAACAAGCTTGCTCTCAAACTTGTCAAACATGAAGCGTCCGGTAATGGTATGTCCTCTAGCTCAGACGGATAGAGGTCGTCTGAGTGCTCTGGTTTGCCGTCTTGCATGTACATGCCTCTCTGTTTTTCTGCAAAGTTATAGTTTCTTAGTTAATTTGCATAGTGGTAGTTTCTCAGTATTTTACTCTGTTATGAATAGATTTAAGGTCTCGAAATGTTTTAGACTGTTTATGTTGATGCTCCCTCAAGGGTGTTTTGTTGGCTTAAATGCCTTTGTCGCTCCCTCAAGGGCACCTATGTCTCCTCTGGTATTTATGTTTTATGTTTTCCAACTGCCGCTACCATGAGGGCATTTTGTAATTTGGAACCTTTTTACGGTGGTTACACCACCTCCCAATATAATATAACCGCTTTTGTCTAAAAAATAATAATAATTATAAAGTAAACTTTCATTTCCTTTATATTGTGTACATTCTTAACGTTTTTTACAATACCTTGCATACTTCAACTTAAGTTTTTTACAACCTTTTCAAAATTTTGATTCACAATTATTTAAAACAATGCCATCATGCCAATAATGCCCTTTTAGATCAATCCAAACACTCTTTGTAAATCAAAATCTTTCTCAAAGCATACAACGATTTATTAAACTCGTTTTAAAAGTCAGAAACCGTTAATCTTAACCAAGAATTACATATCTTGTTTTATTTTCTTCTTTAGGAAATATAAATGTCTATGGATTGAATACATGGCGTCTCAACAATTTATTAAACCCCTTTATAAAACTCAGTTATTATTGTTATTGCTCAATGCACGATACATGAAATCCTCTAGCGTTTGTACCCTATCGCTGGTGTGGTGATCCTTCACATGGCAATCAACTCTGTATTCTTTTAACAACTACTCATTGTGGATTCCAATTTGCTCTCACGCCTTTGGATCTGTAGACTCCATGCCAATGAATGAACAAGATTTTCGACATAATTTTCATACCAGTTGGTCTTCCTTTTCAGGTGATTAGCCATGAGCGAAAATGTGACAGATGTGCTTGTGAATCACCAAAGTTCTGATGCCGATGTGGCGACACCAATGTTGTCATTGGTAATTTTGTTCAACCAGTGTCAGATTTTAAGGTCCGACGTGCTGATCGGGTAACTCAGGATTCAGATGTTGGGGTGGACATGTCGAGAAGGTATGGTTAAGTCATCGTTATATGGTTCTGATTTCTGACTTCCAATGTCGAAAATGTCAACAAGGTGGAAATAACAGTCGAGGCTATTTATAACCGTCGGGGTTGTTTATAACCGTCGGGATTGTTTAGTCATTTTAATTAATGAACTGATTAACTAAATTTAATATGTTAATTAATTATGTACACATATTTTTGTGTTATTAAACTATTATTGGCTGTTGGGCGAAATTTAAAGGTCGGATTTAGTTAATGTCCTCTCCTATTGGCGTGATTAGGAGATGGGGACATGACAGTTGAAATAATCGTCAATTTAATGCATGCACCATTTTGATCATGACATAATCTAAAATAAATGAGTTCGTGTTGCTTAAATGTACACTTATTTATGTTGACCAAAAAATTCTCTCCATGCAATGCTACAAATACTTTGTTTAAATGGTGTATTAACCAACCATTTATCTCCAAGAAACACTATAAATACTTGGTTTAAATGGTGTAAATGATTCTCCAAGGTAAAACATGTATGTTGCCTAAATACAAGATCATTAATTAAATACAACAATCTTAGCACTTCGTTATCATCCTTGTGGATGTTGTAGGGGCATTAGTATGGTCAAATGACATCGCCAATCGTTCAAGTGGTCCTTGTCATGTCTTGAAGGCTGTCTTACGCTTATTCTCTAGCTTTAGGCATCTAGTGGCTTTAACCAAACTTGGGATCAATCTTACTGAAGAATTTCACTTCTAGAGATTAAATGTAATAGGGCATTGGCATTTGGCATTGTGTATTGGTTTTAATGTTTATAGTATTCAAGTCAATAATCTACACATCCTCCACATGCCATCCTGTTTGGGACTAATGCAATTTCAGAGACATAAGGCCATGATGAGGTGGGGTGTATGTGCCATCTATCCGACAAGTCTTGAGTTTGCCCCTTGATTTCTTTGTTTTCAAAGAATGAAGCCCTGCATAAAGCCTCATTTGGCATAACAAATCTATCTTACAGGTCAATCCCATGTTTAATCGGATGGCTTGGATGTATATGATCAGTTTTCCAAAACAACTCAAGATATCACTATAATAACTTGTCCAACTGCTTCTGTTAATTTGACCTCTTCTATCAAACTAAAACTATGCATGATGAGTTCCCATGGTCTTGATGACAATTAAAAGGTGTCAATATTTCTTCCTTTTCGAGTCACAAAATGAGCAAGGTAAACTATTACGAGGCATTGATCAGTCTTTGAGCTTCAATGCCAAATGCTAGTGCTAAGGTGGTTGGGTCTTTTTATGTCATCACCCCACACGGATGGCCATTTTTAGTAGTCACTATTTGTTCTTTCATAGTCAGTAGAATGCATCTTGATACCTATTTTTTCCATGGAAATTTTTCTCGAGGATCTCTCACATTTCATGAATGGAACCCAAGGTAAATGTTGTTGACATACAACATGTATGCCTAGCCTCGATGGATTGACGTGGATTTCACTTTGTGACCTCTTTGGATAATACAACTTCAACATGGCAAGTCAAACCACTTGAGCTGACCTTGGGGGATTTATGCATCTCACTAACACCTGTATGGATAAGTGAAAATAACTCCACACACATTTAGTGGAACTATGTTGATTTCTAATATGTAGATGTAATCGACTAAGATGGAAAACTCAACATTGCACTTTTGTAAGACACAAATATTTGTACTTGTTGAGCCAACCAATGAGTAGGGATCACAACATGTGCCTATAGATAGATGGTGTATTTAGTACATTGTTCAAATTAATTAGTGAACTCTGAAAAAAATTAATATATTAATTCACACAAACATTGGGATTTCTATATTGGCGATGAATCAACTCCAAATTCCCATTAAGTTAATGAGAATGTATAATTAGGTATGGACAACTTAAAGTTGAGCAAAATATCCAAGCAACTAACTATTCAAGTAGTCACAATATGTTTGTGCCAAGAGTAACGTGGTGCTTTACAACCCAGTATGGGTACGTAACGTAACACTACAAAAAAACAAGCCATTAAAAAAATAAATTCATGTTGGCTCATAAAATAAAAAATTAAAATCAAATAAAAAAGTAATTAAAAAATCCATGTCATCTTATCAACTAAAAAAAATTAAAACCAACATAAATCCACCCAAACTTATGTGTAGATTTTTCTAAACATGTAAAAAACTTAAGATAAAAATATTTAGACTTCAAAAATTGGATCCCTCTAGGTGCTTGGTAGATTTAAATTTGACGATATGGCATTTATCTTCTAGCTGAGGGATATACTAAGTTTTGTCTTATAGTCTATTATATTGTCTATATTGAACAAAGTACAAAAGTTCCCAAAGAGGAAGAGACAAACAAGGAAGATGATTTGTCTTGATTATTAATATTCCATGCACAAATTGTTGAGCTCTTCAACTACATCAATATGCCATGTTGTTTGGTTGCATGTCTACAACAAGAATCAATGCATTATGTTATGCATATCACATGATTGAAATTCATGCCTTTGTGATCAGAACACTAGTAGTGTGTGACAAAGAATATTAGTGTGTCCATAACACAACGTTATTTGCCAAGTTTAATTTGTGTTGAATATTGACCACCGAAATGTGCATCTAGCATGGATACTTCTCTATTCATGTGCATATCAAAAACGCCTAACCAAATCCAGATGACTATGCTTAAACAAATTCTTAATGAACATCTCATCAATTTGATTAATCAATTATGAACTTAATCACCCTCTCAACCTTTATCGCCACAACCCTCATCACGACCAAATAAAAACTTATAAAACCATACCTTAAAAGATTTTCATTTAAAAAAGACTTTATTTACAAGTTAAAAAAATTCACTTAAAATAAACCTTATTTACAAGTTAATCTCTCATCAATTTCATCCATCAATTATGAACTTATGAGCTTAGTCAATCTTGGACCCTTTTGTTATCACCACCTTACCTTACAAAGGATTCCTTTACCCTTTCGATGGACCAGCTCAAGTGATCATTTTACTGGCCAAAACCAGATCCACGGTTATGTATCGATTATCGAAATAACTCTATTGCCACACCTAAACCGTCCGAGAGTGACAGCTGTCGTCCTCCCACCTAAATCCAAATATAAAATATTTGAAACCCTTAAAGAGAACCGTGTTTTCAAAACTTTGCGCGACATAAACCTCTCAATCACTGCCAATTTCCTCGGGGATGAGTTGCTGGATTCGCGTTGCAGGATTTTGGACGAGTGATTATTCTACGTCTCCAGGTTCTAAATCTTCCTGTATCTTTCATTTGCCATTCAGCATTTAGCTTGTCCACATGAATTTCCACTGGTTTATAGGTGGGAGGTCTCTAATGCCTGGCTAATTCTAACAAGTCATTTGTATTTGAATCTTCCTGTATCTTTCTTTTTCCGTTTAGCATTTAGTTTGTCCACTTGAATTTCCACTGGATTAAAAACCCAGAGGTTATTTTATCCATGTTCCTCTCCATGTACTGTGATATTGAAGCTGAGGGTTCTAAGTTTGTTTTCATCCATTTTCGTCTGCATGTGTGGAGTAGCATCAACTTCTTTAATTCGGCCATGTGCTGCATTCGTATCAACGGCCGTAATTCTTGCTTATTGTTGGTTGCGTGCTTCGTGGGCAGAAAGAGCTGTATTGTTTTCTTATTATTTCGGTTATCAGTTGTGCCATGTAGATTATAATATTTTACAGTACTTATCACCTGGAAATAAATATGTCCAATGATGTAACCATAAACTGGTTGGTTAGAGTGGAGTGGCTGCATGTGCCTTCTTGGCAAGCCCCAGCTTAAGATGCCTTCCTTCTAATCCCCAGAGCACAGCTTCATATTTAATCTATCTAACCTTCATCTTAACCTGCGTTCCTTCTAAATCCCAAAGCACAGATTCATATTTTATCTGTGTTAAACACTGGATTTATAAAGCTGCTTTCCTCGGAAGCTCAATCTTTATCTTCAGTTCATCTTAACCCTGGATTTTAACTAGGCTTACACGCTGTACCCCCATTATTTCAATAAGTAAATTTTAATAATAAAATATCGATGCTGTCTTTCTGGACCGGTTGTGTAGTCTTTAATGGGAAAGCCATCAAATTTCCAATCGCTTACGTTTAAAACTGGATATTTTTATTTTTACGTCGAATATGTATGCATTTATGTTACGCTTCTGAGATTAGCAAAACCAGCCGTGAATTCCTGTCAGGTTTCGCCACGTCTTGAAGTTTTTGAAATCCTTGACATGGTAAGGGGAGGAGGGAGAGCCCTAGGATTCGATACCTGATTTGGTTGTTTGGGGATGGCGTTGTGCTCGAATCTTTGCGTGCAGGTTAGGTGGATGGGGAAAGTTTGAAATAACGATACACACGACATGAGGGGAATCGAACCCGGGGGCCGGGTTGTTTGATTTGGCTTTTACATTTTAGGGTCTGTAGGCAGTGGTAGTGGTTTTTGGCAGAAGAGAACAAAAAACGTCCATTGATGATTTATTGCCAGGGGCGGCTCCTCCTCATAGGCCGTCGACAGACGACGAAGCCGCAAGAGGAGCCATCCCCTTAAATAGCCCCTTAAATAACGCCTTCGGTGTAATTATAAAGAGGAGGTTAGAGCTCAAAAGGGTTTACAAATTTAATTTAACTTCATATTTAGAGTCACATCCATTTACAAATGCATGTTTAAATATTTAAGAATTATATCCTGTGATGAATTTTTTACTCTTGGAAGACACAAATTCCCCTCCATTGGAGCGCTTCTGTTTGGACTTCTTTTTTTCACAAAAAAAAATCCATTTTCTTAATAATCAGATTGAATGAAAGAAAAGTAAGGTGTTTTCTTAATATTCAGACTGAATCAAAGAAAACTAAGGTCTTTAGAATACAAAACATCTCCAAGTCAGACATGGAGACTGAGTTCATAGCTACATATCAAGAGTATAGACTACAAATACTCCAGTCGTTACATTTCACAACATTTCACATTTCACAGTAAGTTAAAGAGCAAAATTACAAAAAATCTTACCAAGCAAGTTAAGAGCCAAAGCTACAAGAAAAGGAGGCTATAGCCAAGAAATAAGATCTTGAATCTACTTAACTAAAGAATTTAACCATCCCTTCCCAAGTCAGACTCCCCTCAATATATTCCTCAAAGAACAAGCAACCTTCTTCACAGGGTAATGCCTTTTTGGAGTGTATCAGCTGCTTCGTCAAGCTCCCTATGAATATGGTCAGTCTGAAGATCCCTAAAAAGAGGATGGGTCTTAGATATTCTAGAGCACCACTGATCCAAAGAGAGGACCCCAAGATTGAAGGTACCCTTGAACCAATTGACAATTGCCAAAGAGTCCCCAAATGCATGTAAAGAAATAATCCCATTTATCCATGCAAATTGGAGCAGGCACCATAAGGCTAGAAGTTCATATTTGGTATTGGTCCCATTGTCACAACCCAACTTTAGATGAAAAAAATGATCTTAATTGATCTTGAGCAGGATGCCACAACCTCCCACGCCTCCTTGGATCGCCCCATAAAAAAAAAATAGCTTTCCCATCCAAGGGCATCCTTCTTTTTCTAGGCACCTGTTCAACAAAAAATTCTCTATACTTCCCCAGGATCTTGATAATACCTGTTCAATAAAAAATTCTCTATACATCCCCAGGATCTTGATAATACAAATATGGGGATTGGGATTGTCCACCTGAAATATAACTCTATTCCTCATAATCCAAAGTTGCTAGCAAACAAAAATTGACAAGAACCTGTGGACTTTAACTTGTTAGTACCTTGACGTAAAATTTAACTCGAACCAGAGCCCCATGCCTCAGACACCTGCAGAAGATGAAGAAATTCCCTCCACACCTACTTACTGAAAGGATAGTGGAAAAAGAAGTGCTCAATAGACTCAATGTCTTGGTCACACAGAAAACAGATACCAAGACCAGTCCACTTCAAAAAAGTGAATATCGTGTCGAATAAATATTGGTGGGAAATTTTTTCTTTTTCTTTTTTAAATTTGAAAGGTGGTTTGAAGATGTGTAAGCTATAGCGATACATCTCACCAATGAAGGATTTCAACTTATCATTTATGTTGTAATTATTTCACTTGAAGAAAGAGAACATTGAAGAATTTATAGAAAGTTAAGACATAATAATTGAAAAAAATGGATAGATAATAACAAAAAAATACTTTGAAAAAACTTAAAACAAACTTCACTTTGAAGGATATTTAGATGACCATTTTAATGGAACAACAATCTCATGAGGATGATATCTATAAAATACCCTTGCATTAGTCTTTGAAAAATATAACAATTTTTTTGAAAAATAGGGCAAGAAAATCAAATTTTGATTTATTGGAGTGAAGTTTTGAAGGAAAGCAAGATCCTAATGATGTCAATATGACATCCTTGCTATTGATGTCTGTGTGAAAGCCTTTGAAATAGATTTTTAAAGGAAAAATTGAGAAATGTGTTGAAAATTATACTTGTGATAGAATTTGCAAAATCTATTTTTTTGAAGGGATGATGTCTTGCATCAGTAGCAATGCTAGATGTTTGAATTCATGAGGTCATGAGGAAATCTCTAAGTGTGTTAGGATTTAGGAAGAGAACTTGTTTTTCTTTGCATTTTAAAAATTGACAAATATGGGAAGGAGCATGAAGCAATGCTAATTTCAACAAGGATGTGATTATCGTTGGAATTAGTGGGATGTTGGTACAATAGTGCAACCTCCAAACTAAATTTGGTGACTTTTCCTAAATCAACAAAAATGGACATGTGTCAAAACTTGTTAAGTTTTGGTCAAAATTTTTTGCAGGAAATTCAAATTTTGAATAAGCTTACATATCACCTAAAAAACCAAAAGTTTGATTATAATGTTTTGATTAAAAAAATGTTTTTCTAGGTGGTAGTGACTTACTAAGGAATCACACATAAGGAAGAGAGCTCAGGAAATTTGTATCCGCCATTAGGAAGTGTTACAACTCAAATTCACACCTATTATGATAAAGTCCCGAAGCACATGTGTGAACATAGGTTGAATTAAGAGGGTGCCACTGCCACCAAACCAACATCCTCTACTCTTTAGTGCAAGCTCTCCTCTAACACAAGGGAGGCTTCCCTAAGACTAGTATTGCTAAAGGTTTAGAGGGAAATCTCAAAGAGAAAAGTCCTTTAGCAAAACAAGTTACAAATGATGTTGTAAATAGGAGATGGGAATTGTAGGATGAAGATTAATGCCTAAAAACAATTGGGCACATGGGGTAAAAAATGAAGGACAATCAAGGATGCACTTGTGAATGGAAGAGAGACACACTTGTACATAGTATATGATATAATATTCCTATTAGTGTTCTATCTTGCTTGATCAAATGGTTTTATAAGGATCTCTTGCAACAAGGAATACATTACAAATGTAAATGACTTCATCACGTAGGCTTAATGCTTGCTATATTTCAATAGAACATCAAGGAGATATGGAAAAGTGTAAGAATAAAGCACTTCCCTATCAATGAAGGAAGATAAAATTTACCCATATATAAGTCACTCCATGGCTTGCTTCCATCAGAATGAATACTCTCAAGAGTCATTCCGGTATCAAGGCACCATAGAATGATCATTATTATTCTCCACAAGAACCAAAATATTATACAATTGGTAGAGTGCGCTATCCAAAACCATCCTCCTCTTGAGTGAAGACAACAAACATTATATAGGTTTTAACTCAACTTCCTTGTAGAATAACAACAATAATTGTCCTTTCTATATCCATTATTTGTTAGTCAACAAACTTTTATAAGAATAACAAATTAGTGGTTAGATCCACATTTCTCTCCCACGAAATAATACAAAAATAGTTATCATGTAACCAACTCTTTAAGAAGAGATTGACAATAATAAAAAATTGAGTTTCTTAGATTCGCTTATGAGTTAGAAGGAGGGGCATTTGCCTAGGTGGATGAGTGTTTGATCAAGCTTGGAAATCCATTTCCACAAATGTGCCCTCTAGAAACTCCCACGTGTGTATTCAATAGGTGTTGAACAAGTCTTACTAAATGTGTAATGCATAACCAACTTGATAGGGTAGTAACATATTATTTGTAATTGAAGAGGTGTCCTTGAAAATGTTAAAATTTTAAAAGTTATTATGCCAAAACAAAAGGATCACTGAAAGAATAACAAGTACAACAGAACAAAAGAGAACACAGATTTATCTTGGGAAACCCTCGTGGGGAAGAAAACCCAACAAAACTTCCTTGATATAGACCTCAACCAAGTAAAGTGCAAGACCCCAAGATAAGACTAGATTGCTTCCTCCACCTCAAATGGATTGTTCCTTTCTCTCTCTAGCGAACTTGCTAGAGTTCTGAGAGTGTCCAAATGAGGGAAGCACCTAACCTATTTATACACATCACCTAAGAAGCCTAATAACCTAACAGGGCCGACTTCTCCTCACAAATAGGGCTGACTTGCCTTGGAAGACTCAAAATTACTTTTTAATAATAATTTTGTGGGTATTACTGACTCGACTTACAATGAAGGTTTTACCTCAATACTTTACATGACCAATTACATGAATGACATCCCCAATTGGAGGAACAACATCTCCAAAAGGAGAAATACTAATAATAATACAAAATAGAATATCTTTCCCAGTTACATTTCTTTAACACTCCCTCTTAACAAGGAAGGTATTCTATAACAACAACACAGCTGTACAACTGACTGGTAAGTCTATATGTCATAGGAAGTTTTCAACTATAGCATCATCTCTCGGCACATCATCACGAGCATCATCATTTCCACACATCATCATGAGCAACATCATCTCGACACATCATCATGAGCATCATCATCTCGGGACATCATCATGAGTATCATCTTCTCTGCACATCATCACATCATCATCTCGAGCATCATCACATCACATCTTCATTTCAAGAATCATCACATCACATCTTGAGCATTATCACATCACATCTTCATTTTAAGCATCGCCTGCAATATCATCAGTATATAAACACATTACAACGTCCAAGAATTAATGTGCGACGATCACCCACAACATAAAGAATGCTGGAATCTCATCGTCCGCAAATGAATGCAAGACCACATCGTCTGCAACTGAATGCAAGACTACAACGGTCGTAAATGAATGTAGGACCACATCATTTGCAACTGAATGCAAGACCACAACATACGCAAATGAATGTCGGACCACATCGTCTACAAATGAATGCAAGACCATTCGCAAATGAATGTTGGACCACATTATCTGCAAATGAATGCAAGACCTCAACGTCCACAAATGAATGTTGGACCTCATCGTGCGCCTCCATTCTCCTAGAGAATGACCATCGACCTAGGGTTGATCTCGTTGGGATCTTCCTATTTGAAGATTCGACAAACCTTCATGGGATATTCCTTTTGGGGTTGCCACCAACCATGTTGGGATCTGCCCTTGGTGATACGACCAGTCATATTGGGATCCACTCGCGGTGATGTCACCAACTATGTTGGGATCTACCCTCGAAGATACGACTAGGCTCTTTGTACAGTGACCAAACCACTGGGACTCATCATTCTTCTCAAATATATCAACAACTTGCTCTTCATCATTCTTCTTAGCGACTTTTTCTTTATTGAGTTGTTCTTCATCATTCTTCTCTTGTAGGTGATTGCATACAATCCTTCCTACAAGTCAAAAACATCAGTTGCATGGTTAGAAACAGTTCATAATCTTCAAAACATATTTACAATGACAAATTCTTATGCATAAAGATATATGTCATACACTCATGCAACTATTTTAGTCGACACAACATTTATCCATATCCCATATACATACGGTAACTTTCTAGATTCCTTCTATCTCTACCAATACATTATTAAGAGCGTGCACTACTCCCAATATGTTAGCGAAGAGGTTTCATTCTAAATGTAGAAATAGAATGCTGTACAACACCATAGACAACTTACCCATCACATGCATATTAGTAGTATATTGTTCATCAATGCAAACACTCTAATATGAATTTAGGAACATAACTATGTACACAATATCATCTAAGAACCAGATACGCAGGAAATGATAATTCAAATACTTATCTTTGTTTGTTTGGTAGACTCCCTCTTGAGCTCTGCCTCCGTGTAGGAATTGTTGGAGTCTATGACAACATGCTCTACTTCATCGTCTGATTCCAAGGACTTGTGCCTATCCTGCTCATGATTGGAAAAGTTGAGCAAGTCTTCTACACCGTAAATCACATAGGATTGTGTACTGGTGCTAACTCTGTGTGTTCCTACAAATGCATCTATTCTTATCCAGTGCTGAAATGGATAAGAGTATGATCTTCGTCTTCATCAATAGAATTTTTCTGAACCAAAGTATATATTCCTCATCACTTGAGGAGTCTTCCCTTGCTTTCTTCTCAGCCGCAATATATTCATCGTCGGTTGCATTGAGAGCAACTCTTGTCCACTTTCTGCGACATCCTGAAGTGCTCTTTTTGTCTATAGCACTGCCAATCCAATTGGAGTCATCATATCCTGCAGGTAGATCCTCTGATGTACCCTTTAGGTACCACATCATGTGCTTTGCCACAACCATGTGAACAAATCTTGGCTCCACTATGTACTGGATCAAAGTATTCATTGCAAAGCAAATATCCGGCCTTGTGTTCGTCAAGTACATCAATGAACCAATTTTCTACTTGTAGACTGTGACATCAACTATCTTTGAAGTAAAATCACATAACAACTTCAAGTTTGATGCAATCGGTGTAGCTATAGCCCAACATCTAAAACCTCTTCAAAACCTTGACTACATATTTTCCTTGGCTAAGGAAAATCTCCTTTGACTTCTGCCACACCTCTAATCTCAAGAATCATGTCAAGACTCTCGAACTTTGAGATATGTTGTAGCCACTCCCTCTGAAGTGGAGCACCATTCTCCCTCTACATCTTGTACTCTTTGCATCAGGACATTCTACACTAGAGTGACAAGTAGCCTCCTTTGTTGTTGATCTTGTATTCATCTATGTCATCTCTCAAGGTCACTGGATATCAAGATCCTCCATCTTGAACTTTGTTGCAAGTTTCTCTTGCACCCATCTATGAGCTTCTCGTCCTTTGTATGCTTCTATATTCAACCTTGTAGTAAAGGTTGAGATCTCCATCACTCTAGGTGATCCTCAAGCTTCTCATCTAACTGTATGTGCTATCCCATGGGTTCTTTTTGAGCATGTACAAATCCATCTACGCATATAGGTGGTTCTCTGTAGAGAGTCCCGAATTCTGGAGGTTGCTCAATTTGCCTGTATACTTTGATTACACCATTTATCTAGTGTAATATCCACCACTGAAGAGGTGTGTATGGCCACTAGAGTAACGTCTCGCCATAATGGACTCTCTCTTTCTGAGAGAAACCATGAACCTTTCTTTGTATTTCTTGATGCTGCCATATGTTGCATGCTTAATCTTTGTAGAGAGTCCCAAATTTTGGAGGTTGCTCAATTTGCCCTTATACTTTGATTACACCATTTTTCTAGTGTAATATCCACCACTGAAGAGGTGTGTATGGCCACTAGAGTAGTGTCTCGCCATAATCGACTCTCTCTTTCTGAGAGAAACCATGAACCTTTCTTTGTATTTCTTGATGCTGCCATTTGTTGCATGCTTAATCTTGTAGATCTACCTGGAAGACACTATAGACTTCCCTTAAGGTTTTGAGACCACATCCTAAATATCATTCTTCGTGATTGACTGATACTCCTCGATCTTATCATTCTTCTATTCTTCCTTCTTGGGACGTTCTTTCACATAGTATCCTTTATCATCACAAGTGAAACATTTGAGCTGTGAGAGGTCCTTCTTTTGAAATCTTTTTATTCTTGCAAGAACATTCTTTCTTCTTGTGCTTTAACTTATTGGCATGAGCTATTGGGGCTTGATTGTCATCTTCATCCATCTCTTCTTTTTTCACTATCAATCAAGCTTTTTCTTGCGTACATTCCTCCTAGAGTCTATTGAATTTAGTGAGCCTTCTTTTAGCGCCAATTCCTTGAATGAAAGATTCCCATGATCTTGGGAGACAATTCAAGATTGTCGTCTCCACTTCCGCTTCTTTGACATTGTCTCCAATAGCTTCTAATTGCTCCTTGATCTGTGAGACCCTTGTGAAGTAAGATTGAATGCTTTCTGACATCTACATCTTCACACCGTTGAGTTAAGTCCTCAAGGTCATCTTCATGTTGATATTCTTTCCTTCATATAAGTTGGTCAGGACATCTCCTTGGGAGTCTTAAAAGATGATACATGTGGTATCAAATGGTCCTTAATGGAATCTGCAATGATTCTATTGGCTTCTTATGCTTGCCTTTGTCCTCATCTCCCTTTGGATATGCAACTTTTTCTTTGACATAGTTTTCCAAGTCATGCTCTTTTGTATGAGAAGCACTCTATACTTTCATGCTCGGAAGTTCTCAACTCCTTCAAGCTTGTCCTCAAGCTTCGTACTGTTTTTCATCATGATAAAACCTCAAAGGGAAACATAGAGAAAAGAACTTACCAATGAGACTGCTTCAACTAGATGCTTGCTTCAGTGCTTTTCTAGAAGATTGCTTTTGGTGTACCTAGGGTTTGACATTGAAACCCTAAGTTTTCAGCTTAGGTACTTCTAGATCTGATTAGATAGAAAGATGTGCCTTCTTAAGGTGAGCTGAGCAATATACTCCTTTTCCCAAAACTATGGACATAATTGGAAAATATCTGATGCCCTAATTTTTCCAGTAGCAATGTTAGGTCAAAAATTGAAAATCCACAATATTAGAAACTCTCTCCATAGAAATATGTGCCCTCACATGGCAAGTTAGATGGTCCTCTTTTTTCAATTGATATGTGGAGGGAAGTGCTCGGAATAGGAAGGCTTAGTTTCTTTAATTTCTTTTGTAGAATTGTTCGGTCTTAATTTTGATGTATTTCTAAGATTCCTGCTCCTCAAGGTCTGAAACTTCATCCAGAGATGTCTTGATTTATTTTCTTTCCAACCCCATAGGTTAGAGAAATATTGGATTCACCAAGTAGAACTTATGCTAAGTTTCCCAAGGTGACCTGTTTATGGACTGGTTCAATATAGCAAAAACTTGTATGGACTGCCACATGTCATTGTTTAAAATTTAGGGCCTAAAATTCACACCACACAAACTACAATCTGTTACCTATCTGCAACATCTTATGAAATTTTATTTCGATCTTCCTTTCCCGAGATATAGCAATTCTCCCTAGGTCACCTATTTAAGATTGAATTTTGGAAGAGGCTGGAACCTTGATGTGGAGGGATCATATCTTCTGAAGTATAGTTAATATGAGGCTAAAACTCACACACAATGTATATCAAAATTTCATCTTTGTCCTGTCTAAGTTTCAACTCTCGAGCTTTCATGCAACTCGAGTTATAGTGAAAATGCCAAGATGACTAGATTTTCCCTTTTAGGGTTTCAAGCATGAAGCCCTAATCTCTAGTAGTTGTAGTTGTAGCAATGTTTCGGCTGCACAAATACTTCTTTCATGGTGCCTTTGATACCATGTTAATATTTTAAAAGTTGTTGTGCCAAAACAAAAGGATCATTGAAAGAATAATAAGCACAACAAAACAAATGAAAACATAAAGATTTATCTTGGGAAACCCTCGTGCGGAAGAAAACCCAACAAAAATTCCTTGATATAAACTTCAACCAAGTACATTGTAAGACCCAAAGATAAGGCTAGACTACTTCCTTCTCCTCAGATGGACTACTCCTCTCTCTAGTGAACTTTCTTGAGTTCTTAGTGTTTCCAAATGAGGGAGGTGCCTCAACTATTTATACACATCAATTGAGAAGGCTAATAACCCAACAGGGTCGACTTGCCTTGGGAGACTCAAAATTACATTTTAATAATACTTTTGTGGGTACTATTGACCTGACTTACACCTTAGGTTTTACCTTGAGGCTTTACATGATCAATTACATCAATGACATCCCCAATTGAAGGAACAACATCTTCGAAAGGAGGAATAATAATAATAATACAAAATAGAATATCTTCTGCAGTTACATTCCTTTAATAGAAAGAGTGCGTGACTCAACCTCCTTTACCAAAAATTGAAGGGTGCCCTTGAGAGAGACAGAGAGCCCTTTGGACATGTGCATGCAACTTACTCCTTGAGGCACACGTGGCCTCTTTCATTCTTCTTCCTTAGCTTATCAAGCTTCGTACACATGGCACACAATAAGGAGTTAAGTAACCTCCTAACAACCTTTCGACCAAACAAATAATTGTTTATGCTTGAAGGAGTGTACCCCCTGAAGAAATGATATTATATTGTGCTTGCTTCTATCAAATGAGAAGATTCTCTTAGGAAAATTAAAGTTTCTATTTTAATAAACATCCTCCATGTGTGAAAAAGTCCAAAAGAACAAGGGCAGTTCAATAATGAGCTTCCATGTGTCAAAACCCAAGTCAAAACATGTTTTTATCAACCATTAGATCATCAACATTAAGGGTTCCTTGGGCTAGTGCTCCACAAGGGTTTGATAGTTGTGTCATGACAAAATGTCCCATGTGTGAAACCCCTTCATATCCCTTAGGGCGTTCCAACTAGTTCTTCATCCAATAATCATCAATAAGTATAATGAGGGACAATTGTGACTAGTGCCCTGACCCTCACCACCCCACCATAATTGCTTATTTAACTAATAAAAAATGTAAACCATAGGTACTCTAGTCCTTAAGTGAGATAACATTTTTTTTTTTGAAATGATTCATAGTATCATTTGTATGAAAATCAACCACATTGTTTAGAGGGCATACATGCCATAACATATAAAAGGGACGTGGATTTGTCCACAAGTTCAAAATAAAAACTTGAACTTTGTGCAAAAATAACACTAACTAATCTCATGCTGATAAAAAATGGCATAGTAGTATAAAAGAAACATACATATAATGATCCCTTACTATAGCAGTATATTGTCATCCATCCTATATGGATTCTTGCACCTTAATTTGTAAGAAAGAGAAAAAAGCTCAAATAGGATGAGGTTCTAAAGCATACTCCATGAGAGTATCATTGACGAATTCCCATCTATTCCATAAACTATCACCTGCAGGCTGCCTGCAATCCATTCTTGGACATCAAATCTACTAGGGAGTTCCTCTCTCTGGAAATATATTCAAACTTTATCTCTTGAAACATGCCAGCTATAAGTAACATATCCTCATAGATAGGCCTCAACAAGATGTTTTTGGGGGGCCTTCTTAGTCTCATCCTATGTCACAGGGTTCGCCGGATTTCAGCCTTCAAGTTCGAAATTCGACGAATTTCAAATTATTTTTGGAATTCGATTTAATTCGGCGAATTTCTTTCCCTAACATACTCTCGTCGTCGTTACCTGCTTGCCGCCGTTGTCTGCCCGCGATCTCCCACATTCCACCGCCCGTTGCGTTCTGCCTGCTTGCCGCCGTTGTCTGCCCGCGTTCCACCGCCCGTTGCGTTCTGCCTGCTTGCCGCCGTTGTCTGCCCGCGTTCCACCGCCCGTGGCCCCTGCCCATTCCACCGTCCACGTTCTCTATGCATTCGGCTTCCCGCATTTGCTGCTCATCCCGCTACCCGCAGTCACACTCGACAATTGGACGAGTTCAGACTCCACACTACAATCGCATAGGCCCGTTGTTTGAGGTTATGAACTGGTGAAATTCAATGGACACCGCGCAGCGCTGCAGGTCTAAACTCCTTCAACCGTTTAATTATCAACTCTCACACGATATTTACTTTGGAAAATATATGGATACATGACAGGTCCCAAGTAAAAGGAAGGTTAACTTTAAATAAATGTGTATATATTAAATATATGCATTATATATTAATGCTTTTTTATTATATATTAATTATGAGCACAATGATGTTATAAAGTATTTTAAATAGGATAAAAAAATATATTTGTTAGGTCAATATATCAAAAAATAGTTATATTTTTAAAATATATTATATTTTTAAAATGACTATAGACGAATTTAAAGGCGAACCTCATTTCGAACCTTATTAAAAATTTCGAATTTGAACCGAACTTCAACCTTGTCGAACTCGAACTCGAACCCGAACCATGTGACATAGGTCTCATCTAATCCACCACTAGTTGAGAACCCTAAATACTTGTAATTTCTAGACCCTCTTTGACAAAGCAAGGATCAAAGATATTTTTAGAGCCAACAACTCAACTCTATTATTGGAGCAGAAGCCAAAGCTAGTTGCAAACTTTATCCATAGATCATTAGAGATGTATACGATACCACCAACACCACCCTTTGTTGGAGTACCTTATGAGGCTCCATCGAAGTAAGTCTAGCTACCTGTTTCAAGACACTTCGTCAATGCAGACAAATACAAAGCTCTCTAGTCCAAATGATTTGGATCTAGAACAAAACTCGATAGAAATGTAAACTCTTTCCTAGATCAATCAAATTACTTGATAATACATAGAATATATACCTCTTTTCAGAAGAAGGTCTGTGTCATCTCCAAGCTTTTGTTGTTTCGCTTGGGAAGAGATAACTTGCAAAAGATTCAAAAGAAACAAGAAATGAGTGGAAACAAAAGATATTATGATAGATCTAAGTAGTTGACCAAGGAAAAATGCTACAAATGGGATGACACATATAGAGGAAAGAATTACAACCATATAGAGCCTTGGTGTTGAAAATTCATTCCAACATAGCCTTGCCTCAATATGCAAACCATCAAAGATTAGATCTCTGGCCTAATCTCTCAAGCATTTGGCTGCTGTCCTTGTAGCCCCCTATCCCATGAGGGTGAGCTCTCATATATAGGCCAAAAGAGATGAGGAAGGGAAGAGAGGATTAAGGGAGAAGGATGAGGTGGGATCCTACTAAGTTGGGAGGTGAGTGAGATCCACCCTAAATGGAAGGGATAAACCTCCATGAGGGTCTCCTTTGAGATACTTCTCGAAAATTCTCTTTTTTCCTTTCATATAGGCACCAATGCACCCTATACTCAAGCAAAGTGCATCGGTGACACACCCTATAGTGATGCAAAGTGCGTCAATGTGGGGTGACACATCTTGCTAGAGAGCAAAGGGTGTGACCCTCTCAAAACATGGTTTTTTCGAAGGGAAAAAATCCCAGAACTCATCTTCCAAAGAGTTTTGGCCAAGCACTTCAGCGATCAAGGCAAGGAAAATGTGTACATGGTTTCTAATCATGACAAGGACGAAAATTTCATGTAACACTATGAGTCCTATCAATTACTTGCTGTGCAATTCTTCTTACTTTTGAAGGACTGTTAACTGATGAGAATGACTAATGATAGCTAATCCATTAGAAGCACTTACTGATGGAGCAATTAAGATCTCATAAAATATAGCTTTGTTCCTAGCAAGCTAGGCTCCCCATATAAAGATAACTCGCAACGCTAAAAAGTTTTTATAATCCACAATATTTATCCAAGCCTATAGAGCCCTTGCCAGCTTTGGTCCTACTCAAATGAAATGGACATCCTTTACCACAGAAGCACACTCCCATAATTTGATTAGATAAGGGAAGTTGATAAACAAATGACATATATTCTCATAGTTGACTTTGCATAATGGACATCTACCCGATCCCACCCAAAATATCTAACCATGGTATCCCACACAAGCACTTTATTTGAAAGAGCCAGCCATAGGAATAACTTCGATTTTAAAGTGCAATTAAAATGCCAAATCATTGAAGTTCATGGAGGTTTAAGAAGGTCTTCTTCCTCTCTAATTACTATGCATCCAAGACTAGAGGGTATACACCTCCCACAACATTTCTAGACCACAATAAAACATCCTCTATATCCTTCAATCTAACATAACAATCCTAAAGTGCCTTAACATATCCCTCCCACAACTTTATCTTCATTCTCTAAACATGCTTTTGCTTGATTGATTTTAATTAATCACGCTAAAACCTTAGAAAGCCAAAGGTAAAACACTTTAATTAATCAATTACTTAAAAATGCAATTGTTAATACTTCAAAATGTAGGGAGACCCTAAGTTGACAGGTTCCCATTCCATTAAACAATTACGTGTTGATTAATTGCATTAATACATGCAAATGTTTAAACATTCGACAATTTGGTCAGACGACCATTTTTTTTCCGGAATCTGATGTTTTTTATATTGCAAAATTTGAATGTAATTGTGCTTTAATTGCAACTTTGATGGTAGAAATGAATTCAACACCCTAAAAGCCCCTAGGGCACCCAAAATTCTAGAACTTAAGAGATGTAATCTGGATTTTAAAAAATGTCAACTGAATTTAATCAAATCGTACCTGAAAAATACACCTATTCTGACCCAATCATAGAAATTTTAGACTATGGGTTAACACCTTAGTTATCCATTGTTTTAATCATCAAATAGAGGAAGCACATCATCTTATGGGCATTTTAACTTATTAGGCATACCATACTCACCCATTCAACACCATTAAAACATGAAGACACATCATTCACACTTGATAGACAATCACCATGCTCACCACTTAACCATGAAGAAGCACCATCTCCAAGTGTCACAAGTGTACCTCTTGCGTATCCAAATGTTTAGTCATTGATCTTGCCAACGCAATACCTATGAAAAATACACAAGTATCGTGATTTGATCACGTGTGGATTTCATAAAAACTCATGTAGCAAAATATTGTAACAAGAAGTATACCAAATATTGTTTCAATACCCATGTCATAAATTTGTGAATACGATCCTTTTATTTTATTAATCTCTACCTAATGGCTAAAAGATAGGTCAATGAGACTAAAATAATACATCCAATGTAAATACAAAGTGAGTGAGGGAAAATCCAAGTATCTCACTTAAAAAGTTGTAAGAGAAGATACAAGTACAACATATGCTATATATAGGGCGATACAAAAGAGAGGATACTGAAACTAGGGGCTATACAAAAGAGAGGATGTCAAAGGCATGTTGGAGCTTGAAGTGCGGGGACCAAGAGTTGTTAATGGACCAAAGGCACATGGGCTTGAGCCATGCACAAGACTTGCATGCACCTACATGTTGCATGCCTAGGACCTAGGATCTGTGGCATCATTCCAAATAAAACCTAGCGTATATCTGCAAGCAAGAATCATCATTATTCTTTCTTCCATAGTAGCATAATTCGGTCGTATTGGCCTTTTGTGGACGGAAATTTTGAACAATTTTGAATTCGTCGAATATTTGATCTATGTGTAATACGGATACTGGTTAATTTTGAAAATTGATTTTAAAAAGCCAAATTTTAATATTCAAACACTAGAAAATAAATACCTTTCAATTTCATACTTTGTAATTCAATTTAATAGGAATACAAATATGCCAAAGAAAATAAATATGCAAATATAATAGCAACACTAGATTTATTGGTGACCAAAATCATGTGCCCAAAACCACTTACATCCTTGCTCATTCCAGAGTCAAAGTTAACCCTGACACAATTTAAGCATTCATTAATTAATTCCAAATGTAAGTAGTGGTAAATATTATATTTTTGATTTTTTAAAGAGTAATTTTGGTTATAAGAAATATATTTAAAAAAAAGAATGATTTTTTTAAGTTTAAAATTTATTGGTTGATATTTAATATTCATTAAAAATAATGTATATGTTTAACTATATATAAATGTTATATATATTGTTGTATATTTTATTAAAAATATTATATATAAGAAGTCTACTTCCATATTTTATTTGTATTGGATTTTTTCGTTACTTATTTTTTCCGTATCAATTCGTATCCGTATCCGTATTGAATTATGCTACTATGCTTTCTTCTAAGACCTGAGCTTGAAAAGACGAGCACATATTCCCAATAGGGGCAGCGAACATTTGAACAGGACAGGTTTCTTTGGCGCTGCAAGCTTCTCGGCCTTCTTTGGCACCGCAGACTTCGGGGGCTTAGAAGGGGCGGCCTTTGTTGGAGCCTTAGCCATAGGTGCTTTAGTCTTCTTGGCGGTCGGCTTCTTTTCTGTCTTCGGCTTGGGAGCATCTGCCTTCCTTTCTTTGTCGGCAAGCTTGTAGGAGCCTTTCACTTTTGTTAACTTGCTAGAACTCGTCGAATGCGTAAAATTCCGGAGCTGGACCGTGAGCTTCTTCTTGAACCAGACTTGATACTTTTTGTTAATGAATTTTGCTATCGCGTAAGGGCATCTTGCATCTTCCTAAAGTTTACTTGCAACTTCTCATGTTTTGAAGCTGAAACCTTAATTCTTCAATAACTGATTGTGATGAAAATAAGCTTTCCTCTGAAAACATTTGACCATGCCAATGTTTTCCCGAGGTATAGCCAATTTTTTGCCAATTTATCTCGAGATATTGCTGATTTTTTCCTGAGATATTGCCGTTTTTTCCTAGTTTTTTCTAAAGGTGAAAATGAATATTTTTGTATTTTTTTAAGTTTGCCGATTTATTGCCGATGTGTCGAGATATCCTATAACGATGTTTCTTGGACCCTGCGGATTTTTTCGTTGCGCCGATGTTTGCAACATTGATTTGTACATAGATAATATGGTTGGAGCGGTTACACCCGTTCCAACTGCTTCTTTAATTAGATTACAAAACATAGGTTAATGACAACTACGGGCCCTGAAGGGTCCCTCTAACAAGATTGCATTTAAGGTCCCAAAATCCTTGCTGTACCTAACCTAGAGAGACCTAACATGCTACTGTACAAATCTGCAATTTTTAGCTTGATATTTGATCCGAGACTTGTCCTCCCAGCCATCAAACCTTGTTGCTTAACCATCTTTGCTACTGTACAAATCTGCAATTTTTAGCTTGATATATGATCCGAGACTTGTCCTCCCAGCCATCAAACCTTGCTGCTTAACCATCTTTATCTGGGTAAATTTATTATATTAGTAAATCTGGATTTTAATGCATCACAGTTGAACCTCAAAAACATATTTACGTTAAGTCTTCAAGATATATCCCATATACTTTACTTGTTGGACTTCTTAGATTGCTGTAGGGACAACCTCCATTGAGTTAGATAGGATATCTAGCCCTAAAGAGAGAAAGGCAAGGTTATTGAGGTGACAGTGAGTAGCTTGCCTAGGAGTTGTCTTCAGGTTTTCACATGTGTGATTGAGGCTTTTCGCTAAGCGAGAACTTGGGAGGTAGCATGCATCAAAATCTATGCTACAAGACTTGATGATTCTATTGTGTACTTGGCAAGATCTACTTGACTATGCTGTGAAAATTTGTTCATTTGCCTTCAACGTGGTGAAATTTAGTCATAGTTTCCAAGACTTGGCTAGTTGGAGCAAGACTTGACAAATTTCAGATCATAGATGTAATTGACTATAACTGAAACTTTTGCCTTTTCTAAGTATTCTTCAAGCTCTTTATTTTGTTGAGCTTTATGCTGGGTTTTTCGAGTAAGTCATACTCTTGCTCTTTGGTCTTTGCTGAGTTGTTCATAGGTCCAAGTCATGTGACTATGATCAAAACTGGAACAATATTTTTGTTTGTTGATATTCTACTCATTTGAGGTGGTTCAGGAGAGGAGGAGAAGCCAAAAGATTGTGCCTCTTGCGATTCCATTGTTGTTGACCTTGGTATAGTATCTTTCATTTCTGCTAATCAGATTAAAGGAAAAAACAAAAAAAAAACTGTTTCCTTCCAGTGTTACACAAGGACGTGTCCTGGAGGGTCGGGGACGCATTGCGGCATTTCTCGCGTCCCGAGCACTCCAAAACTCCATCCGAAACGTTTCGGGACGTCCCCCTTTTGGCGAAAGTTGGGAAGATGCGGACCGAAATGTTTCGGTGGGCGGCGAAACTTGGTGAAACTTGGGGGGACTTCCTAGGTCCCGGTCGAAACTCCGAAACTTCGCCGAGACTTGTGGGCGTCCTGCCCTGAAACTCCGAAACTTCTCCGAAACTCCAAATTTTTTTTTCTTAATTTAAAAAAGATTAAAACCATTTAATAAAACTTAAAATTTTATTATTTATAAAGTTATAAACTTATGTATTAAAATTTTAAATTTAAAACATAAAAAATATTAAAAACTAAATAATAATAAAATTTTAATATTAAAACATAAACAAAAATATGAAAAACTAAATAATAAAAACTAAATAATAAAAACTAAATCTAATTTACAATTTCTAACCTAAAGTATATTATATAATTCTAAACTATCAGTGGCCGTGAAACAAATACAGTATCATACTATCTAGTATCATTGATTCATTTTTTCAATCACTTAAAAGTCAAATCTGAAGATTATCAAATATGATGTGCATGTTAATCATAGATTCATATTGATATATAATATATTTATAAATTATTATTAATATAATGATAATCTTGATGAATCTTGTAACATCTTCGAACTTTGAATTTTGCATTTACATTGCGTGATTGCAGATTCTAGAATGATGAATGTTTGTTATTATTGGGATTTATATTTTTCATATTTTTAATCTTTTTAAAATTTTTAAAATTTTTATGACTATCGCGTCTCGCCGTCCTCGCTGAATTCCTCTAAAATTTGGGGGTGGTCTCCACATGTCCCGAATGTGCGTCTCCCGGAACCCACGCCCACCGTCCCGGAACCTTGGGGGAACATTGTTTCCTTCTACTCTATTAAGTTTAGTGTTTAAGGATATACTTTTAAAAAAAAATTCCTTTAACAATAATAAAAGTTTAATTAGTATTTTTTAAAATTGCATATAACAAAGCTATTTTTTGGAATGCATTGCACTTTTAATATTGGTTACAGGTGCATCGCATTCAAGGAATGGCGTCACATATTAAGGTTAATCATTTATTAAGATAATCATAGGAATTGGGCAGCTATATATTTAATTAGGATTGACAGATGGTTTACATAATGACACAATTGCTATCCATTTGTTGACATAAAAAAATGAGCATAATCAATTGTTTTGATTCACTATTTTTTTTTGTCTTGAAAGTACTGCATAGTTAGATAGGAAGAATTACCAGAGGCTCCACTTTCATGGGATGAAACCATCCACAATGGGGGATATGTAGACTGGACTGTTTTTGTAAGTGAATCGGCTCACAAAAGGTGTTACTATACACACACATTTGAACCTTGGTGGGTGGCTTGACGTGCCATCTATCTCACCATTGAACCACAACCTTGTCGACACCTTATAAGTTATCAATCATTTTAACTTTTTCCTTTTCTTTTTACATAAACATTATGGTACATAGCATATTACAAAAGAAAGAGGGTGGCAAAGGACACATTCTTGAGAGCCACAAAATCTGCATAGATCATTTAAACCATTCATACTGGAGGATTGAAATCAAGAATAACAAAAATAATAAGTTGCTGAGTACCACCTAATTCACCGTATTCGGCGTTTTTTCACCATAAAATTCGAAAATCGCCGCTTTTCTACAGTTGGCGAATTTAATGTTCAAAATTGGCGATTTTTTTGCGGCTCGTGGGTTAACCGTAGTCCTCCAAAACTACCACCGCACTTCGTACGAGTGATGTCACCATCGTGAATTGGTGAAGGAACAGTGATATCACCGTCACGAATTGGTGAAGGAATAGTGGAGGTCGTCATTGTGAATCGATGAGTTGCATCGCTCAGAGGGTCAAATTATCGCAGACGCAAGTGCAGTTGCAGGGGGTGCAGAGTCGCAGGCTCAGGAGGTCTTCAACGGAGTCTCGACTCTCGACTCTCGACTAGTTTCCTGAGGCCGAGGATGCGGCGTATTTTCAAAGTTCTAGGTTGTAATTATATAAATTGTAATACTAATTAATAATTAGCATAATACATATATCATAATATATAATATACAATTAGGATGGTTAGCATAATACATATATCATAATATATAAATTTAATATAATTTTGTAATTATATATAATAAAATTTTATTTTATATATTTAATATTTTTATTATTTTATAGAATCTATAGTATATAATTAAAAAATAATATTATTGAAAATAAAATCTAGAATATATATATATACACACGAATTTAATGACGAATTTTATCAAAAAAAATTTGCTTGTCGAATTTTTTCCAAATTTCATTCATCTCGAATTCGAACATGAACTTGAACGAGGTGACTTAGAGTACCACAGTGCATTAAAACTTGAAAACAATTTTAACCCCTAATAATGGGATATACCAAGAGACAACGTAGCACTTACAACATTAAACAATAAGTAATAACTCTCTTCACGAACTAGACACTTGAGGCCATCGTATGGTTCATTTGGAGAACTGGTTTATTTGACCGTGCATACAAATATATACTTTAGCAAGGAAATGATTGATGCAAGTGATCACCATCTACTGAGTATTTTTGTCAGTGTATTCATGATTAACTGTGTTTCTTATGTGGTGTTTAATGGAATTATAAAGGATGTAAAGAGTAGTGGCTTGTACATTGCTGAATATATCATACCTATGGAGTGGTTACATTCATTGATATTTGTTATCGGGTTACTTTGACCACATAGTGTTTTGTTTTATGGAGTGAGAATCACTGCTATATTGTTTAACCATGTTTATGTTCAATGACAATTAGGTCCAAAATGAAGTTGTTTGATGAAGCGAGGGCCTCTTGTTGCATTGGCTCTGTCTTTCCCGCCCCTCAACTCATAACTGGTCCATCTGCTGAATTCTGTGAGTTCTATCTTTCGAAGTAGATTTTGTATCCATTACCTTCAGGGTACTTTCAAAACTAATATGTTAAATACTTATTACTTTTCTTAATTAATTGATGTTTAAGAAAAACAAGATTGTATCATGCTGGTTCTGCTTGCATAGATACAGAATAAGATCAAGTGAGATTCCATCATGTTGTTTCCAGTCTAGGTGCATCCGGACATTCATAGTAATTAGAGCTTTTTTCAAAGTCAGTCTCATCAGATTCTGAGAAACTGCTATTTTTAGTAGTTCGCATTTTCCCAAGAGCTAGAGATCTGGGGCCCGCATGTCAGATGTTTACATATTCTTGGTCCTTATGACCTCATGATGGCCATGAGCCTGTTAAAGGCGACATGCAAGCAATTTCACAACACTACTTTTTTTGGCAGTTTGATTTGCAGGGCTTGCATGTTGATTTTGAGCACATATTTAGGTTCCTTGTATAGAAGTGAGTCTAATGAGACTGCATTAATTTAAATGCGAGATGTTGCTATTTTTAGCAGTGTTTAATTTTCAGCTTGCTATATTTGGCAGTAGGCTTACATAGGTTACCTTCATTTTCAGTCATTTCTGCATTGTTGCTCTTTTGGAGTTATACTGCTTTTTTGGGCATGTCTATGTTAGTAGTTTCTATTTGTGGCTGGTATAGGTTGTGTTGTAATGGTTCCAAGCAAGCAGTGGTGGAGTGGTTCAAGGTTTTGGATGAAGGATGGTGAGTCAAGAGCAGTGTTGAGCAGGTGATGGTTCTCCCAGTGTGACACGTGGCAGCTAGTTTGGAAGCTTCTATTCATACGAGGTTCCAAAATTGCCTTATGCTAAACCTTAAGTTGCTTTCCAAAACGTTTGAATTTCTGAATTTAGTTGTCATTCCTGTTTAATTTGACTTTCCAAGACCTTGGTTTGAGTAGCTAAATTTGACCACTCCAAACCATATTTGGACCTACTGGGTATATTTGGCATGTGCTAATTATATCTAGCATTTCATCCAATATTAGTGTGTGAGATAAGCCTAAAAGCTGATTTTACCCTCTTTGTATGTTGGATGAAACCTATTTCACCTAGGATTCATAATTGGT
Organism: Pseudotsuga menziesii; assembly: GCA_001517045.1. Lineage (NCBI taxonomy): Eukaryota > Viridiplantae > Streptophyta > Pinopsida > Pinales > Pinaceae > Pseudotsuga > Pseudotsuga menziesii. Next base: position 241,537 of record LPNX010411837.1, read on the forward strand.
AATTTTCCTAATCCTGAAATTGTCAAACAGAAGGCTAGGCTAGTTGGCTTCTTTGTTGTGGTTATCAAGTTTGCTAATTTTGCAAAGCTTAAAGCCTCATCATAAGTTTCTTATCCAATCATTGCATGTAATGAAAAGCCATAGATAAGGCTGCTGTTGCTAAACCAATGACAAAATCCCAAGTCGAATTGCTCATACTAATTCTCTCAGGTCTGAAATCTAGAGTTTGACCTCCTTTGACCTCCTTTGCATGTAGTAAGACCTTAATTTGACCTCATGGTTTGTTGGCAATGTTTTGTTCGATGTTTTTGGAAACTATATTCAATAGAAACTTGAAAGTAATACGATGGAGGTTATTCATAAATCGGGTCCTAATGCAAATCCCAATAATTACACAACGATGATGGTTTTCCACACTTTCTCCAAACTTTATGCTATAGTCCTCCATATGCAGCTTTTTGGAGAACTTGAGAGGAGCTATCTCAAAGCTAGAGGACAGGCTGGATTCAAACGGACAAACAAGATTATTGACCACATTCTTATGCTTCGGGCCATCATTGAGGAGGCACGCCATTGCTCTTTGAAAGTTTACTTTTGTTTGGTAGACTTTTGGAAAGCATTTGCCTTTGTCCCCATAGTAGCCTTGTTTTAGAGGCTCAAAGACATTGGCATTTTCGATACCCTTTTGACTTCCATTACGAGACTATATGAATCCCTTCTTGGTCACCTTTGCATAGCCCATGGGGTATTAGATGTTATCAGGGGTACCATTGGGGTCAAGCAACCTTGTCCTCTTTCCACTACTTTATTTGGGATATAGATCGATGAGCTAGAGTCCTCTTTGTAGGAACACATCTAGCACAGAGATGCGTGTCTTCTCCATTAGATCTTGATCTTGATATTGCTCTTTGCTAATGATGTGGTTCTCCTGGCTTTGTCTTCGAAGAGATTGTAGCGACAGTTAGATGCCTTGGCCCTCTTTTGTGATGTTTGTCAGTTGACTTTGAACTTTGGTAAAACCAAGGTCACCATCTTCAATGGGTTGAAGAAGCTCCTCATAGATCTTCATCTCTTTTTTAGAGGAGAGGAGTTTGAGATCACTAGCGCACTTAATACCCGTTTGGGGGAACAGTTCACAGGACTTCATTTCAGTTTATGTCATGCCCTTCAACCCCAAGTCAACAAAGGATACAGATCATTAGCCCTTCTCAAGATATAAGGCTTCAAACACATTTTTAGGACTTCTCATGCAAGATGTCTCTCATGGACACTCATTTGACCCATAATCTTCAATGGTTTAGAGATTTGGGAGCTTTGTCTACTAGATTTTGATTGTGCCTCAACAAAGAGAGTGCAGAACCTCCTCCTCTGTCGCATCATTAGATTCAATCAGATAGTTCCTTAGTTGTCATACTTGTCAAATTTGGTGGCTTCCCCTTTCGGCTTGAGACGTTGTTCCGTTTTGTCTCAGTCTTACTTCGTCTTTGGAGCTTGGTTAACTTGGTGACTGGGCAAGATCGATACTCCCATTTGGCCTATCTCTCATCACAGTCCATTGGCTTAGCTAGCACTTTCAGCTGCACAAGATCTTGGTATGGAGGGGTTACTGATCTTTTGGCATCTATTGGTGTTGTGATGGATTGACTTCCTCCATATAGATATTCCTTGGATGTGCTTGACCTCCTATTACCTACAAGACATGAGTTGAATCGAATAATTCGAGACAACATTTTATAGGCAGTTCATGCAGGTCACCTAGATCAACCCTTAGGGCGAGTTACGTCCAAAGGACCATTTATGCTGCGCTTTTCGTGGATTTGAGTGATGGTCTCATTGTTTGGTCCCATTACACACACCGCCATTGGACACATGCTCTTTGCATTCCTTTAGGCCAGTTTAGAGTGGGTTCTCATCATCTCAGAGTGGAGACAGATCACTAGATTGATTGATCAAACATGATATGCCAGTTATGTCATCTTCGAGAGGTTGAGATTGAGGAGCACTTCATCTTCTGGTGACCTATCTACTATGAGATTCGCGACGGTACCATTGTCTCTTTAGGGACCTTCTTCTCATGGAGCTTCAGACTCTAACTAGCTTCTTTAGATATCTTGAGCAAAGATGTCTAGCCTTATACTTGCAGGAGGCCCTTCGGCTTCGCTCCCTCATCCTCCAACGACATTTGAAGTCAAGACCGACCTCCACTCAGCTGATCACTTTCTTCTTTTTGGTGCTCCCTTCCTTTAGAAGCACCAAGAGGCCGACAAAGGATGGCACTGTTTTTGACCACAGTTTAGTTAGGACATGAAGGACCACCTCCACTTCAGCTCGACACCAGCGGTGTGGCCAGTCTCGGTCCCATCCTAGCAGATGAATGACTTCATCCAGATCACATAAGCGGGTTCTCCACTTCATGCAGCGACACTCTAGCCAATATAGCTCCTCTTCTAGTTCTTTCTCTAGTAAGAGTAATATTTTGAGATTCTTTCCTTCAGCTTCGGATGTTAGGAGGCTTCTAGTGCTTCTAGTGCACGATGACATACTCACCATTTTTGTATAACAATTTCTATATCCACTCCCCCTGTACATTTTTTTTCTTCTGTATTTGATCTCTTTGTACATCTTCCTTTTGTAATTACTCTCCATCTTTGGACTTAGCTCTTTTTGGCTTTTGGCTTTTATAGGAGCCGCCTTAGCTCTCTCACTTTGTATTGACATCATGGTACTACACAGTCCCATTGACCTACTTTTGTGGTCATTTGTTGGACATTAATAAAATTATCTTATCTTATCTACATGCACACAGCCTCAGGTTGAAGGGGAAAAGGAATTTCCTGTTTGTCGAATAATGGAAATAGCATCTTGATAACACCATAAAGAATAGGCCTGTAGGATGCTTTTATGCAGTTTGGTTCTGAGGAATTGAATCAATGGATAGGCAGTGAGTTGTTGAGTAAATTTGGCAGTTTGCTGTGGTGGAATTTGATATACAGCAGCTAAAAGCCTAAATCAGTTAATGTGGCAGCTTCTAAAGTAATCAGCAGTTACCAAGGCCACATGCTTAGCCAATTGCCAACAATATTCCACATAGAGATTAGCGCTGAGAATGACTTAGTTTGGACAGTTTTTGTCAACAATGACTATATCCCTAATTCATGCTGCAGGACGAAGGGTTGGCACTTGGCAGACCTTTTAATGGTTTCCAAGGGATTACTGTTTTAAGCAACACTAATTGTAGGCTGAAGTCCAGTGCTGAGGGTTATTTCCTAAGTTAGCAGGATATGGATCTGGATCCGCCCAGGATTTTAAAAGCCAGGATCCAGATACAACGGGGAAATGGCAAGTACAAACAATATAAATATATTTTTTAAAAATAAAATTTATATAAAATTTAAAATACATAAAATTTTAACTAAAAACTTATATGAAAAAAATTAAAAAATTACAATAACATAAAATTACACAGCAATGACAATTACACTTACATAAAGTTTTTTTCTTTCTTTCAATATGGTTCACGGCCCGAGAGCTCTCTACGTCCAGATATCCAAGCCAAGGGGCCCACCCGAAGGGACCTCACCCTGTCGGCATTCCGTTGGTGCCTAACCTCGAAGGACCCAGACAATTGAACACCTGACCTCGACCATATTACGTCATGGTCCTGGAAGATCCAACTAACTGAGCTACCCCTTGGGGCTACTTACATAAAGTAATTATTATATAATACTTATGATCAATAATTAATATAGGACATTAATTATTTTACTAAAATTTAAAATGCCAGTGATATAAATATTAAAAATAACTGGTGCAATATTTCACTATATAATATATACCTTAACTAAATAAACATAGTCAATGGGAGACCGAAACAATTACGTTGTTTTAGATAGAAGATAGAGGCATTGAATTACTTGAGACTAAGACCATGAGGCAACGATTTCGTGCGACTGCTTATGATGAGGTGAAAGGAGTGCCCTAAAACTCTCGTCCTCATGTGGGCTGCTCATGCTAGCCGTGGCAACTTGTAGACCCAACTTCAGCCCCAATGCAAATATTAAAAAAAACACCAACTATTACACCTACTTTTACGATTGATGGATGCCATGATTCGCCAAGCGACTCTGGGCCTTCTCCAAATTGTAAGCAGCAAGTGCTACACTGTCTAAGCGTCGACGATCATTGTATATTTGATGAGGGACACCTTCAAAAGCGGATCCGGATCTGAATCCGTATCTGAACCGGGGATCATCCATGACCTAGGGCCCACGGGTCCGGTAACGTAGGTTATTTCTTTAGACAGTTTAAGTGACAGAGAGAGGAGGAAAAAATGCCAGTGCTTAAGGGAAGTGTTTTTTGCAGTAATCCTTGGGAGTTAGCATAAACAACAACTTTTTCACACTAAAAGATCATCCTAAACGGGTATGAAAAGCCAAACAAACAGCAGATCAAGTTACAGACTACAGTGGCAGGCATGCAGAGATTCTCTGATTTGGTATGTTTTCTTTCCCCTTTCCCCAAGCAGTTAGGTGTAGATTTGGATTCTATATTCATAGGGAGAGGACAAACGAGGAGGTTAGACAACATTCTTTGGGCAGATTGCATCAGACTCTTATCATCCTTCCGTCTTCTGCGTTTGACAGACTGCTTCCATCGCTACAAGCTACTAGAACTATTTCAGCCTCTCATGTGGCATTTATATGATGTAATCCAGTCCCTTGAGTAACACATGGATTTGGTTTGACTATGCCTTGCCTCTGGCTCTTTGAATCTCTTGATTGAATAATTATTAGTTGTATCATAGACTTTCATAGTGATTGGTTGGCTTTAATGCATTTTGATTTCTTAATGGCTTAAGGTGCATATTCTCTTCTTTTTATTTGTTTTGTTTCACTGTTGTAATTGGCATTAGGAATCTGATCTCAACCATTTTTATTATTTTACTGAGAACTTAACCTTGCTCTTGACTGCTGCTTGGCACCTGAAGAGTGAGTTTTTGTGTGCTGATTATTTGGATTATTTATACAGGTCTATTAGTTTCATGACAGCATAGAACCCCTAGGGACACCCCGTTGAGACTGGAAAAGCACCAGTTCGAACGAAGAGGCATCTAGCGGTGACAGGGTTAGGTGACTAAGGACCTATAATTATTAGGCAGGTCTGCTGGTGCAGATTTGCATGATAACAAATTGGGGTCGTTGCCAGGGAATTTGTCAATGCTTGGTTATTTATAACGATATTGGTGAGATTTATTTTATTTGCTTAACTTGACGACTCCATTGTCGCAACTTAAGAAGATCTCCACGATTTGAGCCTACGCAAGGCACAGTTCTGGGTCTTAACAAACTTGAACATCTATTCTGGAACACAAGGGTAGATCATCTCTTGAGTTTCTCTTGGCGATCCCATTGTCGAAGGATCATGATTAATCATTTTGCACTACCCTTAGAGTGAAGGAATTCCTCTATACTGAAAGGAACACAATAGTTGAAACCTTGCATGTGATGAAGTTTCTAGTGATGAAGAGGATGAAGATGACTCAAGATTGGATGATCGTGAACTTGTAATTGCACTACTTGAGCCAAATGTAGTGTTCCATGAACATAAAGATGAACAGCTGTGTTTACAAGTGGGTTTATCGATTCTTTCCAGTAATGATGATACATTTTAAAAAGAAGACAATAAATTAACTACACGGAATTGAATCAACAGGAGAGCTTATCTTTACGAATCCCAATGGTGATTTAAGAATGGTTCGATGAGATACTGTTGCAGTCGGGGGAGCAACTGTTGGTTTAACCAGAAAATGATCTTCCTCACTGTTTGTCAATTCAGGGAGATCCTCAGGCTGACCATTGCTTGGATATCAAGATTAGTCATGATCTAGTTAAGATAAGGATGATGGAGGTGTTTCAGGAGTCACATTAGAAGAGTTTCATGTTGAACATCAATATATAAATAATAGTAATAATAAGAACAAATGAAGTGGACACATCATAATTAAGGGACAGGACTTGTCAACCATAATGACCAGTCAATGTATATAAGTATACCATCACATGGTATTGTAACCATATTAATCTATCATCTATCTTACTCAATTATCTATTTATTAGTTGTCCTATATGGATTTTTGTCAATTGTCCTCGTGTTATATATATATATTAATATATATAACAAGAATGAGTTAAAATTGTGTTAAAAAAGGTCGCAACAAAGCTGGACAACAGTTGTGTGCAATAGTTCATAGAAGTTCAAACGGTTCTCCTCAAAATTTGCAGCTTGATGAGATCATTTGAATGCGTCTCTTATTCTAGTATATCTAGGCTTGTTACATCTAACCATGTATTTCTACAAAAAGTGTTGAGCAACAAACCAATTTTACAAAATTTTTGAAACAAAATTTAAGATTGAGCATAGTTGCTCATGGCCTTGTACTAGGCTTGGTTCGAGGGAAGCGAGTCCAGCTTATCAATCTGCATGCCTTACTGTGGCCGATGCACCGTTTCTTCGTCCTTGAAATCAAGTGGTATTGAACCCATTGAAGTATTCATGTTGGCTGTAGAAGAGTCTGGGACTGAATATTTGCTTAGAGAAATAATATGAGCCCTCTATTTGGCACATTTTTCTTCCAGGTTCTGCATTTGCCTCTTTTTCTTGACCAACAAATCTCTTAAATATCCCTCTGGCAACTGTGGGGATGTTCATCCATTTTACCTACTGCTAAGCCTGAACTGAATTAACCCAGATCTAGATTACATTGCACTGGATTGAACTTAATTAATAATTCGGGTTAAGCATAGGAGGGACTAATGGCTTTTGTCTTCACTCTTACCTGTTAGGCAACACCAAATAGATTGTTCCCTGAACTCAAGCTAACAAGTGAACACAATTTCAATTGATTCCAATTGCCACTAAACTGCACATTGTCACCCCAGATTATAATTAAGCATAAACCACAGCTGAGACTTATCTTGCAGTCTACCCCAAATAGACCGTTTACCAAACTCAAGCAAACAATGCACACAATTAAATTGTTTCCAATTACCACTAATCCTAGATGATCACCATAGATTATAGTCAAACATAAATCATAGCTGATAATTAGTGCAGCCAGTTTTACCAGTGATCAAGCTTTGTTAGTCACTTCCAAAGTCTCGACTAATGTGCACGAGGGGATACTTATAGGTTGATACAAACATGTGAGGCTATAGCTATTTCAATTTGTACTGGGTTTCTCTTCTTCATTGACCAAAGGAAGCAAGAAGACCTATCCCCTGTATGCCCTTTTCTTCTTGGTTCGACCCTGAGCAATGAAAATCCCATATGGAGAAGATCATTTGTGCCTCATAGCTTCATAACCTTAGAGCAGGAGAAATAGAATGTGTGAAGTTGGGACTACAAGAAATGCCTTGTCCTGTTGAGTTGTGTAAATGTTTATGCATATGTAACATGTCCTTTGCATTAAATCCTAGAGTAAGTGGAGAACTACTGTAGAGTGCATGATTGACATTAGGGAATTGGATTAAAGATTGACCCCCCATCTTTTGTCATTTGCTCTTCTTCAAGCTCGGTTACCTAGTTTCCCAGGTGATCAACATCTTGATTTAGAGGTTTTAAGACGTGAACAATTTGACATCCTTAAGCGATTGTGTTTCCTTAGTTCTTGAGAGGATGTTTGCAAGGGTGTCATTGAGGTGTAGGAATCAGGATATTGTTTCTGAGGTGATGAATGATGATCATTGAGTCTTTGAAGACTAGTAAGGTGTTTATCTTTGCAGTTGACTCCATTCTCATTCCTTGTAGAAGAACATAAGTTTCTGCCTTATTATTTGACATAATTCTAATCCCCATGCGAAGCTGTATTTTGTGTTCCTCCAGGATCAAAGATGACCCCCCCGTGCCTTCCACCCCTGGATTCCTCTCGGAAGATCCATAAAAAAAACTTGTGATTGTGTTGCTGGTTAAGCCAATCATTCAATTCCTGCTCAGTTTTCCTGAATTGCCAGTGAATTGGGCTAAGTGTTTGACTCCAATGTTGGCTTTAGAAGAGAATTTGCCTGAGATTACATTAGCCAACTGATCTCTTTCTTCAATGTCTAATGATTGAGGGGTTTGTCCTTTTAATCCGCTGCTTTTGACACTCTCAGCCACGAGGCCTCTTGCTTTTTCTGTAGAAAGGTGTGATGATTCCAATTCCTGTTGAAAAATAGCCTTTTTCCTAGCTAACCAAATTTTCCAACAAAAATATTTGGGCATTGTTGTCCAGGCTATTTTGAGGACAGGATTTTTGTTGGGGTTTCCTTTGTATTTCTTTGCCCAGTTTTGGAAAATATCTTGCCAGCAAATAGGCTCTTCTCATCAGTATTTGACTTCTTGGAAGGCCAAATGCCAGATCTGCTTGGCAAGTTTGCAGCCAAGGAAAGAATGTTTCTGCTTTTCCAGATTGTTTTTGTAGAGAGCACACCTTGATGGTCCATTAATTCCTCTTTTGCTTAAATTTTTTGCTGTAAGGATCTTATTATGGGCCAAAACCCAATAAAAAGCATTGACTTTTGGAAGCCAGTCCTGATGCCATATGTGTTTACAGAGCTGCGATTTAGGAGGAAGAGTTTGGTCCACCAATAATGATAGAAAACCTTATTTTATTGTATATCCAATTTTTCCCCAACCATGGGTGTCCTTCTCTTAGGGATTTGATGGAGCCCAGCCTTTTAGCTTGATCAATAACTATTTTCCCAAGTGCACTAGATGAGGAGGCTGGATATTCCATCCTGTCCATCTAGTGTTATTTTCTGACCAGCAAGAGATATCACTGAATTTGTGAATTCCATGGCCTTTCACCCAATCTCTAAGAGGGTACAAGTATCGTGATTGTTGATAGGAGGCTTCCCATTGATGTTTTCTTTCCATATATCAATAAGCTTGCCATTGCCTGACTTCCATGTTATCTTTGATCTAATTAAGGTCACCATAGCGGATATTAGCTGCTTCCAGATATGTGAGTTTTCACTGACTATTGAATGGCCTCAATACATTTTGCCTATTCCTTATTTTTTTCATTTTTTAAGAATGGCCTTTTCCATCATTCCAGAGATCCATTGATGAATCTCTGAAGTATTTTGGCTCCTATTGCTACATTCATTAGCTAGGGCTCTTCAATTCCTATCATAACCTTGAGGAGCTCTGACTGTATTCCAGTTGATTAAATGAAATTATCTTTCATTGGTCCTGCCTCCTTGCCAAAAGAACTTGCTATATCACAAGCTATTTGTTGCTTAACCCCTATCGCAGCAAGCATCACTGAGCACTGATATAGTGGGAGAGAAAAGAGGATTGATTTAATGAGCACTATTCTGCCTGCTGGGTTTAGCCATTGTGCACCCCATTGTTGGAATTTAGCTTTTATCTTGCTTATAATGTTTTTGCAAGTCATTTCTATGGGGTTTCTGATGGATAAAGACATCCCAAGATATCTAAAGGATGTCTATCCTTTGATTCTTGGAAAATTCAGAATTCTTGCTATATACTGGAGGAGCTGCAGGCTTATGTTCGAAGCATAAATCTGACTTTTCAAATTATTAACTTCCCCCCGCAGTGTTTAGATATTGTTCCGAGACTGCTTGGAATTTCTCAGCAACTGCTGTGGATGCTCCACCAAACGGCAGTGTATCATCATGAACCGTGATGATATTATTAGAACTGTCTTTTATGGATAAACTTGCCTTGGTCGGGGGAGATGATTTTACTTATCACTTTGTTGATCTGGTTGGCTATGATTTTTGTTAGAATTTTATACGAGGAGTTACATAGAGAAATTGTACAGAATCTTGCGAAAGAAATTGGATTTAACTCTTTGGGGATAAGAGCTAAGAAAGATGAATTGGTGCTTTCTCCTAGAGTTTGCTTCTTGTGAGTACTAGATCATGCGTTAGGTCAACTTTGATTTTGCTCTAGCATGCCTGATAAAATTGGATATGAAGTCTCTTTGGGCTCGACACTTTATCCTGTGTGAGGCCCCATATTGTTGAGAGGATTTTCTTTTCATCAATTTTTTTGTTGAGCATCTCATTGTCCTCTTTTGTGATGACGGAGGGAATATTTTCCTGTATTGTTCTGACAGATTGCTCCTCTGCCTCTTTTTCTGTGTATTGCCTCATAAAGTGAACTTGAGCTGCTGTTTTGATGGCTTGAAAGTCTTGGGTAGTGGTCCCATCCTTGAGCTTAATTTCTTTTACGTCGTTCTTCTGTCCTTGCCTTTGCCTAGCGGTGGAAGAAAGTGGCATTCATATCTCCAGCTTGTAGCCAGGTTTTGCGATATTTAATTCTCATTCCTTACTCCTCTTGAGCCACTTTCTAGATCCTGGAGCATAGGGACCTCTCCTCTGTTTGCAGCTCTCTTGTATTTCATTTTCTTCCATTTGCAGCTGCAACTGCTACGTTTGAGCTTGAAGTTTTACTGCCCATTCTTTAAGGACAATTGATGTCATCTTAAGCTTTTGTTCCCCTATGAAATGAGGAGATCCAGGGACGAAATAGTGCTAGACTGCAGAGATGATATCTATTGCATGTGGATCTTGTAACCAGAGAGTAGAAAACTGTAATGGGAGGGGCTTGTAGTTTAGAGGGGAGCTAAATGTGAGAGAGATGTGAATGGTGAAGGATCACAGAGGGTAAAATGTTATAGGTGATGATGACGTTCGATAAAAGGAGGTTGCTGTGAATGAGGAAGCAATCCAACCTTGCAACTATGTGACCAGGACCCAGTTGTCTATTTGACCAAGTAAATCTTCCCTTTATAGGTTTGACATCAATAAGATTACAGTCAAAGATGAGCTCTTCAATGAATTCTCTGAATGGGTTCCAAACAATGGTTCCTCCTCTTTTTTCTCTGCGGTCAATACTAGGATGAAGTCCCCAGCTACTGTACTTTGCTTTGCTATCTCTGATCCTCTTAGATCGAGGATAAATTTCCGGCATTGATGCTTTTCTCTGTATGCAAATGGAATGTATACAGCATGAGTGGAAAGCATGTGTTTCCTCCTAGAAGGTCACAGGTTCAAATCCAGAGGGGGGGCAATGTATGTACACCTCTGTAGACTTTAGCAGTTAAATCACTGCACAGAGGGGGGTCCCTTGTCCCACAAACATGGGGGTCTCATACACCAAATTGGTGTCTGGCTTGGTGGTGACCTTAAAAATTGGTTATTATTATTATTAAAGACATTCATTTTAATACCTGACTGCATATGGCACAGGCTTGCACAGATCCAATGAAGCAGTTGTTGAGCTGTGTCAAGGTGAAATATACTGGCATTCCAGAGTGTGTAGATGCCCCCTGAAGCGCCTCTTGAACTTTGTTAACTCCCATTTTGCATGGTGTCTATTTCTGATTTTATCACATAATTCAGCAGTGGGGACTGCACTTGTGAAGTTTTGATGCCTTGTGCTCTTGGTGGTGGAGATTTGTTTGAAGAGTGGTGGCTGGTCCATTTACTGTGCCTGTTGGGCTGCAATATCCATGGATTGAACCCTATTTCTCAGATTATGTTCAACTACTTTGAAAAGGAATATTTCGGTAGCATGGAATCTCTAAATGGTCATCACGAAAGATCAAAAGATTCATGATGTGATTAACTCTGTGAGTCTGTACAAGGAGTGGGTGGAACTTTAAAAAGTTCAGTGCAACTACAGGTGATAGCATGAATGCAGCTGCCATGGTCCACGGGGTGCAGACGCACAGCGAGATGCTCTCTATTTATAGAGCCTGGGCTTTTTCTTTGGCTAATTCACCACCATCGATCTCCAAAGTTGAAGTAACAATTGGTAAAGCAGATGAGAAAGATGCAAATAAAATTTTTTATGTTCCACTTTTCATACACCATTGTCAGCAAGCTTGGCTACAACATTACCCTTTAAAGGAGCTTCAAATTTCCAGGATAGCACAGCCAAGAATCAGATATCAAAGCTTGGGGCTATCAGGAATCTCTGCAATTGTAATGGTCCGAGGATATATTGTATGAATATGATTATGGACATTGGAAGCATATTAATGAATTCTAGAACTCTGAGACAAGAACATGGGATTATCAAGAAGGGCTTCCTTTAATAGAAGATGATGAAAGGAAACAAGGGATAGAGGAAGCACAAGCCTCTGCAGGAATTAAAGAACTTGAGTTAATGTTTGACGATTTGGAAACAGAGAAGAATATCATGGGAGCCAAAGCTTCGTCCGTCCTCAGAGTCTTTTTGGAGGAAGATGTTAGTGCATTGAAAGAACCAAAACAGACAAGTTCATGACCTCATGGCTTCTTTGCAAGCAATCTGACAGATGGCAACCTTTGTTTTCTTGTGGATAGTGCTATAGCTCATTATGATGAACATTTTTGTATGAAGGGTGCTGCTTCTAAGTTGGATGTTTTCCATCTTATGTCAAGCATGTGGAAGACTTCTACTGAGCATTGTTTTATTTTAATGGAGGTTTTTGGCCATCAGAACTTCTGAAGATTCTTACTCCACTGATTGGGCCTTTAACAAAACAAAAACAATATCTAACTTGAAACTGTCAGTCACATCATGTAGAGGGAATTTCAAGTTGGATGTATAGAAAAAGAAGAATGGGAAAACATTTTTCAATGAAAGTAATCCAAAATAAATCACTATAATCCAGTCCATCTAAAATAAAGGATCAGACAGAAGGCTAGCATAAATTGGTCATCAGGAATTATAAAGTGGGTGATTATTGCTGTTGAATTGCCGATGTGTAATAATAGGAAAGAAGAGGTCGCTGGTTCAAAATGAGTTTGGAGAAATGTTTTAAGAAATCTTGACAACAACCGCGGGTGAATCAGATCAAATACACCCTTTCCAAGATACCTTTCCAAGATTGCTGAGTGGTCCTCTGATGTACTTTATATTCGTTTCACCAAGCCTGTCATAATAATTATCGATGAGATTGATGGCAATGGTAAGATTAAATATATCAGAGTTTCTAGATTGTTGATCCCCTTTTCCTGTTTCGGCTGTATCCTTGGCGAGTTACACCAATGCGCAAAATAGGACTGATGGAGATACCCGATGGGAACAAGTTACTGCTGCAAACATTGTGTGGTTTGTCCCAGAAATTTCTTACACAACCACCATGGTTTCTCTTTGTGACAAGCAAACCTTCACCGGAAAAGCTCATCCAAGTATTTTCCACCTACAGTACACCAGACTCAAAGCAAGGAAGAATCCTCGGGCATCCAAATTCTGAAGTTGTATTGCAAGAAAAGTGGTCACAACTGCACTTGTTCCTTACTGCGTGAAGGTTTTGAGTGCGTCCTCCATGGCACGAGGAGTTTTGATTAATACAATTTATCAAGATCCATTTTGTAAGCACTTGGTTTAAGGTTCATATGGGGTTGAGGGCATAGTTTAAAAATCATTTAAATCAGTTTCGGTTTTGGTTTCGGCTGATTTATTGGTTCGATGGCTGATCGAGTTAAATCAGTCTATAGATCGGTTTGGTCGATCGATTTGGTACCGAACTGGTCGAATTGGTTGATCTACGACAAAAAAACGATCAGGTATTTTGGGGAAACCGCGGTCACGATAATTTTGTTTTTTGTTTTTTCTCCTCCTAACCTAGATCAATCATCAACCCTAATTTCTGGACGTACGAGTTTCGACCCTATCTTGTGGAGGTTTCGACTTCTTGTTCATTGCTAAGTCATAGGATTCGACGAATCTCAATGCTGAGACTCAAAATTCTCTGAATTCCAAAGAAAACCAAAAATTCGTTGAAGTTTGCCCCAAAATTCATTCAGGTTCAATTTTGACATCGTCATTTGTTCACTTCACCCACATTTGACTCCGGTTCCTTGTTGTTGAAAGTTGCAACTCCAATTGCATATTGGATCCGCTACACTCAATCCACCAAACCACCACAACTGTTGCCATGAAACTTGCTGCGATAGACTTGATAACCCTGTGATAGGCCTGATAACCCAAGCCCCACAAAAAATATATTACTGTGCAATTCTCTAGTGTGATTGTGATTTGTTATTGGAAATTGTGAGTAGTGAGTGGACATGGGAGATGACTACTCAATTGATGGACTGGCCTAAACAATTAATTCCGTCCTTAGTTTAGTCCACACAAGAGACAACGAATCGATGAGTTTAGTCCACACGGGAGACGATGAATCGATGCTTTAGTCGACATCAAAGACAACGACTAGTGCATGGTTAGCACATGGTTTTGATATAGTCAAAAGAGAAGCGCTACCATTGAAGGTTGATGATTTTGTTGCTATTTGGGCAGGATTTGGTTGAAGTCTTTAGGAGATAGTTGGTATTGGAGAGGGTTTAATAAAATCCTAGATGTAAGTTTTCATGAACCTTCTTCATTGATTGCTTGGTACATTTCTTTTGGAGCACATCTTAGAAGAGCCTTTTGAGGCTAAGACATTGATGTTACTTGATTCCCCATTTGGTGGAGGTGCCCTTCTTGTTGGGCCTTGTATTTATGGAAATCTTATCATAATCAAACCGGTGATCGAATCGATAGAGCCCAAGATGTGAATCGGACTGGAACTAGAAAAAAACCGGTTAACCAAAAATACATAAAATATACATATTTCGTAAAAAAAACATGTATATCCATGTGCATACATATGAATCCAAACGATTAATACTGAAATATGCAAAGTTTCTCATAAAACATTTAAAAATGAAACTTCATGAATGAGGCCTCAGTAAAATGCCCCACTACTCCAACTAACCAAGTCAAAATACATAGGGAAAGAGTTGTTAATGCCACATGTACAAGTATCCATCAAAGTCTCATTAAAGTCTCACCATGCAAGATGGAATGCTCCAAGAAAAATGGTAAATAATCCATGAATAACCACCTTAGATCTAGGGTTTGACCCCCCTAGACTTCTCTCATACCAACAAATAATGTCCAAAAGGTGCAAGATAACCAAGACAAGGCAACTCCAATAGAGGACGACCTCCCTTAAATCATGCATTTGACACCCTACAAGTAGAACAAGCTCCATAAAACAAGAGAATAGATGCTCCTATTCTCTGCCCCTCCAAATGGGGAAAGAAAACACTCCAAATAGGTGGTTGTTCCACCAAATATGCAAGCAGAACCTCCTCCAATAGAGGACGACCTCCCTCAAATCATGCATTTGACACCCTACAAGTAGAACAACCTCCATAAAACAAGAGAATAGACGCTCCTATTCTCTGCCCCTCCAAATGGGAAAAGAAAAACACTCCAAATAGGTGGTTATTCCACTAAATATGCAAGCAGAACCTCCTCCAAGTGGATAAACCCTTCCAATGGTGAACACCTCAAAGAAGCATCAAAGGGTGGCAATCTAGGTTATCTCCATAATGGAACAGTTAGGTACCAAAGCATCGGTAAATGAGACCCAAGTGAACACTCTTCCAAAAATATCCACAACAACAAAATTTAAAATTAAGGGGTAACACCTCAACAAGAGCAAAGTGGACAAAACCCAGAATATACTCCACATAAGTTGAATGCCATGCATGCAGTACAACAGAGTACAAACCGACTGATTTTGTACGGAATTAGTCGATTTATCGGTTTAGATCAATTTTGCCATTTTTTTGGTTGGGGCACCAAACCAGACCGGTTGGCCTTGAGAATCGGTTAGACCAACCGATAATTGGTCCGGTTCTGATAACATTGGTCTATGGAGATTTTATACATGTTGCATCGACCACCTTTATCATGCATTATTTTACTATTTGTTAGTTAGTAGTTGGAACTTGGAGTTTTTGTCATTGTTTATTCCATCCTAGGTTAGATCTAGGGCTTTAGCTTAGCTTATTCATATTTTTATTGTGCGGAAAGTTGAGCTCCTCTCCTTTATAAGAGAGCTTGATATAAGAGAGCGTCTTCCTCATTCATTTCTCTTGTTTGGATCGGGGGAGGAATCCCACCAAGACTTGATGAAATATGATAATATCTCTTAGTGCTTATGGATGGTTGATGCTTCCTTTATGATAAGGAAATCTTGCTAATACTATGGTATATTTTTTGGATCAACACTGGTTTCTTGCTTGGAATGATTTGTAAGTTAGCTCTTTACTTTGCAACATCAAATTTATTTAATTTATGGTTGAATAGGTGGTTGCGTCGAGAGGCGCTCTACAGCCCAGTATGGGGGAGATCTTGTAACGTTACGTAACGTTATTTTTATTCATAATTTTTTTTAATTATAAGTCAAAATAAATGTCGGCCAAAAAACAACCTAACATGGGGGAGATGTTGTAATCTTCCTACCTAACAAAACAATAAAAAAGTAAAAATTTAATTATCCGTAAAAAAATGTGGGTCACGAAAAAACACAATATGGGGGAGATGTTGTAATCCTCCTACCTAACAAAACAATAAAAAAGTAAAAATTTAATTATCCGTAAAAAAATGTGGGTCACGAAAAAACACAATATGGGGGAGATGTTGTAATGTTCCTACCTAACAAAATAATAAAAAATAAAAATTTGAATTATCCTAAAAAAAATGTTGGCCTTACACATGGTTTTAAAACCATGTGCGAGGCCTTCTAAACAACCCATGGTTTATGAGGGCCTTGCACATGGTTTTAAAACCATGTGCAAGGCCTCCTAAACAACCCATGGTTTTATTGTACATGGTTTGGGAGGGCCTTACAAAAACCATGTGCAAGGCCCTCATAAACAACCCATGGTTTTATTGTACATGGTTTGGGAGGGACTTACAAATGGTTTTAAGACCATGTGCAAGGCCTCTTAAACAACCCATGGTTGTAGGAGGGCCTTGCATGTGGTTTTAAAACCATGTATGGGGAAATGTTGTAATGTTCGTTCCTAATAAAATAAAAAATAAATAAATATTATCTGTCGGCCATAAATAATATTAAATATTAATAATAAAAATATTATATGTGGACCTTAAATAAAAAGATGTGGCTTTTGGTTTGAATCAAATCAATGGATACCTAAGAAGAGATTTGATCCCTCTCGGCGCTTGATAGAGCCTAGGATTTGGATCTACGCTGGTGTATTTTCAGCTCTTCATTGTATGCCTCAGGATTCCATGCTTGATTAATATTATGCCCAAGTTAATGTTGAAGATACCACTCTGGTTATTCCCTTGTAGATCCTAGGATAAATATGACCTTTCTTGGATATGATAGGAATGGATCTAAAACCCTAGCTATTCTTGGATATAAGGTCTTCATTACTATCCTTGATTGATACCATTTGTCGATTTGATAAGACATTGGTCTGCAACCCATTTATCACCATTATCTTTTACTTTCATCAAAACCTTGTTTTGCTAGGGTTCACCTTGTGCTTCATTGCTAAACCTCAGTAATTCTATTTAGGGATTCCTCCCTCGAGCTAGAGAAGAGTTAGCCTAAGGAACAAAAGAGGGTTAGGTGTGGTGACATTGGCCTCCCTCATGTTTATCCATAAGCCATCGCTGATGTTAGGGCTTTATTCTTGAGATATTGGTTTGTGTGGTAACATGTTTATGGCCAATCCTTTATTGTTTTTCCAGATTCCATTTTTTATTTTGAGGATTTATTTTGCCTCTAGCTTAGTCTCCTGGAAGAGAAGAATGACATTTTTTTTGTTATAATTAGATATCTAGCTTCTATTTCTTTAAACTTGCATGCCATCCCTTTATAGTTCGAGGAGACAAGCTTCATTATCTATTAGATGGAGTTTTGAGACTCCTTGCTTGACAAAGGGCTTGGTTTCTTGTAATTTTTTAAGCGGTGCTTTTGCTCCATGTTCCCATTGTTTTGTCTAAAACCATTTGCAAGCCCAATGATTTTTCTTTGTTGGCTGCCCCCCTTTTTTCTATGGCTGATTTCTTGCCTACCTTCCCTTGTATGCCTTTCCTCTTCCTCTTTGTCCTTCTCTTCTTCCTTCGATTGCTTTTGAGTTTTGTTCTTGGTGATGTTTCCTGAGGGGATTGTGGGTGATGATTTGATTGATCACCTTGGGTTCCAAGATGAGGATCTAGAAAGGATAGCAATTGTGAGGGAAAAGTAGATAAGATAAGATAAGATAATTTTATTAATGTCCACTAATGACCACAAAGTAGGTTAACGGGATTGTCGGTTACAATGATAGTTTATACATGTGGGAGGATCAAACGATTTGTAAATTTTCCTTTAATATTCAACTAGGGCTAAATAGTTCCTGCAAAATATCAACTGATAACCACACATGATTATCTTTTACAGTATGCAGCGGAATATAAAACTGAGAAATAAATCACAACATCACATCACAATATTGACACTATTATTTTGGGTATGGAAACCCTCGAAAAAACCCAAGCTGGGAAAACCGGTGCAATAGTCAGATATAGATTTTATTATGAGAAAATATGGAACTTTTACAATCACTGCAAATTCACCCAAACCTGGTGAATGCAGCACTCGACAGAATCATTGGGCAAATCCCAGCTAAACCTCAACACCCTCCTGTGTGAGTGTACGGTCTAGCTGTACGAAGCTTGATGATCCTGTTGCTCACTCCTCCGTCTTCTCAGCTAAATCCTCTGTTTGACTTTCTCTCCTTGTCTGTATCCTGTCTCTATCGGAATACAAGTGTGTGTGTTCTCTCCACCAATTGAGCTCTCTTTTATCACTTTAGGTAAAGTGAAAACCCTAATTTCACTTTCACTTTAACTAGTGGTAAGGCAAAAAGCTTAATTTCACTTTCACTTTAACTAGTGGTTCACTAAAGTTAATTTAGATCACTTTAATTTATTTTCCAAAGTAAACTTAGGAAAAGTAAATTAAATACAA
>LPNX010411837.1:260467-338307 GCA_001517045.1 Pseudotsuga menziesii
AAGTCTTCTGCATGCAAGAACACATGCATGCAGGAAGACCTTCCTTGTTGCTACTAGTTTAACACTCCCTCTTAATGAGGAAGGGATTCCGTAGCAACCCCAACTTATCCCTGAACTTCACAAAAATTTGTCTGCAAAGTGCCTTGGTGAAAATGCCCGCCACCTGCTCATTTGTCTGTATGTACTCCAACCGGATGGTTCCCCTCTGAACACAATCTCTCAAGAAGTGGTAACTGATGTCTATGTGTTTTCTTTGGTCATGGAACACTGGATTCTCAGATATACTGATTGTCACAGTGAACTATTGTAGCCTCTAGCTCACACTCGAATGACCCTGCAATTAACTTCCTCAGCCACATACCCTCATAAGCAGCCATGTTGGCTGCGATGTACTCGGCCTTTGCCAAGCTCAATGCAACTGACTTCTGCTTTTTGCTGAACCAAGAGACAACCCCTGATCCAATGCTGAAACAACAGCCTGAAGTACTGTTCCGGTCCTCTCCACATCCTGCCCAATCAGCATCTGTGAAACCTGCTAAGTGTACACTCCCTTTGTGCTCATAAACCAATCCATACTCCACTAAACCTTTGATGTAGCGAAGTATGTGCTTCACAGCTGTCCAATGCACTCTCCGAGGGTCCACCACGAACTGACTCAAAGAGTTGACTCCAAAGCTGATGTTTGGTCGAGTGTTGACTAGATACATAAGCGATCTAATAAGCTGACGATACAAGGTAGGATCAAATCTGTTTGACCTTGATGCATCAATCTTCCTCCAGTTGGAAACTAGAGGTATGGCCATAGGCTTGCAGTCCTCCATCTTGAATCTCTCCAGGATCTCTACTGCATACTTCCCCTGTCCGATGAAGAAGCATCCATCTCTCTGCCAAACCTCCAAGCCCAAAAAGTAATGCATCAACCCAAGGTCTTTCATCTCAAACTCCACTGCAAGGTTGGACTTCCTGTCTCCAATAAACCTCTCATTTCCTGTTAAAAAGAGATCATTCACATATAAGACCAATATGAGAGGCACTTCACCTGTCAAGAAGTACAGGTTGTGGTCAGCCTCGCTCCGTTGAAATCCATCTCTCGTAGATAGCTGTCAATCCTCGAGTACAATGCTCGAGGTGCCTGCTTGAGCCTGTAAAGAGCTCGATGCAGTCTGCATACATGCGTCTCCCTGTTCTCCACATCAAACCCCCCTGGTTCCTCAATAGGCACCTCCTCCTCTATCACTCCGTTGAGGAAGGCAATCTTGATGTCCATTTGATGGACACGCCAACCTATCTCAGTTGCTAGTGAGATAATGGTCCAAATGGCAGAATACCTGGCAACAGGGGCGAAGGTCTCCTCATAATCAATACCCTCCTTCTGTGAAAACCCCTTTGCCACGAAGCGCGCCTTGTACTTATCCACGCTTTCATCTACTGCATGCTTCACCTTGTAGATCCATCTGGATCCCACCACCTTTTTCTTTTGTGGCCTCGACACAACCTCCCATACCTGGTTTTTCATAACGGAGTCATACTCCTCAACCATAGTTTACTGCCACACATCATGTTGTGCAGCCTCCTCGAATATGGAAGGTTCAAAGTTAATCAACTCTGTCATCAGTGCCATATGACTAAGCCTCTCTGGTGGTACACTCTGTCTAAAAGATGTCTATGGAGGATCTACCTGCCTGGAACCCTGCATTGTGGATCTAAACCACTTAGGCCTTGGCCTAGTGTCAACCTGCTGCGGCTGCTGGATATCCACCTCCTGCTGCAGCTCATCCTTCAAGTCAATGACTGGAGGATCTTGTCCACCTGACTCCCTTTGACCACTAGAACCTGTGCTCTGTGTCTGCACCTGTACCTGTACATCTGACTCCTCCAATTTGACTCTCAACTCTCGTGTTGGCTGTTGCTTTGTTGGTAAGTCCAGAGCTCTACGCAAGGCCCTGTCCTCATCGAACTGGACATCCCTGCTCACAACGATCCTCCTGCGAGCAGGAATGTAAACTCTATATGCCTTCGAAATCTCGCTGTAACCAACAAATAACCCCTTCTCTCCAGAAGGTTCCAGCTTCTTCCTATTGTGAGTATGAACATGACAATAGCAGACGCTACCAAATATGCGAATGTGACTCACATCTGGCGTAGTGCTTGTGAAGACCTCCTCCGGTGTCTTCCTCCCCAAGGCTGTGTGGGGACAGCTGTTTTGAATGTATATTGCAGTCTTGTATGCCTCGGCCCAGAGGAATAGTGGTAATCCCTGATCAAATAGCATGGCCTTCGCTGCTTCAACCATAGTCTTGTTCTTTCGCTCCGCAACTCCGTTCTGTTTTGGGGTATGGGGCATAATGTGCTCCTTCTTGATCCCCTCAGCCGAACAATACTCCATGAACTCATTTGAAGTGTACTCACCCCCGTTGTCTGTCCTCAACACCTGGATCTTCTTTCTTGTTTGGTTCTCCACGAGAGTCTTGAACTCTCGGAACCTCTCAAAGACTTCTGACTTGGCCTTCAAGAAATAGATCCAGGTCTTCCTGGAATAGTCATCAATGAAGGTTACGTAGCAATTGTAACCACTGAACGAACGGATACTCATAGGTCTGCATACATCAGAATGCACCAAGTCCAAGGGCTCCTTAGACTTGTGCTCACTCTATGGGAAGGGCTTCTTGATGTTCTTCCCCAAAGCACAACCCTTGCATTGGTTATGCTTTTCCTCCTATACCTGAGGAACTCCAATGACTGCCTGTCTCAAATGCTTCAGTGCTCCATGGTGTAAGTGTGCCATCCTCCTTTGCCACAACTCACCCTGATTGTTGCTGACTAGAGCCTTTGCAGGCTCAAAGTGTAATCTGTACAATTTCTCGCTCCTTCTACCAATCACTCGATCCAAGCTTCTATCTGACCCCTTGGGCTTGATATACACTCTATGTTCATGGAACTTCACCTGATATCCCTTGTCCTCCAAAGTGGATACTGATATAAGGTTCATGGTCAATCCTGGAACATATACCACATCAACAAAATTGAGGGGTTTGCTAGACTCCCTCTCAAATGAAATAGTGCCAACTCGCCGCGCCTGATACAATGCATCATCACCTAGCTCAACGTGGATCCCTGTTCCACCCTCCTACAAGTCTCTGAAGAATCTCTTTTGTGCAATCATGTGACTAGATGCTCGACTGTCAATGTACCATATGCTGCTCCTTGTGGTGCTTTCCATGCAAGCAATCAAGCAAAACTCCTCATCGAAGTTCCTGTTGAACCTATCCACCTATGCAGATCCAGCCATTTGAGTGTTACTCTTCTTCTTCTTGTCTAGGCACTGGGAGGCAAAGTGTCCTTGCTTGTGGCAGATAAAACACTTGACCTTTGATACGTCAAGGTTCTTCTTGCCATCCTTCTTCCTCTTTTCCTTCCCCTTGCTCTTCCCTATAAGGGCTAGAGCCTCCTCATCCACAATCTGTGGGGCACTGCTGGATGACCTTGATCCTTGACCCATGCGGGTCTCCTTCTGCACAAAATCATCCCATAGTCATTGCCAATCAAGGAGCTTCTCCCTAGCCACACCACCTTTGACAAAGGTGTCCCATGGTTTAGAGAAGCCATTGAGGGCTATCCGAACTAGCTCCTCATCATCAGTCTTAGAGCCAATAGCTCCAAGCTCATCCCTGATCTGTGTGAGCCTAGTGAGATAAGGCACCACTCCTTCTCCCTTGGTCATCTTGGTGTTGCACATCCTCCGGTTCTCGTTCTTGCTCTGGTACAGACTTTCCAAAGCCTTCCACATTGCCAATGTGGTCTTCTTACCAGAAAGGTGAGGGACTATATGGTCATTCACTCCATCCATGATAATCGACATGGCTCTGGAATCAATCTTCGTCCAGGCTATCAGATCTGCCGGATCTCTAGGTGCAACTTTTGTTGAGTCAATGTGCTCCTCAGCATCACTGACGTCCAGGATCCTTGTGATCCTCTCTTTCCATGTAGGAAAATTTTGAGCACCCTGGAGTCTATCCTCAACTCTCAATTGCATGGCCATAGTGAAGTGTACCTGTCAAACCCTAGATCTGGGAGTCTAGGTTTGTGTCTTCCTATAGATCTGCCCCTAATCTATCACTATTACTGCAAATCTCTCAGCATTAGCTCACCAGAGCTTTGATACCATGTAAATTTTCCTTTAATATTCAACTATGGCTAAACAGTGCATGTAAAATATCAACTGATAACCACACATGAATATCTTTTACAGTATACAGCGGAATATAAAACTGAGAAATAAATCACAACATCACATTACAATATTGACACTATTATTTTGGGTATGGAAACCCTCAGAAAAACCCAAGATGGGAAAACCGGTGCAGCAGTCAGATATAGATTTGATTATGAGAAAATATGGAACTTTTACAATCACTGCAAATTCACCCAAACTTGGCGAATGTAGCACCCGACAGAATCACTGGGTGAATCCTAGCTAAACCTCAACACCCTTATGTCTGAGTGTATGACCCAGCTGTACGAAGCTCGATGATCCTGTTGGTTGCTCCTCCGTCTTCTCAGCTAAATCCTCTGTTTGACTTTCTGTCCTTGTCTGTATTCTGTCTCTGTCGGAATACAAGTGTGTGTTATCTCCACCAATTGATCTCTCTTTTATAACTTTAGGTAAAATGAAAACCCTAATTTCACTTTCACTTTAACTAGTGGTAAAGCAAAAACCCTAATTTCACTTTCACTTTAACTAGGGGTTCACTAAAGTTAATTTAGATCACTTTAATTTATTTTCCAAAGTAAACTTAGGAAAAGTAAATTAAATACAACTAGTTTCCCTAAGTTGCCAGGAAACGTGGGTATGGGGACGGGTACTGGGACGGGGACGGGGACACCACTTTTTGAAACAGGGTACGTCGGGGGTACTGTAGACATATATATATATATATATATATATATATAAAATACAACATTTCACACTCACATCATACATGTATATTTGATATTTCTAAATTCAATGATTCATATGAACATTTACATTTAAAATTTGAAACATAAAATAATAAATTTGATAAATCATATGACATAGACTCATAGTAGATATCATCTGGAAGGCTCAGGTTGACAAGATCTAGGAGCCGAAAGGATCAGGGTGGGTCTGGTAGTCCTAACATCCGAGGCTGAACGAAGAAAATTGAGAGAACTGTAAAAGTGTTTGCTGTCCCGAGTCGGGGCCGGTAGGCGTGGGTCGCCCTCTAGCCTGGTGTCGGTGGGGTTTGGATGGTCTTGGACGCCTCTTGAAGGGAGGTTTGGGATGGAGTTGCCGTTGAGATCTCTTGGATCGAGAACCCCCAACCTTTACTGATCTGGGAGTTGTGTCGATATCAGGATCAATAGATCTCTTGGTGCCCCTGGATGATGGTAGCATGTTGAAGAACGCGGTGATCTGTTGCGTGGTGTTTGGTCTGGTGGGGGGCTGTAGGATCTGGGCTCAAAACCTAAGGACCTCCTGAATATGAAGTGCTAGACATCTCTGGTCGGTGTATCAGAAGAAAGCACCTAGAGTTTGGCCCCCCTTGAAGAAGCAATAGAAGCATCCTCTGATCTCATAGTAGTCAGGAGATTTGAAGATAAAATGTGACTTGATTTCAACTTCTTGTAGGTAACACAGTTGGCAGATCCTATTTGATCTATCGATCCGGTGGTCTGACTCTACCCGGAGTCTATGTGATCCTACTCTGAACTGTCCGAGAGGGATCCGAAGGGCATGCATCCAGTGTCGAAGCGTATACTGGGGCCGGACAATGAGCCTGTCTTTGATCTCCAAGAAATGCTCAGCATAGAAGGCCATCTTTGGGCGCAATCCTCCCGGAGGATTGATCCAAGTTACCTGGACGAACTGCTTGTAAATATCCTCTCCGATGATCTTATTCAACTCTTGTCGGATAAGTAGAAGGTGACCTAGAAAATCTAGAGAGTACTGGAACGGGGGAAGACGATCTAGCTGGATCACCACCGAAGCAAGAAGGCTCGAGACCCTTGTGAGCCAACACTTGGCCCTACCTGGGTAAGTAGTGCTGGCAATAGTATGGGCAGAGCAATGAACTAGATACGGGTACCTATCCTGACCTTTTGATGAGTCGGTTAGCTCTCGGATCCGATGTAGGAAGGAGACTAATCTGAAAACTGTCTCGAGGCGGAAGGGTTGGGCTCCAAATTCAACGAGGATGATGTGTTCTTGTACTGTCTGCTTGCACCTGATGATATGTCGGAGAAGGAGGATCTGGACTCTTTCAGTGGATGCCCAATCTAAGTCGAGTAGGGAGGGGACCCAGATCTTTGATCCATATAAAACAGTGGGACAAATCAAAGTATTTAACATATCCATCTTGGATGAGATATCCTGGAAATAATGACGAAAGCACTGTCTCTCAAGAAGGGCTAGAGACCCATACCCCTTGTTGATTCGAGCTTGGAGGGCTGGTCGTAGACTGAAACGGGGCCTAGAGAATTGCACTCCTAAATAAGTATAAGTACTGGTGATCTCAACTTCCTCCCCTTTGAATAGGAAACAAAGGTTTGAGGTTTTCTTTGTCCCATTGAAGATCGTAACGTTTGTTTTGCCCAAGTTTACCGTTTTCTTCCGGAGTTCACAGAATAGAGCTAGAGCATCAAGCTGTCTTTGCAGACCTTCTAGGGAGGAAGATAGGAGTACAATGTCATCAACGAAAAGCAGGATAGAGATAAAGACTTGGTGGAGGAGGCATCCATCTGTTCCCTGTGTGTGCTCCTGGAGGAAGGTCTCGAACTCGTCAATGTAGATTCCAAACAGGGTGGGGGAAAGCGAGGAACCTTGTTTCACCCCAATGGTGCTGCGGATGAACTCGGATAACCATCATGCTATGCGAAGGCGGCCTCGAACAGACTCGTATAGACGCATGATGGTTGTCAATTGGATCGATGAGACGCCAATGTCTTTGAGTCGTTGCAATAAGTCCTCTCTCAGAACTGAGTCGAATGCTTTCCGAAAGTCTACAAAGCAGCAGTAGACTTTCGAGGAGCGGTGACGTGCCTCCTCAATCACGGCTCAAAGAGTAAAATGTGATCGATAGTCTGATGTGCTGGTCTGAACCCTGCCTAACCTCGAGCTCTAAGATTTCTTTGTTCAAAATCTCTGGAAAGCTTCATGTGGAGAGCGGTAGCATAGAGTTTTGAGAATGTGTGGCCTACCATGATCGTTCTATAGTTGTTAGGATCAGAGGTGGCTCCTGACTTGTGAATCAGATGGATGATGTGATGAAACTAGACTGATGGAAATCCTTCATGCACCACGTGATTAAATAGATCATCCAAGTAGCTAACTAGGACCCGGAGACCATGCTTGAAGAACTCTGCTTGGTAGCCTTCCTCATCTGCTAATTTGCTGTTGCTCATCGCTCGGATGGCTTCTATGACATCAATGTTAGTGAAGCGGTGGTGGCAGGAGGGGGGGGGGGAAGTCACACGGATGTCAGCCTAGCCGGGAATGTCATAGAGCTTTGAGGTGTGGGAGAACATGGAGGCAGGGTCAAGGTCGGGTGACAGAGAATGGCTCTTTAACCATGCTAACTACAATATTGGTGAAGGATGTCGACTCTGCTTGAGACAAGATGTCAAACTTGTTGTTTGAGGCTTTTGGTAAGCTTGCTTTGAGACTGGATCTGGGTAAGACTTCTTGAGATGAAAAAGGAATAGCGGAGGAAGGATCTATTTAAGAAGATATGGCATTTACTAGTTCAAAAGCAGTTGGTGTTAAAGTGCAAGGAGCTAAAGAAGGGTCGCTTGGTTTGGATCTTGATTTTTTTTAACCACCTACCATTGATCACCCTTATTAGCTTTAGATGTCACTTGGAATTGAATTTTTTTGCAACCTTTTATGAAGTGACCATATTCATGGAAAGCTTTGCATTTAAATCGAAGTTGCATGGAGTCCAATTTTTGGTAGTGCTTCCAAGTATTGAGGGTTAGGAAAATTTCTCTCGACATCCCTTTCTCTAGATCTACTTCCGCATAGATCTTGGTGCATGCAAACATATTTTCCTTTGGCTCTTATTTATTATCTTCGAGTGTGTTTCCAATGCTTCTGAGTGAGTCTCCATTCCAACAGTGAAGGGGAAGGTGAGAAAATCTCATCTAGATAGGAACTGTCGATGCGACATTTAGCTCTGGATTGAAGTTTGGGGTCCATCCGTTTAGATACATGCCTTTGCTTCCAATGAAATATTGGTCTTCCTTGAAAATGAGATCTCAATCTTCTTTCTTTTTCAATAAGAAGGCATAATACCCTCAACCACAGAAGAAATGGGCTAGTTTACTCGTGATCATTACTTTTGTACCCAAGAAGCAATTGAGTGTAGTGATGTCCATATTCCTGTACATTGCTCGATAAAACCTCAATTTGATAGGGCCAAGGTTATTTGCTTGGACAAGGAGGCCAAGAGAGGGACTCTTAGGATGTTCTCCAATTTTTGGATGAATCTCGAGGGCTAAGTGTGTGATGCCACTTTACCAATGGTAGAAACAAGAGAATGAAAAAGGCAAGTACATCAACATCAGACGGGAGAGGGCTCCCCCCACCAAGATACAAATCCATGCAAGTTAAACCATCTCAAAAGGCTGAATGCCTCTTAGAATGTAAGCATGGTTTAGATGTGTTGATATTAGCGCTTTCATGTCACTATTACTCTTTTCGCCACACATGAGTTTTATTCATAACTTTATGTCGGATATTTGTTAGTAAATCAACTTTTGTTCTTTTCATTTGGTACCGAAGCCACATACTGATTTTTACATTTGGACACATTTTTAAACCTTGTCTGATCCATCATTTTGCCACACAACTTTTCATAATTTCTATGATCCTAGGTCTTTGACCAAAAGTTGTGGGCCTTTGGTCATTTTAAGATCAGATTTTGTTGAAGAAGAAAAACAACTTGTTGCAAAAGAAGGAAGACAACTTGTTGCAAAATTGGAAAAAAATCAGAAATTTTGTTGAAGAAGAATCCATTGCTATAAATAAACAACAGGAAAAAAAAGATAAGGGAAGAAAGAAGGATCCATCAAACAAACAAATTTGTAGCACACATACTATTCAAAAAAATCTAAATTATAATACCTAACCAATTATTTCTATGCTCCAAGTAAAGCATTGGAGCAATAAGATTGTTTTAGAAGTAACCATTGGTTCCAAGGTAGTAGTAAAGCATTGCAGCAATATGATTGTTTTAGAAGTCACCATTGGTTCCAAGGTGGTCATGGTGGAAAACTACAAATTGATTACCATAGGAAAAATTAAAAGGCACACAAAGGTTAATACAATAACGATGTGTAGGTGTAAGTTGCAAAACTATTGTGTGAAAAAAATTGAGTTGAAGGTCTTAGTGAATCTAAAGGTGTCAATGAACCAGGGACAATTGTTGTTGGTTTTCAAGATTCTCTACTTAGTAACTTGTCAAGCATTTGTAAGAAATTTCATATGGAGGACGTTAGGTCAAGCGTGTCTCTCTATATTATCTATTAAGGACTGCCAAAGATACTTAAGTCATGGTTTATTAAGCCATTACAAGCCGAGTGAAATCCCTTGACATACAGGGTCATAATTTAAGTTATAGAGTGAGGGCTAAAAAATAAGAAATCATAGTAACCCTTCCATGTAGAACATGCCACTGTAATTGTGGTTCTACAAGTCAATAAGACAATTCTCCACACATTTGAAGATTGCAATTTCCTTTAGAAACAAAGACACTATGTGGAATCAACGGAGAAGAAAGTTTTAACTCATAGGTCGCGCACTCAAGTCGCGCCAAGATAATGCTAAAACTCGCCCTACCTTCTATGTTAATTCCAATAAGGAAACCATAAATCTAATTGTGACTTAGGGATGAGTGTAATGGTTGAACTAAGGTTGTGTTGAATTTATTCCAGGCTATCCCATTATAGTCAAATATAGTGTTCCATGGGGATGTGCTTCCCAGGGTTGGGGGCTAACCCCCTGCGTTTCCCACGCTCCAGGGGTTGGGAGGCTCCATGTAAAACATTTCCTTGCGCCCCCTTTTATGGGAAACGTGGGGAAACATAACTTTTGAAGGTTCCTTGATTGGGGGGCTTCTACATGCGCCCTCCCAAAAATGGGTCCTTCGTTCAGAACACACGATTGCATTTTCGTTTGGAGTTCTTTCTCTAGTTCTTGAGCATCAACACTGTAAACGTTGTGTTATTTGGACAATTGTTTGAGTGTGGCCCGTGAGCATTATGAGCATTGTTGAGTCTTTTGCAGTGTTTGTTTGTGTAGCCATTTCAACTTTCATACTTAGGAACTTTGCCATTTAAATTTTAGATTGTACAGTGTTCAATGTGGGTTTAAGGGTCACGGGTCTGGACTTTGCAGTCTTAGTCTTTACTATTAATTTTTTTGACTGTTATTACTTATTAATATTTTTTTTCAAATTTTCTTGTTATCGTGTTCTAGTTTTTAAATTTTTTGAGCATGTTTGAGCTATATTTTTTGATATTTTATTAATAAAAAATAATTGTGAATGTTTTAGCATATTTTTTAGTTTTTAGTATAGAAATTTTGATCACGAATTGAATATCATGTTTACATTGCACAATGATGAATTTCAATTTAGTACGTAAACGTTGATGGGATGAGGAATTGATATGTTCATATGTTGGGATTCATATTTTTTTAATTTCTCAATAATTTTAGAGACGGGTTCCATATGTTAGGGACCTCGACCCCCCCCCCGCCATCCCTTCGTCCCCCAAAACACCCCAAAATATGAGGGTGTCTCTACACATCCCCATTGTGCATTTCCCCGCCCCCGCACTCCCGCGTCCGGAAAACTAGGTGGAACATTGGACAAATACCAAACAATGAAGAGTTGTTCCCATTCAAGGTATATCAATTGACTGTGTGATAAAAATAACCAAGTGTGACTTGCATAAGAATTGGGCCAGATCTAGTCCTATCGACTGATAAAGCCATCGCCAATTGTAGATGATCATTCCATCCACAATTTGAAGGTAGAAGAAAGTGAATTAAGGCAAATAAGGCACAATTCAAGACATTAGAGGTGAATCATTTGTGGGAAGAGCCAAAGTATCTATAGATAAGATAATTTAATTAATGTTCAACTAATGACCATAAGGGTATGTCAATGTGACTGCAAAGCACAATGATGTCATTATAAAATCGGAGTACCAAATGGTCTCTTATAAAAAGGAAACATGCAATAAAGCAAAGTAAAGTAGAACATAGCACGAAGCCTATACTGAAGCATACAAGACATGAAAATCCCTTAACTTTGAGCACGGGAAGGAGATGTACAAGAGTAAAAGATTCAGGAGCAAGAAAGCCTAAAAGTAATGTGGCGAGTCTGTTAGGGAATAGACTCGTCTTTCCTAACATTCAAGGTCGGATGAAGGAATCTCAAAATAGTATGCCATTGAGAGGAAGAATTGGTGGAAGGTCTAGACTGCCCATTGACTGTTGTTTATAGGAGAAAGGCCGTTGCTCAGGCTAGGGGTGTCTTGTCCGCCTCAAAGTGAGGGATCTGGTCATGTCATGATGCTAAGAACTCGACTCGGGATATGGGGAATGTCCCATAGGTTTGCATTGATTTGGAGGCTAAGGATGTACTGATATTAGACTGTTGCTTAGAGTCCCTTGCTGGGGGTAGAATTGTGAAAAAGGAAGTGGGTCATTGTGTAGAATTTGGTTGAGCAAGAGGTTGAAGGATATGGGATTGGAGCTCGAGGGCCTCTTGCATGTAAAATGCTAAGCATCTCTTGTTAGGGTATTTGAAAATGTTCGTGAAGGTCAGGCTCCCCTTAAAGAGGTAATAGAACCTCCCTTTGATCTCGTAGTAGATGGGGCAACGAAAAATGAAGTGCTCCCTTGTCGAGACCTCTTGGAGATGGACAAACAACAACGAAAGATGCTTTTTCAAAAGCATCTTTTAAAATATGCTTTGTTGCTAAAACACCCGCCCCGGACAAACGGTAAGGAGTTAGGAAAAACTCAAAACAACAAAGTTGTAGAGAATTTCAAGACCTTTCCAATGGTCCAAAGTCTGCCCAGTTTCGAGTTACGAGCGAAAAGTTATGTCCAAAATATGAAAGATTCCAGGAATCTTTTCACTTTTGGTTAAATAGGATACATTATAGAAGAGGGTAGAATGTTATGGAGGGATATGGGGGAATGTCCCATAGGTTTGCATTGATTTCTAGGCTAAGATTGTACTGATATCAGACTGTCGCTTAGTGCCCCTTCCTGGGGGTAGAATTGTGAAAAAGGAAGTGGGTCGCTGGGTAGAATTTGGTTGAGCAAGAGGTTGAAGGATATGGGATCGGAGCTCGAGGGCCTCTTGCATGTATAATGCTAAGCATCTCTTGTTAGGGTATTTGAAAAAGTTGGTAAGGGTTAGGGTCCCCTTAAAGAGGTAATAAAACCTCCCTTTGATGTCGTAGTAGATGGGGCAACCAAGGATGAAGTGCTCCTTTGTCTGGACCTCTTGGAGATGGCGTAGTTAGCAGATCCTGTTAGAACGGTCAATCTAGTGCTTTATCTCTACCTAAAGTATGCGAGGATCCACTCTGAACTGGTCGAGGGGAATGCAAAGTGTGTGTAACCAATGGTGAAAGGTACATTGAGATTGAATAATTAGTCTGTCTCACATTTCCAAGAAGTGTTCAACGTAGAAGGCCATCTTAGGGTGTAACCAGGCTCGAGGGTTAACCCAAGTGATTTGGATAAATGGCTTGTAAATGTCACCCTTAATGACTCAGTTCAACTCTTGTCTCTTTGGTAGGAGGTGGCTAGGTGCATCCAAGGAATATCTAAAAGGAGGGAGTTGATCTTTTTGAATGCCCATCGATTCCTAGAGATCTAGGACCCTCGCAAACCAACCTCGAGCAGAACCCAGAGGGTTAGACAAGTCAATAGTCTCTGAAGAACAATAGGCTGAGTATGGGTACTAATCTCGCCCTATTGTTGAGTTGGAAAAGCTTTAGATGTGATGCAGAAAAGAGACTAGATTGAACATCGTCTCAAGTCAAAAGGTCCTTGCACCAAACTCTGCTAGGATAATATGATGTAGGAGTCTCTACTTGCACCAAATGATGTGTCTTAGTACAAGAGTCTAGACTCTCTTGACTGAGACCCAAACAAACTCGAGCAAACAAGGCTCCCAAATCTTTGAGGCATAAAAACACTGGGTTGGATAAACGAGTTTATGAGGGATAACTTGGACTAGATGTCTTGGAAGTGGTGTTAGAAGCACTGCCTCACGAGGATGGCCAAGGAGCCATACCCTTGTTGACTCGAGGTGAAAGGGCATGTTATAAACTGAAGCAAGGTCTTGAGAATTACACCCCCAATTATGTTTAGGTGTTGGTGATCTCAATTGCCTCCCCTCGAATCATAATCATAATTGGTAGAATTTTCTTTGTCTCATTCAAGATCATAATCTTGGTTTTACCTAGGTTGATTGTCAACTAAAAAATCATAGTAAAGAGCTAAATCATCCAACTGTCTCTGTAACCCCTAAGGAGATGTGGCTACAAGGACCATGTTGTTAGCAAAAAGTAGGATAGATGTCAGGACCTGGTGGAGGAGGCACCCATCATTGCCTTGGATATGCTCGTGAAGGAAGGACTGCAACTCACCAACATAGATCCCAAATAAGGTGGGGGACAGGGGACACTGCTACTTAACCCTAATGGTAGTCTTGATGAAATTTGATACCTCGTGAACCATGCAGAGACGGCCAAGGATCGACTCATATAGGTGCATGATCGTAGTTAATATGGTCTTGGAGATGCCAATGTCTCTGAGCCTCTGGAATAGGGTCTCTTGGGGGAGAGAATGGAAAGCTTAGAAAATCTTCAAAGCAACTGTAGAGTGATGCGATGCCTCCTTAATGATGGCTTGGAGGGTAAAAACGTGATCAATGGTCTAATGAGCGGGTTCGAAACTTGCTTGCCCTCTAGATCTAAGGTGTCTCCTCTCGAGCTCTCCAGAATGCTTCATGTGAAGTATTACAACATAAAGTTTTGAGAACATGTGGTCACCATGATCATGTTGGGATTTGAGCTGGAACCCAACTTGTGTATCGGGTGAATTGTGTGATGTGATCGAGTTGATGAAAAAATTGTATGAACCACATGAGTGAAGAGATCAATTAAGTAAGTATCTTAAGTGGGAAGACTTTGCTTGAAGAGCTTTGCCTCGAAGCCTTCGTCATTCACTGCTTTACTGCTGTTCATTATCCAAATCACCTCTTGACTGTCTTGATGTAAGAATAAGTAGCATAAGGGAGGCAAAGAGGTAACTTGAATATGGGTAGGGACATCATATAGAGTGGAGGTATAAGAATATATGGATTTCAGGTTAAGATTTGTTGCGATGGAGGAGTGGCGAGGAAGATGGTGTTAGAAGGTTTTGGGGGAATGGACAAGGGAAGCACATAAGTCTCGTCTCCTCTGAGTGTCGAAGTGGTGTTTCTGTGGTGGTTGAGGTAGCGGTAGTAAGCTTTAAGGTTGGGACAGGAGGGGTGATCATGGGTGACTGCATGTTGAAGATGGAAGTGAACAACCTTCCACTCCTCATCATATTGCTGGTCCTTTAAGTTCGTCTTTGCATGGCTCACGGTGTATTAGATTTGGGGTAGGACTTTAAGGTTGCTTCCCAAATGGTGGACGAGAGGTTGGCATTCTTGGAAGAGGATGAACTAAGTAAGGAGAAACAAGACTCGAGGGGGGGAAGTAATTTATGAAGCTGGAAGAGAATATGTTTGGATACCCCTTATCTGAAAGGAAAATAATATGAGGTGGTCCTAGGGAGGCGAGTGCAAGGAGAGTAGAGCATGGTCAGCAAGGAGGATGGGGGAAACTAAGAAGTGATGAGTAAAGGGGAGAAAGTTTTGGTTGGAGAAGACATAATCAACTATGCTTGTGCCTCCACCATGGGGCCTACAATTGAAGAAGTGAGGGTTTGGGAAACCAAGAAGTCTGTTTAGGAGCGATAGCTCATGAGATTCCTCTAGCTATAGAAGGTATTGACCATAAGCTATAGTAGGTCCCAAAGCGTCCTCTTGTTAGATTAGTAGTAACAAGGAAGGTCTTCCTGTATGCAAGTGTCCTTGCATGCAGAAGACTCTAAAATAGGAAACCCGTTGTATTTAATTATGTTTCCTAAGTTTACTTTGGAAAATAATTAAAGTGATTATTAACTTTAAGTGAAAGTGAAGACCATAAGCTATAGTAGGTCCCAAAGCGTCCTCTTGTTAGATTAGTAATAACAAGGAAGGTCTTCCTGTATGCAAGTGTCCTTGCATGCAGAAGACTCTAAAATAGGAAACCCGTTGTATTTAATTATGTTTCCTAAGTTTACTTTGGAAAATAATTAAAGTGATTATTAACTTTAAGTGAAAGTGAAATTAGGTTTTATGCTTTACCTCATGTTATATAAGAGAGGTCAATTGGTTGAGAGGACACACACACTTGTATTCTGATAGAGACAGGATACAGACAAGAGGAGAAAAGTCAGACAAAGGATTTAGCTGGGAAGACGGAGGATCGAGGAGCAGACAAAACCCACACAGGTCGACAGGAAGAGCTGCAAGAGGAAGGCCGTACCATTCCGTACAACTGGCAGCGTAACCGTACGGATTCTGTACAACAGCTGTACGACTGTACGGATCCACACGTGTGAGGCCGTACACTCTCTCAAGGGGGTGCAGAGGTTTGGTTGGGGGTTCGTCCAATGTTTCTGCAGTGTAGCTGCATTCGCCAGGTTTTGATGAATTTGTAGTGATTGTAACATTCCATATTCTCTCATAATAAAATCTATATCTGATTGCTATACCGGTTTTCCCATCTTGGGTTTTTATCGGGGTTTCCGTACCCAAAATAACTGTGTCATTATTGTACTATGATGTTGTGAGTTATTTCTCAGTTTTATATTATGCTGCATACTGTAAAAGATATTCATGCGTGGTTATCAGTAGATATTTTGAATGCAGTTTTAAAGGATAATTTACATGGTATCAGAGCTCTGGTGAGCTAAAGCTGAGAGATTTGCAGCAGTAGTGATAGATCAAGGGGAGATCTATATAAGACACAGACTTAGATTGGAGATCTAGGATTTGACAGGTAACACTTCACTATGGCCTTGCAGTTGAGAGTTGAGGATAGACTCTAGCGTGCTCAGAAGTTTTCAACACGAAAAAGAGAGGATCACAAAGATGCTGGCCGCCAGTGATGCTGAGGAGCACATTGACTCCACAAAAGTTGCACCCACAGATCTGACAGATCTGATAGCTTGGAGGAAGATTGATTCTAGAGCCATGCTGATTAACATGGATGGAGTGAAGGAGCATATAGTCTCTCACCTTTCTGGTAAGAAGACCGCATTGGAGATGTGGAAGGATTTGGAAAGTCTGAACTAGAGCAAGAACGAGAATCGGAAGATGGTGTTTGCAAGAGAGGATGCGCAGCACCAAGATGACCAAGGGAGAAGGAGTGGTGCCTTATCTCATAAGGCTCAGACAGATCACAGATGATCTTGGACCTGTTGGCTCTAAGATTGAGGATGATGAGCTAGTTCGGATAGGCCTTAATGGCTTCTCTAAGCCATGGGACAGCTTTGTCAAAGGTGTTGTGGCTATAGGGAGAAGCACCTTGATTGGTAGAGACTATGGGATGACTTTGTGCAGAGGGAGACTCGCATGGGTCAAGGATCAGGGTCATCCAGCAGTGCCTCACAGAATGTGGATGAGGAGTCTCTAGCCCTTACAGGGAAGAGCAAGGGTAAGGCAACGAGGAAGAAGGATGGTAAGAAGAACCTTGACGTGTCAAAGGTCAAGTATTTTATCTGCCACAAGCAAAGACACTTTGCCTCCAAATGCTCAGCCAGCAAGAAGAATGGTGACACTCAGATGGTTGGATCTCGGAGGTGGATGAGTTGAGAAGGAACTTCGATGAGGAGTTTTGTTTGATAGATTGCATGGCAAACACCAGAGGGAGTAGCATATGGTACATTGAAAGTCGACCATCTAGTCACGTGATTGGACAAAAGAGATTCTTCAGAGACTTGTAGGAGGGTGGAACAGGGATCCACGTTGAGCTGGGTGATGATGCATTGTATCAGGCGCGGGGAGTTGGCACTGTTTCATTTGAGAGGGAGTCTAGCAAATCCCTCAGTTTTGCTGATGTGTTATATGTTACAGGACTGACCAAGAACCTTATATCAGTATCCACTTTGGAGGACAAGGGATATCAGGTGAAGTTCTGTGAACATAGAGTGTATATCAGGCCCAAGGGGTCAGATAGAAGCTTGGATCGAGTGATTGGTAGAAGGAGCGGGAAAGTGTACAGATTACACTTTGAGCCTGCAAAGGCTCTAGTCAGCAGCAATCAGGGTGAGTTGTGGCATAGGAGGATGGCACACTTACACCATGGAGCACTGAAGCATTTGAGACAGGCAGTCATTGGAGTTCCTCAGGTTCAGGAGGAAAAGCATAACCACTGCAAGGGTTGTGCTTTGGGGAAGAACATCAGGAAGCCTTTCCCACAGAGTGAGCACAAGTCTAAGGCGCCCTTGGATTTGGTGCGTTCTGATGTATGCGGACCTATGAGTGTCCATTCGTTCACTGGTTACAGTTACTGCGTAACCTTCATTGATGACTATTCTAGGAAAACTTGCTTCTATTTCTTGAAGGCCAAGTCAAAGGTCTTTGAGAGGTTTCGAGAGTTCAAGACTCTCGTGGAGAACCAAACATGAAAGAAGATTCGGGTGTTGAGGACATGCAACGGGGGTGAGCACACTGCCAATGAGTTTATGGAGTATTGATCGGTTGGGGTGATTAAGAAGCAGCACATTTTGCCCCATACCCCACAACAGAATGAAGTTGCAGAGCGAAAGAACAGGACTATGGTTGGACCAGCCAAGACCTCGCTATTTGATCAAGGATTACCACTATTCCTCGGGGATGAGGCATACAAGACTGCAATATACATTCATAATAGGTGTCCCCACACAACTTTGCGGAGGAAGACACCAGAGGAGGTCTTCACATTCCCTAGGCCCGATATGAGTCACATTCGCATATTCGACATTGGCTCCTATTGTCATGTTCATGCTGACAATAGGAAGAAGCTGGACCCTTCTAGAGAGAAGGGGTTACTTATTGGTTACAACGAGATCTCAAAGGCATATAGAGTTTACATTCCTACTCGCAGGAGGATCATTGATCGCAGGTGTAATATTCCAAATACTGATATTCTCTAATGTTCTATGATAGTGCTAACTCACACACTCTCAATCTCATACAAATTTGCAAAATAATTGTGCATGCAAACTCGCCATGCAAAAATGCGCTAAAATATAACTGAATTAGGGTTAGGCTTTTGCAGAGAGAAATTAACACTTACCACTGATATTATGGCTGATAATGACAACAGAGATAGCTGGATGCATAAGGATCAGGATGGGTGGTCTAATAATGCTCTTTTCCATCGATTTTACCGCCTTGCAGTATCGTAAAAACCCTCCAAACTGAAGGTAACGTTTTTGTAGGAGGAGAGGTCCGTTCGGGCTGAAACTTTCAGAGGTTGTCTGTTTGTTGATGCTGGAGAGATGGCCTGGCACATGCAGAGGTTTGGCTACCTCTAAGTGCCCTAGCGAATTGATTGGCAGTTCTGCTGCTCACGCCCCCAACTGATCTGTTTAGCTAATCGTTGCTTTGGGTGAGCAGTTTGATGGCTGATAATCACTGCATACCGTAGGATAGGCCTGTTGAGAAAGAGGAAGCTGACATGCGGAGGAAAGACCGGGTTTTGTGGTCCTAATGAATCCTTCTGTGTTTTCCCTGCTACTTCCAGTTGCAAAACGTGGATCTGCTAATAACCCTTCGGAATGTGTTGGATCTCCGAATATTGTAGTATATGATTGATGCAATGGATAAACCTGGATGATCTATCCCAATAAGAGACTAGGCCAGATATCTTGCTGCTGAACCCTTGCTAGCTGAAGACACCGTCTCTAACCTCAACTGTCGTAGCTGCACGTTGTGCTGCTGCTCAAAACTCCAAAATCAATCAACAATAATAATAGCTATCTTCTTTGGTTCGATAACCCTTCTTAAATAGCTTTGCATGTCACTTTTAGGGTTTGCATGTCACTTTTAGGGTTTGTGCTTTACTTTTGCATGCATGCAATTCTAATTTCTCGTTTTTAAGACTAGAGAAATAAGGCCTGCATGCTTTATGATAATAACTCTGATGGCCCTCTTTACTATATTGATCACTGAATAATTGTCCTAATATGCTCCTGGTATTAAAGGTCCTCAGTCAATTCCCTATTTATTTAAAACGGAGCATTACAGCAGGGATGTCTAGTTTGATGAGGACAGGGCCTTGTGGAGATCTCTGGACTTAGGAGTAGAACAACAACCAACACAGGAGTTGGGGGTCAAGTTGGAGAAGCCAGATGCACAAATATAGGTACAAATGCAGAGCATAGGTTCTGGTAGTCAGAGGCAGTTAGGTGGACAGGATCCTACAGTCATCGACTTGGAGGATGAACTGCAGCATGAGACGAATATCCAACAACCACGTCAGGTTGACATTAGGCCGAGGCCTAAGTGGTTTAGGTCCACAGTATAGGATTCCAGTCAAGTTGATCCTCCACAAAGATCTTTCAGACAGACCGTACCACTAGAGAGGCTTGGTTATATGGCACTGATGACAGAGTTGATTAACTCTGAACCATCCAGCTTCGGGGAGGTTGCACAACATGATGTGTGGCAGGAGGCTATGGTTGAGGAGTATGACTCCATTATGAAAAACTAGGTATGGGAGGTTGTGCCTAGGCCAAAAGGGAAAAAGGTGGTAGGATATAGGTGGATCTACAAAAGGTAAAGCATGCAGCAAACGTAAGTGTGGAGAAGTACAAGGCACGCTTCTTGGCTAAGGGGTTTTCACTGAAGGAGGGTATTGATTATGAGGAGACCTTTGCCCCTGTTGTTAGGTATTCTTCCATTCAGACCATTATCTCACTAGTAACTGAGATGGGTTCGCGTGTCCATCAGATGGACGCCAAGACTGCCTTCCTCAACTGAGCAATAGAGGAGGAGGTGTATATTGAGCAACCATAGGGGTTTAATGTGGAGAACAGGGAGACACATGTATGCAGAAGTCATTGAGCTCTTTATGGGAAAGCATGCATCTCGAGCATGGTACTCGAGGATTGACAGCTATCTACGGGAGATGGGATTTCAGCGGAGTGAGGTTAACCACAACCTGTACTTCTTGACAGGTGATGTGCCTCTCATACTAGTTCTATATGTGGATGATCTCTTTCTTACAGGAGATGAGAGGCTGGTTGGAGACTGCAAGTCCAACCTTGTAGTGGAGTTTGAGATGAAGGACCTTGGTCTGATGCATTACTTTCTGGGTTTGGAGGTTTGGCAGAGAGATGGATGCTTCTTCATTGGACAGGGGAAGTATGCAATTGAGATCTTGAAGAGATTCAGGATGGAAAACTACAAGCCTATGGCCATACCTCTAGTTTCCAACTGGAGGAATATTAATGCATCAGGGTCATACGGATTTGATCCTACCTTGTATCGTCAGCTTATCGAATCGCTTATGTATCTGGTCAACATTTGACCAAACATCAGCTTTGTAGTCAACTCTTTGAGTCAGTTCACGGTGGACCCTCGGAGAGTGCATTGGACGACTACGGAGCACATACTTCACTACATCAGAGGTACAATAGAGTATGGATTGGTTTATGAGTGCATGGGGAGTATGCAGTTAGCAGGTTTCACAGATGCTGACTAGGCAGGATGTGCAGAGGACTGCAAGAGTACTTTAGGGTGCTGCTTCAACATTGGATCAATGGTTGTCTCTTGGTTCAACATGAAGCAGAAGTCAGTTGCATTGAGCTCGATAGAGGTTGAGTACATGGCAACCAACATGGTTGCTTGTGAGGGTATGTGGCTAAGGAAGTTACTTGCAGGGTTGTTCGAGTGAGCTAGAGGCTACAACAGTTCACTGTGACAATTAGAGTGGCATCAGGCTATCTGAGAATGTAGTGTTCCATGACCGGAGCAAACACATATAGACATTTGGTACCACTTCTTGAGAGATTGTGTTCAGAGGGGAACCATTCAATTGGATTGGAGTACATACCAATTGAATGGTTCCCAAAAAGATCCATTGTTGTTCTAACAACTAATCAAGATGCTTGTGCCCTTTCGCTTCCTTAGATGAGCCAACCATTTGGAAGCCCTAGAACTAGTGTCCCAACCGAGGCGAGAGGAGTCTTGAATGTGTCATGACTGCTTTGAGGTTCCTAATGACCGCCCATTTCCCTGCTCGATGTTCCTCCATAACTAGCTCTTTGGAGCGTTTGAGCTCTGCAACTTATGATATGGTGAGATCTTTAGGAAGATTTTGTTGGGGGAGAGAGAACAACTTCCACTTAGCTCTGAAGGCTTGACGTCGGTCAAAAGCATTCCTGAACTGGAGGAAGAGAGTGGAGTTGTAGCCAAGCCTAATGGTGGAAGGATAATTATATAAGTTTCAAATTTAAAGTGAAAAATAAAATAAAAAATTATGGTGGAGCGGCCATTACATATATTATTAGATATTGTCATTACATATATTATTATAGAAGTTTAAAATGAAGGATATGATAATTCCACAATAGATTTAATTGAAGATATCAAGTTGACAGGTAAATGAAGGTTTGAAGTGCATTACTATATCTATTATATACACTCTTAAAGGTGCATAGGTGCATTTTAGTGAATGGAAAGTGAATAAAAAGGGATTAGTGGAATAGAAAGGCTTATCAAGGAAGTACTAAAGGAAGTCACCAGAGCACATAATTTTCGTGGGACCTTTGTACCTATCTGCCAATATTTATCGATAAGAAATTAGAACTATGAAGTCCACAAATAATTCTACCTTTTAGGTGAAATGTATGTTTTGTTCATGGGAGTTTAAATGTCGCGAGCTTCAAAAATACAAATATCAAGTGCTTAAATTGTCAAAGACCATTTGCTCGAAGGGACTATCAAAGTGAAACATTGCAAATAAGGATTAACTAGCAAATCATCTATAGAACAAGAACAAAATAGAGGATGAACTAGCTAAACAGTGAGAGAAATAAAGATCTTGAGAATATATTTAGTGATGAATTATTAGAAAAAAAATGAGGAAATTTCTTGCCTAAAAGATCATAGGAAAAACTATTTGCACAAATCAAGAAGTCAAAAGATACAAAGCAATGCAATTGATAACTAGAACATGAGAATCATGATCTCAAGAGTTTATCAGAAAAAATGAAGAAAGTTCCTACCTAAGAACCTCAATCAAAGGTTGTTTGAACAAATCAAAGGGTTAAAAGAGTAGAAATCAGAGAATTTAGAGCCTAAAATCAAAGGTTACAATTCAGAAAATAACGAGCTTTTACACTTACGGGATCATAGTCAAATCTTACTTATGCAAATTAAGAAGCTAAAGAATTATAAGAAGTTGCTATAGAACAAGTTAGAGCAACTCACCAACAAGAAAACATCGATAGATA
Organism: Pseudotsuga menziesii; assembly: GCA_001517045.1. Lineage (NCBI taxonomy): Eukaryota > Viridiplantae > Streptophyta > Pinopsida > Pinales > Pinaceae > Pseudotsuga > Pseudotsuga menziesii. Next base: position 283,095 of record LPNX010411837.1, read on the forward strand.
AAGAAACAATGACCTAACAGATGAAAGGATGGAATGTGAGGTTTATTGAAATCTCAACAGTAAGCATTAAGTATCATTGTTGTTAAAGGATATTTTAAACATGGATCATAAAATGATATGTGGGCAAAAGACAACAATAAGAGAACACTCACATAAGAAAGAAAATTCAAGATAAGTAATATAATGTGAGCTTTTATTGAAATCTCAATAATAAGCATTTAGTATCGTTGTTGTTAAAGGACATTTTAAACATGGATCATAAAATGATATGTGGACAAAATACAACAAGAAGAGAACACTCATAAGAAAGAAAATTCAAGATAAGTAATATTTCAACTATAGACACTATACACTATATTTCATTAGATTTGTGTACAAGTGCCGATGTTGGTGGGTTGGGAGTATTTATGATGAGTTAGGTGATGAATTTAGAATTGGGAGGTGAGAAAGGTGGAGTGGTACCCGACATGTACAAGCGTCTCCTGAAACAGGAGTTACAAATATAAATGTACAATGACAAATATAATACATCATTTTATAAATCTACCAATACCAATAAGATACATCACTATTACGTGTCTTAAAGGCAATAACATACTGTATTTTTAAATCTCCTTTAATGTAGACAACGTTATGCACATGCCAATTTTCTTAACCACTTTTTAGGACAATTCTAACTTTTTATGATATTGCAATCTTCTTGGCGATTGTTCTTTATTTTGCAAGTAACATTTCTTTTCTCCATCTTTTATTAGCAGTTGATGTCTTGAAAGAATTGCTTTTGGAGTCAATCTCTTCTTGTTTTCCATAGTTGAACTTGATCTAAATTGTGCTTTTGCAGTGGGTCCTCTTCTATTTGAGCCTGTTGGAGACCCTTTGTTTTTACTGTCTACAGGCTACAAACCAGATTCTTTTGTACAGAGATTTGCGAAGACCAGTGATGTAAGTTTAATTTATGTGTATGATGAATACTTATTATAAACATCAAATCCAGTTTAGCCATGGAAAATATTGATATATTGACTTGATATCTTGTGTTTGTGATTTCGTTAATCTTTCTCTATTCTCTTTAATGTTATTGATAGTTAGATACTATTATGTTTCTGTATAATGTTTGAAGCTGTACTATTTTGGAAAAACACAGTATGTAGGAAATGCAAAAATTATGAACTAATTTGGATATTTTTAAAGAAAACATTGCTTATGTTTCACACACACATAGAAAAATATTGGAGAACAAAACAATTGTAAATGACAGAACAGTGTTATGGCTTAGAGAATTAATTGAAATCATACATATGATTTCCCCTGATATTAGTAATTCCCCTTTGGATGCATATGATTTCATACTCAAGTTGTCTCTTTACAACAGAATAGGAAGTTCTAGACAATTGGTGTGCATGGAAAATACAATGATAAAATATGTGATTTAGACAACCATGATATAAACTAGATAAATGGATATTCAATGATAGATCATTTGCATGTTACAGCCTAGATGGTTGTCATCCTGTTAAGATTGAAGAATAAATGGGAAGATCAATAGGATAGTGTTATAGATCAAACTTAAGGCCAAGAAAGCTACGGGTTGGGTAGACTTTGGTTGCGTAACTAAACTAGGATGTGTGATTAAAGTCCCGGAGAAGCAAGCTAACTAAGGGGAACCAAGAGGAAAACGCCAATGTCACCACACCAATCCCCTTCCACACTTTTGGTTGGCTCTTCTCCAATCCAAGGGGGGCTCCCATAAACTTGGATTACTAGAGCTATAGGCAATGAGTGCATGATGAAATGAAGAGTAGCTTTAACAAAATGTGTCTTATGAAAATAGGAAAAATAGGTGATGGGAGGATAAAGGGGATCATTTGAAGGACTAGTGCCAATCTAATCAAGGGAAAATGGAGTCAAAGGGAAAATCAACATGTTATGCCTACAAGATCAACATAATCAATCATCAAACTCATCACCACTGCTAGAAATGAGATACTCGACATCAACATCTGGCCTAGACTCCTCGAATTCCTCAACCTTGTCACATTGTTCAGGGATATTTGCAAGAGCAATAGTAGAACTAGTAGAAGCACAAATATGTCAGCTAGTGCTTGGCATACTTGGATCTATGCTACATCACCTACCACTGCTGGATCCACATCCAAATCTAAGTCACTTAGTTCGAGTTTGATGACCTTGAAGTTCGACAATTTCGGTAATAAAATTTTTGATGATAAAATTCAGCATTAAATTCGGTAGTATAAAATTTGAAAATAAAAAATATATATGCAATTTTTTTAATAAAATTCAATATGATTATTAAAATAATGATAAAAAAAATATAAAATATCATTGCTACGACACATTAACTAAAGTAAAAATAATACTAAATGTGTATAAATTTTTTATAGGTAATATGATCTATATAATAATAATTCATTTCTAATTAAACTCTTTAGATTTTAAAAATTCTACCAACATTAATCTTTTAATGATTGAACATATATTTCTATTGAAATTTACCTAGGAATTGTTCCCCTAAGTGACTTTTGCCTAAGTCACTAGCAAAAAGGGGTTTAGGTCACTTGGACTTTATATTAATGACTTGAGATGAGCATTAATTACACTTTAGAGAAAAAGTGCACTTTAAGTGAAATATTTAAAAAGTGAGTGAAATTAATTATTTTGTGGAGAAAAGTGATTTTAATCACAACCACTCATCTAGATTAATCCGAGCCCTAGGATTAGATGGCTTTTCATTCACCCAAAATTTTTCACCAAAAGGGAAAGTTTGCAAGTGAAGAGGCATTTTTGCATTTGAGAGAAGAGAGAACCATTTTCTGAGAAAGAGGAGAAAAATAGTAGGAACAATTTTTCTCTTGGCATGTAGATCAAGGAAGGAAACAACAACAATAGGGCATGCAAATCGAGGCAAGGTACAACAACATTTGTTGATGGTTAGTACAGTCTGTATGGTATGGATTCCATACAACAGTGCGGATCCTGAGGTAGAAAGTACAACACGGTTTTCGGGGCAGATTTTCAAATTTTTATTTCTATATTTCTTTTTAATTTTGGGCACGAATACCGAGGCAGTTTGCAGGCACGAATTTTGAGGTCTGTACAGAGATTCCATAGAGGCTGTCTGTACGGCTCCTGTACAGTCCATACAACAGCACGCAAATCGACGCAGCAACAAATTTTATTTGAGCTTGCATTTTTTGTTTGGCACGGAAAACGAGGTAGAATATTTTCGTCAATTATTTCTGTCTTTTGCTGTAAATTTTCCAGTTAATAAAAATTTCTCTCACAGGTTTTCCCTGGAGGTTGGTGTTTTTCTTGGGTCATTGGACCAAAAATACGGTGTCTAAAATTTATGGTTGAATGTGGTTTATTTTTCTATTCATGAAAATGTTGTAGAAACTCTCTTTGTGTTTTAGTCCTTATTGTTTTTGATTAAAATCTAATTTGCAGCAGAAAACAAATTGGGTTGGACATTAAACAATGTATTAAACGGAGTTGGAAACCGGGTTGGGAGAGTGCTGAAATTTCTACAATTTCAATGTGGAACTTTCGAGACTTTACGACATCGAGCAAAGGCAAAGCACATTATTCACTGGTCAAGCGACAACGAGCAAATCCCAATGGAAGGATTGCTACAAACTTACAGTTTCGGTCGTGGTTGAGGGCGTAACACAGAATCTATAGCCCAGACTTAGACCGACAACAAGAGAATTCTATAACACGTTTTTTATGTTGAATTTAAACGATTTTAATAGAGAATTAAATGATTCCATATAACTTAATCGCTGTATAAACTGAATTGGTGTTTGCGGTTGAAGTTGGCCATTAAATTCGACGAACTTCAAGGAACAAACTCGTCGGCTAATAAAGTTCATCAATTTTTTGATTTTGAAGGTTAAAAATCGGCGAACGCGGTGACTTAGATCCAAATCAACTGACCCAACTCTTCTGCATCAAAATCATGATCATGATCATGCTCAAACTCTACTGGGTGAGACTCCTCTACCCATTTTAAGTTTGGATCAATACTATCCAATAAAATGGGTTTTGTATCAAGTTTTTAGTTTTGTAATTGGTTGTGCCTTAATTGGAGGTTGTACTATACAAAGAGATCATTTAACTATTTTTGTGCCAAATTGTTTCTCTTCTTCATGTGAATCTTCTCAAAGGCAGACCAATTGCACAAAGACTAGATCATTTAACCTTTTGTGGGCATGTCTACCATACAAAATTCCTTGCACAATGATGGATAAACAAGGGAATCATTGTGAGATCGTCTTGGAGAACATTGTGTCATGACATCCCATAAGAATATCCCCACAAAAGCATATAAATAGAGAAGGAAGAAAGTGATGTTGAAGTTGTAATGTACCTTTTTGGGACTAAGGCACACTTGTGAAAATTTTCAAGAAAAACAATGTTTACTATAAGACCATTAACAACAGCCTAAACAGGCTTTGATACCACTGTAATTGTAATATCCCAAATACTGATATCCTCTAATTTTCTATGATAGTGCTGACTCGCACACTCAATCTCATACAAATGTGCAAAATAACTGTGCATGCAAACTTGCCATGCAAAAATGCCCTAAAATATAGCTGAATTAGGGTTAGGGTTTTGCAGAGAGAAATTAACACTTACCACTGATATTCTGGCTGATAATGACTCCAGAGATAGCTGCATGCATAAGGATATGGATGGTGGTCTAATAATGCTCTTTTTCTCCGATGTTACTGCCCCGCAGTACCATAAAAACCCTTCAGACTGAAGGTGACGTTTTTGTAGGAGGAGAGGTTCGTTTTGGTTGAAACTTTATGAGCTTGTTCGTCTGCTGATGCCGGAGAGATGGTTGGTACATGCGGAGGTTTGGCTGCCTCTAAGTGCCATAGTGAATTGATTAGCAGTTTTGCTGCTCACGCCCCCAACTGATCTGTTTGGCTGATAGCTGTTCTAGGTGAGCAAACTGATGGTTGATAATCACTGCATACCGTAGGATAGGCCTGCTGAGAAAGAGGAAGCTGACATGCGGAGGAAAGACTTGGTTTTGTGGTCCCAACGAATCCTTTTGTGTTTTCCCTGCTACTTTTGACTGCAAAACGTGGATCTGCTAATAACCCTTTGGAATGTGTTATTAGTAGTATATGATGGATGCAATGGATAAACCTGGATGATCTATCCCAATAAGAGACTAGGGCAGATATCTCATTGCTGAACCCTCGCTAGCTGAAGACATCGTCTCCAACTCCAACTGCCGCGGCTGCACGTTGTGCTGCTGCTTGAAACTCCAAAGTCAATCAGCAATAACAATAGATATTCTCTTTGGTCTAATGACCCTTCTTAAATAGAATAGCATGTACTTTTAGGGTTTGCATGTCACTTTTAGGGTTTATGCTTCACTTTTGCATGCATGCAATTCTAATTTCATGTTGNTTTGCATTCTTTACGATATGAACTCTGATGGCCTTCTTACTACACTGATGACTTATTAATACTGAATTGATGTACCTTTCTGCTCCTAATGCTATTAGTCCTCAGTTATTCCCTTTTATTAAAACGGAACATTACAGTAATGTATGATTCAGATCTGATTGTACATTAATTATCCCTTCCTAGAATTTCAACAAGGACAGTGAAAATGAAGGGATTAAACTAGTCACTTTTAACTGAGATCAAGAGGGCATTTCTAAAGCTCTAGAAGGTGGGAGGAATGTGCTAGCTTAATGATCCTTTACAAAATGTGCTGGGACCATTTATGTTTCAAAGTTAGTTGTTGCTGAAGTCTACTCCAAGGCTCTTGGGTAAACCAACATATGTAAACTAGATCTTCTACTTGGCACTTCCCGAGGGCTAAGGGCAAGTGGTTTTGACTTGGGAAGGCTTGGAGAAACCCAAATTACTGTCATAAATTAGTTATGGTTCGAATTTTCAAATTTAGGAATGATTTGGTAGGAATTAAAGGTCTTCCAAGCAAAACTATCAATAGGGACTGCACAACTATCTTCGACCCAGGCTCTCCCAAATAGTACATGAGGGTCACAAATTATTAGTTTCAGACATGGATGATGTTCATTAACATCTTAACTAACAACAAGAATTGAAAGAAATCGAATTCATTGAGCAAAAGTGTGTCAAACAATGCAAGACTGGAAACTAGTCAAATTACATGAAAATCTAGACTAGGTAGTGGAAATTCATATGAAAACCAGACTTTTGCTTTATAGAATTTCAGGAATAACTTCAGAAGTTCGACATAACATAGATTACATCAATTAGAAGCAGAAGTTCCTCTCAGAGAATGCTTAGACATGACCTTCTCTAACACAAAACCATCAGCATTGGAAAAAGACTGGAAATGCTCTGACATTCGAATGGATCACTTCAGAGCTGCAGATAAACTCAATGTCAATGGCTGAATGCCATCAACCTCACATCACACTCAAAGAGCAGTAGGGGCACATCTCCTGACTGAGACTAGGGGCACATCTTCCGATTGAGACTAGGGGCACATCTCCCAAGTCAGAGAGGCTTACAACTCTCAATCCAAAAGTTAAACTGTCAAAAGATATGAATGTGGTGCACCCTCCATCTTTTATAAACTTGTTAGCTTCTTGGATAAGCTATCTAGCTTGTTGTTTCCTCCTTTTAGGCCCTTCTTTCTAGGAATCCAAGCCAATCATGCTTGTGAAGTCTTTGGCATGTTTCTAGCTCATGTTGACCTTCGTTATCTCATTTAATGCACCCTCCTTGGCTAAATTTCGACCTTGTAGATTTAGTTGGTCCTTTGTGGCTTTTGCTATTCCCTTCTAAAGCATTTTAGCTCATGTTGACCTTCGTTATCTCATTTAATGCACCCTCCTTGGCTAAGTTTCGACCTTGTAGATTTAGTTGGCGCTGTGTGGCTTTTTCTCTTCCCTTCTAAAGCCTTGTTTCAAAAATATGGAAAGTCCTGTCTTTTCTGCTTTGAGTTGCATTCCTGCTTTTGGAGCTGCTTTCTTGCTTTTCTGTCTTTTTATGCCTTGAGCTGCTTTCCTACTTTTGGAGCTGCTTTTTTGATTTTCTGTCTTTTTCAGCTTTATCTTGCTTTTCCTAGCTTTCTTTTATTTTCCTGTTCTTTTTCTTATTTTTTGCTTCTTTTTGCTTTTTGGACTTGCTTTCTTTTCCTGCCTGCTTTCTGCTTTTCCTGAATTGGTTGCTTTTGTGCTGTTTTCTATCTTTTTGTGGCTTTGTGGATTTTTCTTGATTTTTCTCCTAGTCGCCATTTAGCATGATAACTCACTGGGTCCACTAAGCCCTCTTATGCGTTCTTATGGTCCCTCCTAGGCATATCCCACTTATATTTAATTTAATAAGAAATTAAATATTCCAAAGTATTAAATAACATCTTTAATTTAATTTATCTTAACACAACTATAGCCCACATTTATTTCTAGTTAATTAATTTGACTGCCTAGAGTACTTGGCCAATGTTCTCCCTCTTATTAATTAATTCTCTGATTTCCACTAGGATCCATGGGATTTGATGGGTCATTACTTGCTCCTTGGTGCTGACAAAATGGGAACATGAGAGAAGTGAAGAAACAAATAATTCAGTTTTCTGACTAAACACAAGCTCTTACAGAATTGCACTTGAGAACTTATGTTGCATAAATGCAAAGCAAGCATAGTTACTCCAAGAATTGACAGGCTGAGTTTACAAGTCTTGGATTTTTTTTTGGGTGGCAGTATTTTTGTGTAAGGGATCTATCCTCAACTGCAAGTGTTATGAGAAAACAGAGGATCGACATAGTAAGTTTTTTCGTCATACCTGAAAGTTGAAATGCCTATTTCTATTGTGCCCTGCATACTGAGGCTCGTTTAGAGACTTCGTTTTAAAAGGATACACGAGCACTCAACATAAGCAAACCTCCAATACATATCGATATATGATCAAAGAAGCAGTCCAAGTGGGAATCCCCTCTGTTATGTATTTGTTGGGTGAAACATTGCACGAAGCCAAACATGGGGTGGCCATGTTTTGACTTAGCAGTTTTCCTTTTGATCCTCACATGACATATATCTCATTGACATCTCAATATGACGTGGAGTTAGTCGGTGCCATCATTTGTGGTTTCAATCAGGCTTGTTTAGAGACTTCGTTTGCAGTTTCAAAGGATACACAAGCACTCAACATAAGCAAACCTGCAATACATATCGATATATGATCAAAGAAGCAGTCCAGGTGGGAATCCCCTCTTTTATGTATTTGTTGGGTGAAACTTTGCACGAAGCCAAACATGGGGTGGCCATGTTTTGACTTAGCAGTTTTCCTTTTGATCCTCACATGACATATATCTCACTTTATTGACACCTCAATATGACGTGGAGTTAGTCGGTGCCATCATTTGTGGTTTCAATTTGTTCACTCTATTATTGTAATTTGTGTGAGAGATGAGATCCATGGGCCTCCATTAAGAGGAACATTTAATCTTGCTTTGAGTGGTTATGGAGACCCTTGGGCCTTAGTGGGTCCTAGGAGTTTGGACCTGGTCGCATCCTACGCCTAAGATTTGTCCATTTATCTTTCTAACTTATGGACATTTTATTTGGAGTTTGTTGGAGGCACCCTCTTTTTCTTGGCCCTTATCTCCTTTTGGAGGTTTTCCTTGTGGGCATGTGAGGATTTGACATGGCTTGTTATCCTTCTTTCATGGTTCTATCTTGATGGAGACACTGTACATGTGGCATTTGACCGCCATTTTTTTCATTATTTTATCACTTGTTAGTTAATTAGTGGAGATTATTCATCGTTAACTCCACCCTAGGCTAGATCTAGGAAAACTATCATTGTTTTATTGTAGGAGGTTAAGGAGCTTGAAACTATATAAGGCTTTGCTCTCTCCCACATTTAGTATGTTTGGATTTTGAGAGGTCTCTTTCTTTTGGAGCTTAATTGACATATCTTTCTGGAGCATTTTTGAAGTAAGGGCTTCTTCTTTATTTGTAAATGTGATTCTTTGTTCCTATCTTAAATGTTGCAAGTGATTTATGGAATAACTCGAGATGTTAATAGGGCCATAAGAAGGGCAAATCAATTTCATTGGAAGGATTCAATGAATAATCCCCTCCATCTCTTTGATGTTTTATGCATGAATATTACATTGCTCCGAATCATCATTGGAGTAAGAACTTGTAACATCTCATTGTATGAAGCACATTTTAGTTAACATTGTTTTGAGTTGGCACCGCAAGGGAGCTCCAATTGGTTTCCACATTCATGTTGTAACATGTTGGGGTTTGTTAGCTGGCAATGTAAGGGATCTAATCTGACATAAGCATTCATAAACTTCCTTCCTTCATTGGTTTTGTTTCCTTTGACTCCATTTTTGCCCCAGGGATTGGCACTAGTCTTCATGGTCCTTCCATGAGCCCTTTCATATGCTACAGAAGGACCAAAAAACTGTTTTGCTAAGGCTAACTCTTCAAATCACCTTGTCTTGCACACTACCCGAGGAGGGCTGTGCAATGTATGGACTGCTCGGCACACTTTTCGAGGGCCGTTTAGTGTATGGATTGCTGGAAACGATTTTCGATGTCTGTTCGGCACGAAAATCGAGGCAGGTTGCTTGTGTGGAGGCTGTACAGGCTATACAGTCAGCTCGGTGCAGATTTCAAGGTGGGCACGGAAATCGAGGCACTGGTACTCTTATTCAATGCTGTCATAAATGCTGCTGTAAATTAAATTTTCTGCCTGATAAATGCTGTAATAAAATTTCTCTTGGACTGGTTTTTGCCAGGGTGGGGTTTTTCCAGGGTCACATTGACCAATTTTCTGCTGTTTTATGAGTTTATGAGTTTGCTGTTTTTTATGTGATTTTGCGCTGCTACAGACTTAGTTTCAGTGTTTCAGCTTGTTGGGTTATTGATTTAAATGCATGAGAGGTGTTTTCATTAATTACAAGTTTTAAGTATGAAATCTGGGTAAACTAAGTGTTTGATAAAACTCTGAAATTATTTGTCAAATTTTTACAGGAACCACTCTCAAACATCCCGAAAAAATTAATGATAATGTTAAGAATTTATGTAAAAGGATGAAAAATAAAAGATATGGAGAAAACATTATCATTTAATATTACTGACATCAACATCACTTGTATAAAACTAGTCAATTTTTTTAGAAATCCTTGTTTTTAAATCTATGAAAAATACCTAGAAATTTTCAAACTTTCCCTTAAACCCCAGGACCTTGGCTATTTTTTCTATCATGTCACGAATTTTTTAAAAAAGTCGCCGATTTTTTGTAAATCTCGCGTGGTGCGATTTTTTCGGCTGAAAAAATCGACATCCTAAAAAATTCGCGAAATTTCGGGACATCGTTGATTTTTCGCCAATTTTATAACTATGGGTATCAGCAGCTTGTCTCTTCCCCATAACAAGAAAAAAAGCACAAACAGAACAGTGAAGCTACAGAGTGAAAATTTAAAAAATAAAATAAAATAAAAACCATATATTTTTATTAAAGTTATCTGGTGGGTCCCACAAAAGGGAGACCAAGAAAAAAGGGGTTAGAAACCCCAAACCATTGGTTGTGACGTTTTAGACAGAGCAAAGAGGAGCTAAATAGCAACAGCATCCAGGAGGAGCTTCTATCTCATCTATATCTGATAGCATATGATCCTTGACTATTCAACATTTTGGTTTATTATTTTGGGCTTATGATTTATGGATTGAAGGCTTAAGTAAATTGTTTATATTAAATGATACAGGATCCAAGAGGTGCTTTGATCTTATCTATATGATATATCTAATATCATATATGACATTGATTATTAAACATTTAGATTTAGATTTATGTATTCAGAGCTTAACGAAATAGTTTATGCTAAACGATAATTGTTCGATGTTAAATTCTGTCACTGTCATATGATGTATGGAGATTGAAGCAGGAATGCCATATGTTGTATAAATCTTGATTTTTGGAAGTTCCATTGATCTGAAATCATGAATGTCATATGATGTATGGATGAGCTTCAAATTGGTTATAAAATGTTAAAATTTTGTATATTTGTTTTCTAATTTTTTATGTTGTTGTGCCCTGTGCCGACCCTTAGGATGTGGAGGGCTTAAGGTAACCTGGGTTAAAATATGAACCAAAATTCTTTTTGAGAAGACTTTGATTGCAATTGGAACAGTAATGTCCAACAAATTGAACAAAATCCACAGATTGTCCAACAAGTATTAACCAAATTTCAGACTTAGAAGTTATCGTTGAATTAAGCTTTCTGAAAGATATTACATTTATAATATCTTTTTTTGAGAGCCAAGAGTAAGCACGAGGGACATTTGAACACACTTCCAGTTCTTTTTGACAATTCCCTTTTCCATTTTTAATATAACTTGGTTGGTAATAGATAGTGATCACAGTCATGCTACTCTTATCTTCCTTATTAGCTTTTGGACAAAATTCAAACTCTATGCACAATGCTTGTGATCGGTACAACTTATCTTCTGGGTTTTGGGATTAGATCATTTGCTGCACTGCTATGCTTAAAATCCTCTCGAAGTTTGCTTGTTTTTTAAAACAGGTGTTCTTTTTGTTTAGGCATCATTACGTGGGAATGCTAAAGTTCTTTTTTCATGTATCATTTTTTATAGTATGATATATGGCAGGATACTGATTCCATTTTTTTTCTAGCATAGCAAGTGGATGGATTTCTGGGAGGATTTAAGGAGTCTTTTATTCCCTATGATGTTCTTGATAAAGTTGTGGCAGAAGACATGCATATGCAACACACAATTTCTCTTAATTCAAAGCAAAATCTTGGGAATCGCCTCCAAGGTTTAAAGGTAATAAGTGATCAGCATTTCCAGTCAAATAAGATACTGTTCTAGCAATCTATTTGTTATGCATGCTTTCCCTTTTGTGTGCCTTTCCTTGCACCTAAGACTGTCCTCATGGAATATTTGCACATGATTTTATTTTCTACAATGCCTAGGAAGACTTTTAGTTACTGGCTGTATGGCATTGTGGATTTGTTGTTTTGATATCCTATCTTTTATTGTACATGACAGTGCAGAGATGGCACAGTGCAACTCTTCTTTCCTGATGGCGTGAACAACAGTCAGATTGGATCTGTTTTTTGTTCTTGGAATGAAAACAAGCCTTGGAGTATTTGCAAGCAGATGTCTGATTCCCATGGAATTAATGCGTTTGAAAAAAGTTTTTTTCCTATTTCTTCTTCTGTTCACCATCCTATACTTGAGGTACACAAGTTCTTGTTTTCTGTATTTCAAGCTTTTGCTGATTTTGGATGTTGGATAAATGTAAGCGATTCCTTCCATATGGTTGAGGTGCTTCTGTGCTATATTTGATCCGGAATTTCAATTTATTTAGAATCCATGAAATCCAGCAACCAAATCTCTCGAGTGAAGTTTGTTTTCTAACGTTTGATGTGCCTCCTTTTGAATAAGGGATTATGTTTAGGGTAGCACTTAATAAAGGTTAAAGGCTGTGGTGTCTACCAATATGCATCTTGCTGAGGGAATACCATTTCAATTCTCATCTGTTTTATCATTTATGTAGTTGGATCTCTAATTCATTTTTCATTGCAGATGGTATATATTTTCTTGTCATCCTTCTTTCTCAGAAGAACATGAACATTAGATGGATCTTTTAATAGCCACCTAATAGCAACCCTAATCATTGGATTGGAGCTAATCCTGGGCACTTCTATGGGAAAAAGCAGCATTCTTGGGTATTTTGTGAACATCCTGTGCAGTAGCAGCAGCTCCAGATCCCTTTCTCCGTGCCATTGAAGCAACTTTGTGAGAAAATTTTCACTTCGAAACCACTGCAGAATTGAAAACAAGCAGCGATCAGCCTTTTGAGGGCTAGCGTTCAGGTTTTTGAAGGTCCTATGTGCCATTTTGGTCAAAAAGCCACCTCTTTAGGGATAATTTGCCTGGCCTAAGGGGAAACTGTCCCACCTGGAGTTTGTTTGCACATGAAATTAGAGGACCGATCCACATTCTGAAGGTCGGTCCTGTTGCATATATCAGATTTCAGTATAGGGGCTGATCTTCGCTGTTTTAACATGGCTAGGGCTTGATCTGGAGTGATTCTGGACTGTGTGTGCAACAGTAAGGGAGTTATGGCAGCGTTCTTAGTGGAGGGCTGGCCTCATGGAAGAGTTTTGGATCTGTTCCTTGAAGTATTTTATCCCTCTTTTGGTAGAGCAGCCACCTTTGTGGAGTTTTTTATGTTATGTATTTGTATGGAGGATTGTTCCACTTAGAGGTTTGCCTACACACTTCTACGCTACCTAGCTGGCACGTCCACCTTTGTGGCTTTGGTGCCATATTTGGAGGAGTTTCTCCCATCATTTGAATGGTTTGAGGGGGTAGTGCTCTACCATTGGAAGGTTTTCTATGCCATATATGGATGGTCATTCTACTTTGGATATTGTTTGATGGATACATACCATAATTTGGAGGATATTTTCCAGTTGGAAGTTAGCTTGGCTGTCTTTTGGACACATTGTTGGTGCAACATTGCATTTTGGAGATCACTTTGGAGACTTCTATTCTTAATAGGTTGCTATGTGGACATTGCTTGGTATTCATTCTTCCTTCTTGGAGGCATCCTATCTTGCTTGGGGATTTGCTGGTTACTTTGTGGATATTTCCTTTGGAGCACTCCTCTTGGGAAACCATTGGAGGCTTAATTTGGACCTTATTTAGCACTTGTTCCCTCTTGGTGGAGGTGACCCCCCTCTTTGGGGCATTTTGTAGCTTTTGCGTTGTACATGTGGCAATTGATTACCATTTCTTTATGTACATTTGAATTAGTTATTTGAGTATGTTATTATTTTACTCCACCCTAGGCTAGATCTAGGAATTAATGTTGTGTTACCGGATCCGTCATGTTGAGTTCTAGGATCCGCGGATCCACGGTTTAGAACTTGATTTGGATCCGCTAGGAGAAAGGCTTTGAAAAATTGTGGATACGGATCCCGTAAAAAAGAAATGGATCTGAGCTCAGTGACCCCACGCAAAATGGATCCTCGACCAAAGAAAACCCCTTGCGCGGATTTTAAGCATGTTACAAGTTTCTTTTTAGGTTTTTTGTCTTTACTAGGGTTTTTAGTTTTTACTTATAAATCTCCCCCTACCCGACAACCAACACAACAACTTCACAAGTAATTCGGCGGTTTGTTTGAGCACTAGCGTTTTGTTCGAGATTATTTTGGTGTTCAATGTTTTGTTCCTGTGTTCTATTTGAGAAAATTTCGTGCTCTATATCATCTTTCAACATCGACTTCTCCAACGCAAGTCATCACAGCAGGCAACAACAGACAAGCGCAGGAAAATGTATGTAGCTCATGATTAACTTTACGTTAATTTTCGTGTTTTCATTGTATTGCCGGCACCCTCGACCCTATTGACATTTAACGCTTTCTTTGTCAGTATGCACATCAATTTGCTAACACTTTTACTATCAGCCTGTCACCCGAGTAAAATACTTGATGTCACCCGAGTAAATACTTGGCGTTTAGCTTGTCACCCATTACATTCTTTCATTTTTGTCGTTTAATAAATTAATAGTTGACATCTATCATTGTAATGCCAACCCATTACATGCCACATGCCCTTGTTTCTTCCTCGACAGAGCTTTGATAGCCCTTCTTGATTCTATTCAGTGCCCAAAGAAAGTTCATTGTTTTGTTTACCTTTATGCTCTGTTTCATTTTTAAATTTATGTTATATTACATAGGTTATTTAATATTTCATACGTTTATAATTTATCTCATTTTTTTATTTTTTATTACGTAGGTTAGTTCATTTTATAGTTTATATTACATACTTTATTAAGTTGAATCTCATGATACATGAAATAATGGAGGGTCTAGAGTTATGTTTGCTAGACAACCTAGATCCAAAATAAATTTATATAAATTATTTAATTAATATATATCATAGGTGAAAGTGTTTTATGGTTGTTCCTGAATGCTTTAAGTTTTTAACTTGAGAAATATTTAACGATTCATTGATTTATGCAAAGACATCTTTTATTTTTGTCTTTTTAACAATTATTTAATATTTTGTTTCAAAATGGTTTTTTATAATTATTTTGTTTCGAAATTTTATAATTTATATAGTCAAACTGTTGATTTTTGTACCTAGGAAAGTGTTCTCCTAGGTGGCTTTAGCCTTAGTCACTTAAAAGGGGAAATTAAAGTGACCCTTGCATTAAATGACTTGAGATGAGCATGTAATGTGACTTTAGAGATTAAAGTCAAATTTTGATAAATTTAAGTTGGTGAGTGAATTTAATATTTGTGAGATTTAAATGAGAGCATTTAATCTCATCCATTCATCTAGTCTAATCTCAACCATTGGATTAGATGGCTCCTCACCTACACCTACCTAGGGTTTAGACAAAAAGCAAGGGAAAAGGCATTTTGCCTCACTTTTGTAGATTGAAGTGAGAAGAGGAGAGAAGAGAGAGGAGGCACGAATTTCGAGGAGCCGAGTTTTTCCAGGCAACACAAAATTCGAGGTGGAAGGTTTTTGGAGTGGCACACATTCCAAGGTGACCGTACAGTACGGTTTGGAGGGCATGGTTTTTGAGGACAGTCAGGGCCCATTTATCGAGAAGATTGGCTCATTTATTGAGGCCGTACTCTACACAAATTTCGAGGTTGTACACAGGCTGTACAACACAGTTGTTGAGGTTCGTGCAGTCTATATGGACTGTGCCTTGCACAGAAATCGAGGTTACATTTTTGCACATATTTTGAGGTGTTGGGCACGAATATCGAGGGACTGTTTTGGCATGTTTTTCGAGGCTTAGTTTTGCACAAAAATCGAGGAGGCATTTTGGCACAGAAATCGAGAAAGTCTGGGTGCATTTAATACAGTAGAGATTAGTTTCAATGCATAATTTTTCACAAATTAACCAGACTGAAACACATGTGAAAACTTTTTCTCAACTTTAAACAAATTCAGAAAATTTCTTTTCAAACTGTAAATGCAAAACTCAGGAATTTTCAGACATTTACACACATGAAAATTTAGACACTTGTTTTTGTCCAATGGACCAGGATAAAACCCCCAAGGGAAAACCTGTTTCAGAGTGAGAGATTTTTGTTTTTCTTCAGTAAAAAATTACAGAATAAAAATCAGCGGAACTTATCAATTTTCAGTCTCGAAATTTGAACCCTTGCTGCTGAATTTCCACCTCGAAAATCGTGCCAACTGCTGCCTCGAAATTCGTGCTAACTCTAATTGTACGGACATAATTAATTCTGAATTTTTCCTCCTCGAAAAACATGCCTGAACCTTACTGTACGGCACAGAAATTAATTTTGTACTTTCACACGTGCCAGACCATACTGTACGGAATCTGGCGGGCTGTACCTCGAAATTTGTGTCAGGCCTTACTGCTGTACGGTTCTTGAAATCTGTGCCTTTCTCGATTTCTGTGCAACACTTCGATTTCTGTGTCGGCTCCTTGAATTCTGTGCAGCACCTCGATTTCTGTGCTTGTACTCGATTTCTGTGCCCACTCCTCGATTTTTGTGCTGGGTTATTCTTTCTCTCTCCTGTTTATGAAATCACTTCAAAACCCTCACTCTTCCTCTTCTCTCTCTCTTCAAAAATTCTCTCTTGAAGATGAACATAATAATGATGAATTTGCCTTGCCCTAGCCTTTTTGTTCATGGTAACTTCCCCTGGCAATCTAACGGTCAAGATTAGATTAGATTAAAGGTTGACATTAAATGCTCAATTAAAAAATAATTAAATGACATTTAGTGTACTTACGTCATTTAATAAAGTTGAGCAACCCCTTTTTCTTTTTAATCACTCACTTAACTTTTAAATATGAACTTAGGAAAAATACCCACTTTAACTTTTTAATAAAGTCACTTTAAAAACATAGAGAGCATCTCACTTCATTAAATGCACAAAATGACTAGGAGTCACATTTAAGTGTCCTTATCCACCCCAAGGCAACATTAGGTAGACAAACACTTCCTAGGTAACTTTTCAACAGTTGAGAAATGTATTGCATGTACCTGGGCTGAAAAAGAACTTGGTTTCCGTTTCCATGATCGAGGATTGGGGTGTCCTTCCTAGATGGACATGTGTGTGTGTTTCCGAAGATTGCAGAACCATCTGCCTCATTTGCCATTGGAGTTAGATGTGGGAAACTATAGAGGATTTTATTTTAGCCTCAGCATGCCTTGGCACATAGCAGCGACAATGAGCTTTCGCATAGGAGGATGGCTCACTTGCATCATCCAACTTTGGGGTTGTTGAGACACATGTTTACAGCTTTACCAGAGTTCAATACAGAGCAGAGTGATGTGTGCAAGGGGTGTGCTTTGGGAAAGTACACCAAGACTGATTTTCCTAGCAGTGATAGCAGGTCAACAGGGATTCTTGACTTGATACATTCAGATTTGTGTGGACCGATGTCATCTGTTTCCTTGAGAGGATATGAGTACTCTGTGACATTCATCGATGATCATTCCAGGAAGACCTGGATCTACTTCTTGAAGAGCAAGAAATATGAGGAAGTCTTGCAGAGGTTCCAAGAGTTCAAAGCTCTTGTGGAGAATCAGACAGGGAGGAAGATACGGGTTCTCAGATCGGATAACGGGGGTGAGTATACCTCCAAGGAGTTTGATGGATATTGCAAAGATGAGGGTATCAGGAGGTAGTTGATGGTTCCATACATTGCAGAGCAGAATGGAAGAGCGAAAAGGAAGAACAGGTCTATTGTTGGACCAACCAGAGCTATGTGACATGACCAGTCACTTCCTTTCTTCCTTTGGGTCGACGCATACAGTACAACTGTATATCTTCAGAACAAGAGTCCCCATCGTGTCGTGGGGAACATGACACCTGAGGAGTGTTTCACAGGCAAGAAGCCTGAGGTCAGCCATTTTTCACATATTTGGTAGTTTGACCTACTCTCATGTCCCTTCTGAGAAGAGGACAAAGTTAGATCCCACTGCAGAGAAGGGCATCTTTGTGGGCTATGATGAGACTTCGAAGGCCTTCTGTATTTACCTTCCTTCTCAGAGGAAAGTTGTTGTGAGGAGGGATGTGAAGTTTGAGGAGGAGCGAGCCTTCAGGAAGTCTGGAGAGTTGGAGCAGGGAGAGCAGTAGGTTCTTGCACCTCACGTTGTTTCACAGGTACCATCAGTGCAGCAAACAGGTTCACAGGTTTCCGGAGTTACAGGACCACACAGTATGGGCACAGGTTCACCAGGTTTAGTGGTTCAGCCAACATGGTCTTTGGGGACAGGTTTTGGGTCTTAGAGTACAGGTTCACCATACAGAGGATCAGGATCACAGAGTTCACTAGTTGTTGGTACACTAGGTGTTGGTTCACAGGTTACCAGGGTTTCTACCTCTGGTAGTTCATCAGACAAGGACAAGGCAGTGTGGGAGCAACCTTCAGGGAAGAAGAAGACTAATTGGCTTTGGGTAAACCTTGAAGGAAGCTTAGGAGTTTCAGACACCCAGGGAGCGAGTGAGAACTATTTAGGTGCAAGACTAATTGGGCATGGCATTAGTGGCTAGTTTACGTGATTCAGAGCCTTCTACTTTTGAGGAGGCCTCCCAACATCATGTTTGGCGAGATGCCCTGATGGATGAGTACCATTCCATCATGAAGAACGATGTATGGGAGATAGTTCTGAGACTTGAGGGGAAGTCAGTGGTGACTTCTCGATGGCTTTACAAGCTAAAGCATGCTGCGGATGGTATTGTGGAGAAGTACAAGGCCAGGTTTGTAGTGCGGGGGTTTTCATAGATTGAGGGAGTGGATTATGATGAGACCTTTGCGTCGGTTGCTCGATATACTTTGATTAGGGCATTGATTTCCATTGCAGTGAAAATGGGTTGGAAGATCCATCAGATGGATGTGAAGGCCTCATTTCTCAATGGAATCATTCAAGAGGAGATTTATGTTGAGCAGCCTTAGGGCTTTAAGATTCATGAGAGAGTCTCATGTTTGCAGTTTGAAGAAAGCCTTGTATGGGTTGAAGCAAGCTCCTACAACTTGGTACTCCAAGATCGATTCTTACATGCTACGGATGGGGTTGCAGAAGAGTGAGGCAGATTTGAATCTCTATTTCATCATGGTTGGAGATGATTCGCTCATTCTTCTGTTATATGTGGATGAATTATTTATCGCTAGGGGAGAGAGACCCAATGCAACTTGCAAGAAAGATCTATTTTTAGAGTACGAGATGACAGATATTGGGTTGATGCACTATTTTTCTGGGGTTGGAGGTTTGGCAAGAGCCTAGACATATTTTCCTGGGACAGGGAAAGTATGCTGTTGATATTCTGAGGGGATTTAGGATGGAGGATTGTAGGCCGATGTCGACACCGATGGTCACGAACTGGAAGAAGGTTCATCCTTTTGAGGGAGAGTTGGTGGATCCTACACTATACCGTCAACTCATTGGTTCATTGATGTATCTGGTCAACTCTCGGCTAGATTTGTGTTTTGCGGTGAACACACTCAGTCAATTCAAGGTAGAGCCAAGGAGAGTGCACTGGGTAGCCGCAAAACATGTGTTGTGTTACCTTGCAGGGACAATGGAGTATGGTCTGGACTACAGGAGGTTGGATGGGATTAGGTTGATTGGCTTCACAGATTCAGATTGGGCAGGCAGTGTGGCAGACCGGAAGAGCACTTCCGTATGTTGTTTCAGTTTGGGCTCGGCAACAATGTCATGGTTCAGTTGAAAGCAGAAGTCTGTTTCTTTGAGTTCGACAGAGGCCGAGTATATGGCAGCAAGCCAGCCAGTTGTGAGGCACTGTGGCTTCGCAAGTTGCTGGTGAATTTATTTGGTCAAGAGCTGAGGCCTACAGTGATCTTCTGTGACAATCAGAGTTGCATCCAGCTCTCTGAGAATCCAATATTTCATGACTGATCAAAGCATATTGAGATCAGGTATCATTTCATCCAATATTATGTTCAGTGAGGAGAAATGACTTTATAGTACATTTCCACTGATGAGCAGGTTGCAGATATTTTGACGAAATCTTTGGGGAGGGGCAAGTTTGTCTTCTTCAGGGACAAGTTGGGTGTGGTGCAGAACACCTTCCTCGGTAAGAGGGAGTGTTGATTTTTGTACCTAGGAAAGTGTTCCCCTAGGTGACTCTCTTTTCTAACCGGTTTTTCCCTTGTGGGTTTTTCCTGGGCATGTTGCCAAAAATTTATTTTGTCTGAAAATTTCATGATGTGCATTTATTTCATTTTTTGTCATTAAAAGTTGAGTTACAACATTGTTTATTTTAGTCTAAAAATTTATGTTGTTTCCAGCCTTATGCATTTCTGGGTTGGTCATTAAACTGAGTTATTTTTGAACTTTTTTGGAAACTATTATCTAGGGGTTGATATGGTGACCTAAGAAATTGATTAGTTACCGTTTTAATCATACAAAGTTGTGCTATATCAAATTCTTGAATTTTTATAAGTTATATTTGATTATATGCACCGTGCTATAGACATGGAACCACAACAACATAGTCAAGGGGCATGGGAATCCACTCTCAATACAGACCCAAGGTCTCCATTAGGGCAATATGTGAAAATTATTGGCAAAAATCTTGGGGGTCGTTCATACAGATGGAAATGTAGTGAATGCAACAACATTTGAAATGGCTCATACACCAGGGTGAAGGGTCATCTCACTGGGAAGACTAACACAAGGGTGCTGGTATGCAGTGGTCCACAAGCTCCAAATGGTCAACCTGGTCTAGGATTGAGTCTTGCAAAACTTATGTTCTATGCATCTTTGAAAGATGTTGTTGATAAGAGTCACGCTAAGGGAAAACTCCTTGTGCAAGGCTCTGTTGCCATCTAGACCTACCACTATAACTAATAAAAGGCCAACTTTGGGACCTCTAGAAGCAACATTGAATAACTAGTGTAGAGACATAGCCGATGAGTATGTAGCTCGTTGCATTTATTCAAATGGGCTAGCATTCAATTTGGTGCGCTCACCTTATTGGCAACAAATGAATAGGGCGGTGAATGAAGCGTCGAAAGGGTATAAGAGCCTTGGTTATGAAAAGGTCCACACCATTTTGTTGACATCAGAAAGACAAATCGTGGATAGACAGTTGCAGTCCATCCGGGATACATGGGTGTCCATAGTTTTTGATGGATGGAGAGACCAAAGAAACCGTCCTTTTAATTATTGTTATTGCAATATGCCCCCCAAGGGACATTGTTTTTGAAGTCTGTTGATTGTAGTGGAGAGGAGAAAGATGCAACATTCATCTCCAATATTCCTATTGATGCAATAGAAAGTGTGGGGCCACAGAATGTTGTCCAAGTCATCATAGACAATGCTCAGGTATGTAGAGCTGTAGGGTTGATTGTGGAGGGTTGATATGATCACATATTTTGGACTACATGTGTGGTGCATTCCTTGAACCTTATGCTTGCCAAGATTGGCGAGATTGAGTGGATCAACGAAATATATGTAGCATCGAAAGAAATCCAAATGCTCATCACTAATCATTCCATGTCCCAAGCCATATATTAGGGTTTTGCAAAGTTGGAGCTAATGAAGGTACTCCATTTTTAATCAATTTTATTTGTATTATGAATTCTTATTTTAATTGTATAAGATTTTTTATTTAAGATTTGACTTTTCAAAACTTATATAGGTTGCTGAAACCCGTTTTTCCTCTCACACTCTAGTCATAAAGAGGCTTGTGGACGTCAGACAGGCATTGCAGGCGATGGTCATCGACCCTCTTTGGGAATCGTGGAAGACTTCCACTTCTTATAGGGGACAAAAAATGAAGTCTTATCATTGTTAATGATGCATGGTGGGACAAGGTCCAATACCTTTTGCAGTTTATAGATCAAATCCTAACCATGATCAGGATATTTGACAGAGATATACCTTGCTTGGGGGAAGTCTATGATAACATAGATAGTGTGCTAGAGAGAAGTGGAAGCCACCCTTTTGAAGTATTTGACAATGAAATAAAGGACATAGTTACCAAAAGGTGGAACAAAATGACCACACCATTACTCCTTTTGGCATATGCATTACACCCCAAATATTATCATTCCAAAATTCTATCTTTACCTGGTAGGACAAGATCAAACAAGTATTTTGAAGTGGTATAGGGATATAAGATAACATTGAGGAAGATACATAGGGTTGTGGGAACTGCACTGGAAGTACGTGAGGAATTTGTAGGATATGTACAATCAACTGGTAACTTCTTTGATCCACTAGCCATGAATGATCGCGGTCATCTTGATCCTATTGCTTGGTGGGATTTCCATGGTGGGGATAACATTCTTCTCTCAACTCTAGCCACCAAGTTGTTATCGCAGGTTACCAATTCCTCATCAGCTGAAAGGAATTGGAGTACATATGGTTTCATCCATTCATTGAAGCGAAATAGGCTGGGAGCAGCAAAGGATGAGGATCTTGTATATGTTCATTCCATCCTCCACCTTCTATCACATGCTAATACATAGTATAAGAAAGTCCCAAGCAGGATGTGGGATGTGTGGAGTTTGAGATCTCTGACTTAAACATGTCATTAAATGCCACGAGTCACCTCAACCTACTTGATGATGTTACACCACCAGTCCAACCTTCTTCTGCAACTTACAATATTCCCAACGCCCTAGTGTCGATCCATGATGTAGAGCTACAATATGCAAATGATGATGATGTAGACCCATTTATGGATATGTAGTTAGATCTACTCTACATTACCAATCTTAGTAGAGTGATCTTTGATGACTCATTTTTGTATTTACTATTATCCTTTTGTATAAGGCAATATATATCATTTCAGTTTTCATTGTTTTAATGTTCTAATTTATAAGTTATCTAATGATTTCAATTCTAATGATGTGATTCATGAATTGGTTTGATTGTTAACTTTGAGTATGTTTTTTAAAATTAAAAAAAATATATTATTCTCTTATTTTTACTTGACGTATCCTAGATGTATCCGAATCCTGGCTTAACAAAAATTTGGCGTATCTGTATCCGTATTCGTATCATGGTAACCTAGAATTAATGAATATTTTATTGTAAAGGAAGTTAAGCTACTCTCCTATATACAGAGAGCCTCTTCCTCATTTGAACTCATGTTTGCATTTTGAGAGTTCTCTCTTTTGGGGCCTAACGAACATACCTTTGTGGATAATCTTTGAATCACAAAGGGTTTTGTTATCATAATTTTTGTAGTGACCTCTATAATAGGATCCTATTTAGGATGGCAGAGACAACAATTACCAAGAACGTGATACTTCAAGAAGCCTACCCGCAAAGGTATAATTGGTTGTCACTCTGGATAGGTTTCTTATCTCTTTAGGCTACTTTATCCACACAAGGTGAACTAAACTAGCCACGGGAAATGTCAAGAGTCGAGCTTAAATGCCCAATCCCTTTTAGGCTATGGGGTAGTTGTAAATTATGACAATTGGAAAATGAGTACCTCGAGGGATGTTTCCTAGACTCAAAGGATTGACTATTGAACTATGTTTATGTGGATTGATTGGGGGTTTAGCTAAGTGTTTCAAGTCTAATCAAATTCAAGGAATTACTCAATAGTGAGTTAAGATAAGGAATCTAGGAAGATGGTGCTAGGGTTTGAATAAATTCCACTTGTCCCTTGAGAAAATGATCAAAATCGTTCTAGGAGTACTCAAGGATAAGAGATGGAACAAGTTTAGATGAAGACCTTAACATAAGATGACTTACTACACAACCTAAATCAATTCTTTCATCACACAGTAGCAAGCAACAAGCATGCAATAACAAAAAGGACAAAAACCCACCTAGGGCGAATAGGGTAAAGATTAGTGCTTTGGTTTTCAGGGTTGATGAGGTAAAAAAGGAAGATGCCATAGTTAGAGATGTGCCCCAAAATGCAATATAAAAAATACCCAAGTGGCCGAATGCCCAAATAACTAAGCATACGATTTCAATAATTTTTGAAAGATAAATTTTAATTTTTGATGACAAATGGTTTTCAGAGGGTTTAGATCTAAAAAGATGGATGCAATTTGTCCTCTTTTCTTAACGCCCCCAAATAGATCTTGTCTTCTTCTCCAACCAAGTCACACTTGTAGATCTGGTGGGATCCAACTTATACAACAAGGAATTTATCAAAGAGGCAAATTGCATTAACTAGAAATGAACTTGTATTTTGCAAAATTGAATGGAAAGCATAAGAGACAAAAGGAATATAGCAAGAGATAAATGGCAATAGCAAATAAATCTCATTCACAGATGAAACCCCTTATCAAAGAGCAAGTCGCTTAAATAGCCAAGTCCTCCAACCAAGTTGCACTGGGAGAAATCGCCCTTCTTTTTCCATACAAGACAATCACCACAAAAATATCCAAGGCGAGAGAGAGGCTCAATCTAGTGGTAGTAGAGGCTAAGACATAAAATGAATCCACCATCTCAATCATAAGAGAAATGCACCACAAAAAGATTTTTGATTTTATTCAATGAAGAGCCAAGAGTCCCTTACAAATGAAGAGCTCTCTCCGTTTTATAGCTAAGAGAGGAGCAAAATTCCTAACCAATTCTTATGTGGATGGTTCAGATTAAAAGATACAATGAAATGAACAATGGTGGAGATTAATTCTCACTTTATCTCTTAATCTAAGGCAGGGGAGTGGATTACCTCTTATGCCCAAGATACAATACATGAAATACATGAGTGATACATCAATTAACATCCCAGGGGGCTCAATTCACCCGTAGGGAACAATAATCCACTTTTACATTAGCATCTAACTCAAAATACAAATAACCAAGTGAGAAAGTCACCCTCTTCAGGAGAAAGGCGCCTCCCATGGGGAAATGAAGCATGTAAAGTGATAACATAGTAAAATGCTAGGTAAAGTGGCCAAAAGTATCTAGGGGGCCATAACATCACCCACATCACCTTTTGCTATTCATTAGTCCCAAGTCATACATTTCAAACCCTAGCCATCTTTTGATTTTTAATTATTTAGCTGGAAACCATAATAAATCTTCAATTTGCCCAAATATGGATCTTTGCTCGCCCGAAATGGAAACCTGAATGCATGGATGTATTGGCAGACCTCAAAAGCACTAGGATGCTCTACTAATATTCTCTCAACCAATCGACCATGATCTCTGTGAAGCAAACTCTAAGTATTTTATTAAAAACAAGTTTAATTATTTTTCACAGCCTTTATAAAAATGATGAATTAAGCCTTTTCTTCAGCAACTAATACTTGGAGGGGTCCAATTGGTCTCCAATACAAATCATATCAACTTGTAGTGGGATTTTGCTATTGACTTGACCTGTTGACCAAGTCAATTCGAGGTTTGACGAAGTCAAAAGTCAACGTATGGTAAAAAACGACCAAAACTTAATATAAGCACATAATCAAGGCTGATGCCTGCAATAGGTGTTAGTACTCATCATGATTAATATTGGAAAATAACTAAACGTTAAGTCATGCCATACAATTGGTGATCAATGCCACAACAACATAAGCAAGACCATTACTCAATGTGACATAAGGCAAAAATAAGAGTTCTACATACATACTCTTATTCACACTAATTGTACAATGTAATTTATAGATCAATCCTACCTCTCTTGGGTGGAATGGGATGAGTAGTAGTCATAGGCTTGGTCAAAGTGAAGTTGACTATAATAAAGACTTGATTTACCTTTGGAGAGAAGGGGATTTCAAGGACCTCTGAGATAGTTTTTTGGAATGATGAACACTAGGGAAGCACAGTGTCTCCCAAATGGTTGAAGTGTTTAGATAAGATAATTTTATTAATGTCCACTAATGACCACAAAGTAGGTCAACGGGACTGTCGGTTACAGTGATACGTTATGCATTTGGGAGGATCAAACGATCTCCCTTAACGGAAATACAATATATTATAAACAATGAAAAAGAAGTAAAGAAGTACAAGGCAAGCTAAGCTGTAGCATGGGAGAACTCTTGCTCCAGTTTCACCTCTGTAACCTTGCACAGGGGCGAAGGAGCTCAGGTGGACAAGATCCGGGAGCCATAGTGATCAAGGTGGGTCTGGTACTCCTAACATCCGAGGCTGAATGAAGAAAACTGAGGGAAATGGAAAAGTGTCTACTGCCTTGATTTGGATTTGGTGGGCGCGTGCGCTCTCTAGAGTGATGTCGGCTGGGTCTGGATGGTCTTGAGCACCTCTTGAAGGGAGGTTTGGTCCGGAGCTGTCGTTGAGATCACGTGGGTCGATAGCTCACAACCCTTACTGATCTGGTAGTTGGGTTGATGTCGAGGCCAGTAGATCTCTTGGTGCCCCTGGAAGTAGGTAGCACACTGAAGAATGTCGTGATCCGCTGTGTGGTGTCAAGTCTAGTGGGAGGCTGGAGGATTTGCGCTCGAAGCTTAAAGGGCCCCCTGAATATAAAACGCAAGACATTTTTGATCGGTATCTCTGAAGTAGGCTGCTAGAGTTTGGGGCCCCTTGAACCAGCAATAGAAGCGTCCTCTGATCTCAGAGAAGGCACCCTTTTGACTCTGCCAAGCCCCCTTTTATTTCACAATTTCATACTTAGCATTTCATTTAATTGACTTTCATTTGATTTATCATTTTTCACTTTTTTGCATTTTTATTTGGATATTTCATTGAAGCATATTTGTATTTTTGCATTTCCTTTAGTTAGTTAGTAACCAAAAGGTATAATCTTTGGATAACCTTCTAGGCCCTAGTTTTGACACGACCTTAGCTTTGCGTCTAGTGAGCATCCATAGCCTCGATACAGTTGCCACAGTAAAGCCTTTTTTTCGAGAAAGAAGGTTGACTTCATATGAAGGAAGAGTACCTACCGCTTTAGCCATTAACTAATTCAAGGATGGGAGCACTTGCTTCGAGTCTAAGGGATACATTTCCAGTGACTAGGCCAACCTAATTGCACTTAATCCACCTGAGCTACAAGCATAAAAAAACCGACAAGTCTATAGACTTTTCCACATACTCTAGAGCCGACACACTAGTGGAAAAGATGGATGTCATCTAATCAAAGAGGTCACATAGGTCAAGGTCCTTAGATTTATTAGTCAAGTCCAAGTCAAGGGATATCATAACCAATGGATGAGATGGATAATGTGGAGAAAGCTAAGCACATAACCAAGAGTGTGGGAACTAATCTATACATTACATCGAATTAACCCGAAACAAAGCATGTATATCAAACTATAGCTAGTGCACCTATAACACTCCAAGTATATGTCCTTCTAATTATCAACTAAAAACAATCAAGATTACCAATACACTACAAGTTCTAACATAGTTAGAATACCAATAGACACCATGGAATTCATATCATACCTTTGCCATATACCTGCTCTGAGTTGTAGCTACAAACTGAAATCCTCTTGTGCTGACACCGCTATCTCTAGGTTATAGTTGTTCTAGCCTAGTTCTTTGGGGCTTTAATCACACATGCTAGTTCAAGTTGTAACAAGGTTGCACTTGATCCTGGTATGCGATGGTCTTAGAGCTGTTGGATTTGGTTGGTATTGCAATGGATTGAATTTGCCCATTTAGATTCTTTTTGGATGCACTTGGCCACCTCTTACCTACTAGGTAATAGATGAACATAATCATTCGAAATGATATCGACAAGTAGTTTGTGTAGGACATCTGGGTCAACCCTTAGGGGTAGTTAGGTTCAAAGAAGGCCTTCTATGTCGAGCACTTCATAGATCTAAGGGACAAGCTTATTGTTCAACCCCATTTCACACTTTGCCATTCGGTGCAGGATTTTCGTATTCCCATGGGCCAAATCGAGGTAGGCTCTCATAGAATTAGGGTGGAGAGTTGAGATAGATCACTAGATTGACCGATCTGATAGGATTTGCTATGTGTGCCATCTTATGTTTCAGGAAATGCCACAAAGGGTCATACCAGTACTAGAAATGCATGGAAAAGCGGAAGCCATTATGAAACGACATGGAAACAACATCGACAGTATTGTACGCTATTTCAAGATTTGGAAACACAACACGGTACGACTGACAATGCATCTGTACCGACTTAGTTGAATTTGGCCACAATTTTTACAAGTTTTAGTTGAGAATCAAGACGTGCAGGCTTTTTGTATTCCCTTAGGCCAATTCAAGGTAGGCTCTCATAGAGTTAGGGTGGAAAGTCGAGACAGATCACTAGATTGATTGACTTGATAGGATTTGCTGTGTGTGCCATCCTATGTTGTAGGAAACGCCACCTAGAGGACCATTCAAGTAAACACAAAAACTGGTACGAAACAACATGGAAATGTCGTTGGCTGTACTGTATGATGTTTCATGATTTGGAAACGTCGTGCGGTATGACCGCTGGTGTTTCTGTACTATTTCAATAAAATTTGGCCATGTTTTTAACGATTTTTAGCTATGAATCGAGAGCTGCGGCCGTAGATGCTAATGCAAGGGCTATGCATCTTGTAATTGATGGTAATGTTAAATTATTAAAGGATGTAAAGGTAAGATAATGGAGAATGTCATTTTACTTAAATTTTTAACATTACCATTAATTGTTTCAGTATGTTTGAGAGCGGTTCTAACCTCATTGGACTTCATATGGAAAAAGTAGAATTTCATATCCCATTCAAAATTCAACAGACTTAATAGATTTTAGGATTTTAGGGTTGGTAGGATTGTAGCATTTCCACTAGAGTCTATTATGTACGAGGGTTGATGATTGGCATTATTTAAGATCACCAAGCTATAGGATTTTGTATGATGTAATCATTTATGACAACCAATATAGACATGGGTTTCTTTTTAAAATGTTTGTTATGTGTATCATTCTTTTTTTCTTGCAAGATTATATATATATATATATATATATATATATATATANAAATGTTTTTGTTTTGGAAACTTGGAAACGTTTCCACGTTTCATGCAACTTAGGTGCCATCTTTGGGAGGTTGAGACTTGAAATTGAGGAGCACTTCATTTTCCACTGCCTTGTTTACTAAGAGATCTAAGGGCAATTCCATTGTCTTTTCCATGAGTTTCTTGTCATCGAGGTTCTAGCTTTGGTTGGTTCTTTCAAGTATCCCAAGCAGAGAGGTCTTGCCTTATACTTGGATGAGGTCCTCTGACTCTGCTCCCTCATGCTGTAGCCACATCCACATCTTGTATCGACTTCCACTCAATGGATTACTTCCTTTTTCACGACACTCCATCTACTTGTGGCACCAAGAGGTAGACAGATGACGATCCTATTTTCAACCTCATATTTGTGTAGACCAAGAAGACAACTTCCACTTCTGTGAGACCCCATCAACATTGCCAAACCTGGACCCATACCACTAGTTAGTTGATATCATCGACATCATAGCGACGATTCTCCTCCTCCAGGAAGAAACACATTAGATAGTCCGACCTATTCTAGGTCTTTGTCCAGACAAATTTCTAGAGATGGTTCCAGTGTGCTACCCCTCGATTTGCACAAAAGATAAGACCCAATCTTATAGGTATGAGTCCTAGAGGAACTGCTAGAAGTTTTATTCACTGTCACCTCAATAGATCCTTCCTTCCTTTTAGGTTGGTATTCTCTAGCACAAGGGGGAATTCCCTAAAAAGATTTGTCAAATCTGTCCTTAAGTCAATAACAAATTCTAGATTTGACAAATCAGAAATTTATGATTTCCTTAGGTAAAAAGTTGAGAAGACAAACAAGACCAAGTGCCTTACCTTTTGGGCAAATGGAGTCAAAACCAAACTTGATGAAGAAGCTCAAAATGCAAGGGAAAAATGAGTAAGTTATAAACATCACCATTCCAATCAATCACATTAATGCATAGAACTAGTCAAGAGCTCTTAATAATGCCATTTCAGATCCAACTCAAAATCAACCAACTTATGATAGAACCATTAAAGTAAAGAGAACAACATATGATATAACCATCGAAGTAAAGAGAGCATGTGAAAAAATTACTTCACATTTCAAACAATCTAATGCCCCTTTCTACCATTGGCACACCATTAGATATTTTCTGTAGGTAAACTAACCATTGCAAACCTCTTAGGGGAAGTTGGTGCTGATATCCCAAGAAAAAAATTAGTAAGTAGTTGTAGACCTTCAAATCTGGACAAGAATGTGGATTCCTAATAAGCATGGCGTTACATTTAGTCCTCCAGCTTCACCAACTCAAATGTAAAAGAAAATCATTTGTAGTTTTGTTTACATAAGATTAATTTGATGGAGGGCACCATATAATTAGATGTTAATGGATTGGTAGATTTGGTTCCGTAAATTCTAGACAATAGTATTTCATATTTACATCTCTAGTTGGTTGCTTTTAGATTTTAAAGTTTAAAACATTGATATCCTTGTTTATGTTAAAAAATTCTATTCAATTTCTTAGATTGAATTGAAGATTAATGTGCCAAGGCTTCAATTTTATATTCCATTTATGGGTTTGTATCTATGTTGCACAGGGACCCGTCTCCCCTTAAATTTATTGCGTTTCCTGCGTTCTTGCATTCCAGGGACTTTGGAACTCCTCAGAAATGTCCCCAATTCATTAGGGACTCCGTTGAGGACTTTTGAGTCGTACCCTATATATATTCGTAAAAATCGGGACTTCTCAAGAACGCCCCTCGACCAATTGGGGACTCCTAGACGTGCCTTGACGTACACAATTTAAATTAAAAAAAATACTAAGAACAAATTTTTTTAATTGAAAACATAACCTAATGCTCCTTCTATTCCTCGAACCCACACCCCCCTCCCATTCTCTCTGCTCTATCTTGCGTTCCTAACCTACACTCCAACTCATTGAACCCACATAATCCTCTGCTCTACCCATCACTCCAACACTCCAACACCTGCATAACCCTTTGCTTTATGGTTCTACCCATATCACTCTGCGTGCCACTACTTGCTAGGTCAGCTCTTGATTGTAGTCCTGTGCGCAATTCCCCTATCTACAATGCCGCTGCCTGCAATCCCATGCATGCCCCTCTTAGCCTAAAGACCACAACTCGTGGCCCCCTATTGAATCTCAGGCTCTTGGCACATGCTCAAAGTTTGAGTTCATGGCTCAACACAGGCTCACACTCATAGTGAGTTTGCCCCTTGTAAGCCACAACACATTGTACAACACATGTATTTCATATTTGATATCTTACATTTTATTTTATTTTTATTTTTTGAGGGTAAAAATCTTAGCACATTCTATTATAGTTTTATAAAAGTATACTTAGTATTTACAAATGTCAAATTGCAAATATAGATTTATTTGTTATTTAATTTCGAAATGGTCATCATTCATGTATACAATGTTGTAAAATTTTAAATTTTTGTTACTGTTTTAACTTTCAAGTTTTAAGTTACTGTTTAATAGTTAGCTTAGAAGTTAGAACTATTTAATGTTTTCAGTTTTAGATCTTAGGCATGTATCTTGAGTCTTTACCATACAGTTTGGACAATGGACAATGATGATTGGACAATACATTATATTTCCTTTTGTAATTTGAATTTCATAATTAGTTCTACTTTTTATTTCAATGTTTTTATTATATATATATATATATATATATATATATCTGTGTGTGTGTGTTGTCCTTCGAAAAATTTGTGGTGCGCTCTAGCCGTTTCGGAAACTCATCCTTGCATCCCCCACGTATCCCCATCCTCGAGGCTAGTGCAACATAGGTTTGTATATGGAAATAATGTCATTCATGTAGGCGATAAAATTATGATATTGTTAAAGATTGATTGTATGTGCTTTAATTGTGAGATATAAGAGTCTCGCATGTACACATTGTTGCATGGGAACACTTTCCCACCCCTAGGGAATGCATCCCTTTTGTTTTGTTGTCCTTGGTGACTTCGGAACTACAAGGGGTGTCCCTATTTGGAAGATAACATTCCAGAGCACATGGGGGATTTCCCCCACTTCAACGAGACTTTTTCCACTATAAACAAAGAGGGTTTCAGAGAGATCCTTTGGTTTCGAGGACATCTTAATGCCCCCAATCCAAAATGGTGTGCATGTGGCATCGATTCTACAAGTAAAGTACTCACTCATTGGTCAACATTCAAATTGTGATATTTTTTCTTGGACTAGGGGAATCTGTAAATGGGGATGGGCTCGTACTCTCGTGACACGGGGTCGATTGTTGTCTGCTAACACTTTACCTCTATGTGCACCCACACTGCTTGTGCACCCAGATTGCTTTCAACCATGGGGCATGGGCTAATCGATGTTTGAAGTTTGAACACCTATGACGTTGCAAGGAGTGCCTTAGCAGTACACTCTATCGCTAGTCGGTCTACAACCTCGTGGGAAGATCGTGATAAATATTATCTATATAGTTTTGTTGCAGCCGCAACCGTTCTCCCCAAATTTCTTAAAATTTTGGGCCCCTCCTCATGTTTTAGCGTTGTTCTTAAATCGTAGGATCCTGGAACTTTTGGTCGGGTTTTAATTTCGAATGATTGTGTAGACTGATTTTCAGCCGGTTTCAAGGGTGCCTGTGTTTGAATTTTGTGATTGATCGCAGATGTGAGTTTGGTTTACTAGCCAGTGATAAATCAGATCTTTTGTTCTTTGAGTCCGCGGTTTTGGAAGCAAAATTGGTTTTAAACCTTTGCTGATTTTTTGTTTAAAAAAAAAAAGCTTCCAGACACTTATTGTTTCTGTTAAATCGGGTGTCACACTATGTTAAATCGGTTGCTTTTGTCCTTTTCCCTTCCGCCCTTGCGGCTCCCAAAATGGCTTAGCGTCCGAAGCATAAAGAGCTACGACTGTCGATGAGTGTTGACCCTTTTCGTCGCGGACCCGTAGTTTTTTCTCTTCCGCCGTTGCGGCTGGGAAAGTCATTTGGCTTTCGATGTGGTTACCCTTCCGATTTCCGATTGGGAATTTTTCCCGCCTTTCGATCACTTGTCCGTAACCTATGTCTCTTCCGCCGTTGCGGCTGGGAAAGCCGTTTAGCCTCCGATGTTAATATCCTCCGATTGCCGATTTAAAGTCTTCCCGCCTGCGGATTGAACTACCCTTCCGATGTTGGTATTTGGAGCTGCCGATGAGTTTCCCATTTGCCGCCATTGGTGATGTTTGTCGAGCCTGGAGGTGGTCGAGGTAGTGGTGTCGGCGTTGAACAAGTGGTGCACCTGGCCGTTTCTTTTGGGTTGGCCGTTTTAGTTAGTATAATGTGCTGCTTTGTTTTATAACGCGGTCCCGATGAATGATACACTCTATTGAATCGCAAGTGGACTCAAAGGATGTCTTCAGACTACTGCGGCGCGAAGGCATAGCAAGGCAGTTTTGGGAAAGGTTGAACTCTAGCCATCAGGATCGCGAGAAAGACAAGCTAAGGAAAAGACAAAATGGATGGCGACAAAGGCATAGACCCAAAAGATCTATCCGTTACTAATCAGATCATGAACGCATACAGAAAATAAGATGAGAAGATGAAGCGTTTTGAAGGAAGGGAAAGGTCACACGTTTGGGGAAACCGAAAGGATCTACTGTTTTGTTTAAATACTTGAAAGTTAGAAGTTACAAGGGCTTTTTCCCTGGCAAACTTGTAAACCTTTTGCTTGAAAGAGGAACTACTTCGTTTTACAAACCAGAAAGTGAAAATTTTACCTGTTGGAGAAAGTGCTACGTGGAATGGATCAATGCGTTTAAATGAGCAATGTTGAATGTGAACTATTTCGTTTTCAGCTGTGTCTCATTAGTTGTAAGAGTGTTCTAATTTCTTGAACCTATGTTCTTGTCTGAAGATTCTTCAGTATTTTTATGGTGTTCTTCCACTATGAGTGATGGGATGTTTTAATTGTTGATGAGCTATCTTGTCATGTATACTTTTACTTCTGTTTATATGTTTGGTTATAAGAACAACTATCTGTGATTTGCCATAACACCTGAACAGTACTGCATTACTCATAAATTAATCTAGCTCTCTAGAGATAGTTTAGTTAGTTTTATTTTATCAATGTTTGTATGATTTAGATGCTTGTGAGTTTTAAGACGAGAGGTAAGAACCTGCGCATCACATTGTGAATGCTCTTTGCATCTTTATCACTCTGCATTGTTAATTAGGCACGTGCATTTCATAATTTAAGTCAAAATACAAAAACTCGGTGGACTGGGCCGTAACCGGTAAAACTCTTTGTTTTGTTACTTGACCTATGGTAGCCGGACCGCAAACCGGACGGATTCTCTACACCAAACAGTCACGGGCTAGTTGGGAACGTTGACTGGGGAGAATCCCTTACTGTTGTTGCCTGCGAATCCCCAGGCATCAACAAGTTCATGCCATAATGCAATATGTTTTTTTGAAGAGAGATAGTAACAATTACAGTTTTGACTAGCCTGTTTGGTAGGTTCTTGTATCCTATATCTACTCTTCTTTTTACCCACAGTTTAATATATATTGGGTTGTACCATAGTCCTATGTTCTAGACTGTCTATTTTTTAATTTATATATATATATATATATGTATATATATTTTGTCCATCTTTGCTCAGCTCTTAGAAATTTTGGGGTACCTTTCAGCCAACCCCAAAACCCATCCCATTGTCTCTCTATCCCCATAACATAGTGCAACTGGCATTGCCAATTTTTAATGATGCTGGTGACATGTCATGCAGTGAACATTACTTTTTATTTGGTGTCAACTTCAAAAGGTAATTCTTGGAGTAAATTTGAGAGGTAGAATGGAAACATCTTTGACTCTTTTGGTCCATGTAAGATTGTGTTGGGACAAAAAATTGGTTTCCTTGTGAACATTTAAGTGAGGGTGTTAGAGCTGGAATCTGATAATTGTCATATGCTAATTATAATTAAGCTGTGTTCTAGGTTAATAAAGTCAAAATCTAGTAAGTTATACTAGATCTATTTAGTGTAAGAAATGAAAGTGAAAATTGCTAAGGAAAAATTTAAAACAATAATGACTATAGAGTTTAAACTAAAGAATATATAGTTTGATGTTGTTCATTTTGATTAATGAAACAAAATTAGGGCCATTTTTTGTGAACCAATCAACCATGGAACAAAAGTTTGCCATGCGGGAGCGGGAGCGGGAAGCGGGAAGCGAAATTTTTAGAAGCTTTCGGTTAGGAAGCGTTTTTTATATAATATATATTTTTAATATATTTTGATGCATATATGCCAACAAATGCATGTAGAATGTTGAATTAGTCATGGAAAGCATAAAAACATGAAATAAACCATAACATGATAAATCATAATACCGTATAACATCATTCATCAACCATCAATGATTCAATGATCAATCAATTATCATATACTAGTGAATTCATCAAACATAGGTCCATTATCCATAACATCAAGTTATCAACCTTACAGCTTCAAAGTTCAACTTCAAACTTCAAACTTGAATTGCCATGTAATGTTCACAAAATATACCATAATAAATATAAAAGAGTTTAAGAGTCAATGTCTCAAGTTCTTGAATCTCAACAGTGCAGAAACTTGAAAGTACTGTAAATAAGAAAAGACAAGAAAAGTAGATTTTATGGATGTTTCCTCTTGCCACTGGAAATATCCAATTTCTTTTTCCGTTGTCTATGTTCATGAACAGAGGGAGCAGGGTTTTCATCCCTAGTAGCCACCGAGCCATGTCTAAGACTTGATCCTGCATGACCCCCCCTCACTGATGCAGGTAGGTGTTGTGAAGTTGAACCTGGGGGCAAAGGAGGTGGTGGCATTGTTGTTGCTGCTGTTGCTACATGGTCATCCTAATCGCCCAAAAGCTCTTCCTCCAAGTGCTCTAAAGTTAAGGCTCCATCCTCCAAGTTATGCTCCTTTGGATTGTTGTCCCAAGTGACATATGATCTATCGGTTTTGGCCCGCTCACAGTAATGAGCCAACAACCTCAAGTTGTAATGTACATAAACCAAGCTTTTTGCCCGATTTTCATTTAATCGGTTTCTTTTCATCGAGTGGATGAAGCTATAGGTGCTCCAACACCTTTCTGCAGAGGAACTGTTTACCACCTGTGAAAGCACTTTGGTTGCCAATTTATGCAAGCGTGGGGATGATGAGCCGTACATGTTTCACCACTTAATATGAGGCGCCCTATCTCGATCTTTTCTAGCATGCAAAGTACCAAACAAACCAATCTCACTGAGGTATTTGCTTAATTCACTAAGCAATAAGGCACATTCCTTTTCATCAGGGACCAACTTGTCTATAGAAGCCATGTACCCAACCTGTACCTTTGGATCTGTGTGGGGCTTTCTCCTAACCCCACCCCCAGGTGTTGGTTTGGCCAACCAAGATGGAGAATAATATTTTGGTGTTAATACATATGCTAAGGCATGCAATGGAACGTTGAGATGATCCCACCTTTTGACCACATGTGTGTGAATATGGTCATACAGGATGGGATCTTTCGATTCAACAATATCTTTAATTTGGCCCAACATGCTATTTATCTGCTCACACACCTCCCCAATTAACAGCTTATCTGTATCTGCAAACCGAATCATGTGATAAATGGGCTTTGTGAACTGTAAAACAAACTTGACACCTGCCCAAAATTGACCATCAAGAATTGTGTCTTCCACGTCCTGAAAATCATGCCTGTCAGATGTGGATGTAGCCCTATCTTTCAAGACTTGCCATGATTCACTTGATACCATGCTAGCCAATGCCTCTCTTACCTTCAAAAGGTGCCTGAAGGTGAGGTAATAGCTAGCAAATCTAGTCTTTGCTATCTTTAATAGCTCTAACTTTGAGTGAGCGTGGAAAATGCCATGAGAATTGCTATGGTTGGTAATAAATCTTATCATGTGCTTACCCTTTTTGTACAGTTCACCAATCCATTTGTATTCATTTTCCTTCAACTTAATAATGTCATGCATCAAAAGGTTCAGTGTGTGAACCATACACCTGGACCAAAATATGTTGGGGTATTTATCTTCAATGATTGCTTTCGTTGCCTTACAATTAACAACGTTATCTGTTATGACTTGGATGACATTGTATGGACCAATAGCTTCAATGTTTTTGAGTAGGAGTACTGCAATGTTCATGCCGGTCTTGAATTTATCTGAGTAGTCATGTGCCGAAAGGAAGATTGCACCAGTAGCAGAGATACCAAGAACATTTATCAATGGCTTACCTTTCACATTGGTCCAACCATTGATACAATTGATACCCCATACTCATTCCAAGCATTTGTGAATTGCCCCAAAGCATTTTGGATCTTGGCTTTTTCCTTGTCAATCCCCACAGTTCTAGCTTTGTCATACCTGGGGCTCTTGTATCCTGTTGGGGCAGTGCAGATGGCCTCCACCATTTCATGCCAATAGGGTGAGCGAAGAACATTGAATGGTATGCTACATGCATAGAGAAACCGATACACTTTTGAATCCACGTCATCCCTATCACCTTGATTAAGGAAATCTGATATTGTCCTGCGGCTGCCACGTGATTGGATGGGAGAGAATCCACTGCCTTGGGTGGATGGGCCTCCAGTTCTTGGTGAACATGAAAGGTCATGGTCATTCGATGATTATTTTGATGTGTTTTGTGCTTCAAATTCTTCCTTCTTATAGATGGCTCTTTGTGTTGATAACACATTTGGGCAAACACAAACTCCAGCAGTTTTTCTTTCATCACATGGCATGTGCCCACATAGATGTCTTCTCACACGGGTATATGAACCTGTGTATGTCTTGTTACAATGGGGGAAAACAAATTTGGTGGTTCCACCCCCTCTAGTTCCTGCCTGCCTTGTGACATATTTCCACAAGGATTTGGGGTCCTCTTTGGTTTTCTTTCGGCTTTCCCTCTCCTCTTCCCCCTCCTCTTCCTCCTCTTCCTCCTCCTCTCCATGGTATGTGCCACTTCCCACTTCCTCATCCTCTTCCTCATTCCTCCTCCGGTTTCCAACCACCACCATCCAAATAACAAATGGAACCAACAAAATAAACCATAAACCCATCATCATGGTTGATGCCAAATGAAACTAGAGATTTAACTTGTTGCCTGCAATAGAATGAGGGAGGAACTAGAGATTTAAGTTTTTAACAATGTACATTCTAGTCACTAACAATGTACATTCTAGTCACTAGATTCTAGACTCTAGACTCTAGAATTTATATGGCCAAGGCTCAAGAGTCAAGCATTCAAATTTCATACTATCATAGAAATCAAAGGTCAAAAAATTTCAAAATTTTAACAAAAAGAAAATGACAAATGTTAGAAGTAGAACCTACCTCTTTGGCTCTCACTCTCCAATGGTGGCACCATGGCAAGCTGCAACTTTCTCCTCTCCTCTCCTCTCCTCTTCTCTTCTCTTCTTCTCTTCTTCTCTTCTCTTCTCCTTTCTTCTCTAGCAATGTGACAATGAAGTAGGAGAAGAGGGCTTTATCCCCCAAATCCCTAAGCCCTCCTCCTTCCCTCCAAAACCCTTTCTCCTCTCTTTCGTGGGTGTGGGCACGCGTGGGCTCCAAAACATGGAGGAAGCGAAATGGGGAGCGACAGGAAGCGATAGGGAGCGTAGGTCGAAGCGTTTAGGAAGCGCGACCAGGAGCGAAGAGGAAGCGGCTAGGAAGCGTTCGGAAGCGAACGCTTCCTAAGATGGCAGGGAGCGAATTTTTTAGCACGAAAGCGCGCTTCTCAATTAGCTTCGGATCGAGAGCGTTTTAGGAAGCACGCTTCGCCTTAGCTCCTGTAGCGCTTTGGTTCGAAGCGAGCTTTCGGAGCGGGGGAGAGGGGGGGGCGACGCTTCCCCGCAACACAGGAACAATGTATGCCAATGAACATTTTGGATTCTATGTTAGCAAACATGAGCCTGTGCCCCTAAATATGGGTATGCTTTTGTTCTAATAGGTGATATTTGTAGTTTGACGTGCTCAACATAGGTTGCAATTTGCTATGACTTGGTATTGAGAAATAAACATAAGTACCCTCTGAATTAGTTGTGTTCCTCTCTGGAAATTTGACCTAGCTTTGTTTGAGTATTTGCTCAACTTTGCCTTAAAACCAAAGCTTTCCAAATATCAAGCCCAGCAATAACTTGGCTTGTTATGTAGTCAAAGGATTTGTTGTTGTTATAGCTATGTGAGACATCCTCACTAGCCCAGCCGACCTAAAGAAACAAAATAAACATTAAATGTATTTTTTTTTATTTTTTATATTGCAAAAGAAGAAGTCGGCCTAGTAAGGGAATTTTACACAAAAGTAATGTATAAAAGTAAGGGAATTTTACACAAAGGTAATGTATAAAATTTAAATAGAAGTGCTCCCTCCCTCATTTCATCATCCAACTCAATCAAGTTCGCTCAAGTAGAGGAGTTCGCATTTTCTGGGTGCTAGAACAGAAGTGTAGCTGATTTCTTGGGCATGGACTCATTTTGTACTCTTTTTCTCTTCTTTGTAATGTATCTCAGAATAAGAAAGGGTTGCTGGGTTTTCCCTGAGTTTGGGTTTTCCCAGGGTAAAGTGTTGTGTCTCTTTTGTGCATAGTTGTTCTTTCAATGATCCTTTTATTGCTGATATATTGAAATTATGCTGCTATAAGTAAAAACATTAACATGTTTGACCTCAGATTCTCATGTAAAATTCATTTCTTATACTTTCTAGCAATAGTATTTAACAAAGTTTGTGAGTGATAGAGACTCTTTAAGAACTTATCTTGTGGACTATTCCTTTTTATGCTTTTGGAAAGTAAAGAAATAATAATGAACAATGTTTGTAATAATAATCAACAATGAACAATGTTTGTGACATTTGATGACTAGCTCATTGAAAATGGTGCTTAGGGAGAATTGTTGAACAATCTAGAAGCTGATTTAGCTTGTTCTATACCTTTCAAGATCATCCTTTACTAAGAATCTCATTTTCACTTTTACTCTTAATTGTACCATAAGTCCCTAAGTGAGTGGTCCAAGCTGAGAGTTGTTCAATCACCAAAAGTGACAAGAATTGTTTTTTTCCTATGTTAACAGATCCACCTATGGAGGATATAAGCTTTGCATCTCCATGATTTTGGATCTGGATATGGC
Organism: Pseudotsuga menziesii; assembly: GCA_001517045.1. Classification (NCBI taxonomy): domain Eukaryota; kingdom Viridiplantae; phylum Streptophyta; class Pinopsida; order Pinales; family Pinaceae; genus Pseudotsuga; species Pseudotsuga menziesii. Next base: position 323,157 of record LPNX010411837.1, read on the forward strand.
ATGATCCATCCTAGGGCCCCTAAAAGCCTATCTTGGCCCTTGAAAGCCTATCTTTTGATCATAAAATTGTTGCTTCCTCTCATTCTGAAACACACACATCTGAGTTTTTCACAGCAGTTTACATTTTTACTTTGTAAGAGCAAATTGGAGTCCTTGGATATTGGTGCATTGATCTATTTGCCAAGGATGTTCCTTGGCCCCATATTTATTTGTATTCACTGTTGATTTCAGATGGATTGGGTTACTAGTTGGAGTTTGCTCATATTCAATAGCAATTGTGGAGCATCTTTCTTCTTGATGGGTCAGAGATGGTCAACAATCACTTTATTGATGATTCCCTTCTTTTTGTGAGGGCCGAGCAACTCTTTGTTGATGGTGCTTGTGCTTGTTTAGATCTCTTCTACTCAACATTGGGTGTTGTGGTTATTGACCACTAGACGAACTTTCCATTGTTTTGTATGGTTGGACAGTTGGACTCTCCACTTTGGCTTGGGGTGATTTTGAGGCATTTACACATACCATTTGGAGTGGGGCTATGGTCGGTGGCTTTGCGGGATTGGCTTCTGCAACAACTTCAAAGCAGTGTTATCGGAACCGGTCCGGTTCAAGCAAAACCAGTTGGTTCGACTGGTTTACAAGGTTTTTCGGTTCGGTCAGGGCCCTAAACCGCTTGGGCCGAATTTTGAGCCTGAATCGGCCCTGAACCAGACTGAAAACGGCCTGAACCGACTTGAACCGGGCCAAACTAGTCTGAACTGGTCCAGTCCGTACAGTGCCGTATGGAAGCCGTCCGGGGACCCACATAACTCAAATTTTGGTTCTAAACTTTAATGGTGTATTTTGGTTCAGAACTTCAGTGATGTATTTTGGTTCAGAACTTCAGTGATGTATTGCACTCGATGATTTTTTGGTTATTTGCACCTGTACTTGCTATATATCTGAGAAACTTTGCATATTTGTGTATTAATGGTTTGAATTCATATGTATGCACATGAATATATATGTTTTTTACAAAATATGAATATTTTATGTATTTTTTTGTCTACTGGTTTTTTTCCCGGTTCCAGTCCGATTCACATTTTCGGCTCTGCCGGTTCGACGACCGGTCTGGTTCTGATAACATTGCTTCAAAGTAAGCTCCTTGTTTGGCATGATAAGGACCTCTCGTTTGCTGGGAAGTTAATAATGGTTGGGTCGATTCTCTAGGCCTCACACATCTAGTATGTATCTTGTTGGTTGCCTTGTAGGTCTTAGTGTTAAGGCTTGGAGTAGATCCTATGGTCATACTTGTGGTTGAGGTATGTTTGGATCTAGAGGTCTTAGGTCTTCCTCTGGTTCCTTGGGATGTGTGTACTATACCGAAGGATGAGGGGGAGCTTTAGTTGATCGATGTTGCCACTCATAGAAGCATTGTAACTTCCAAGTGGGTGGTGCATTGTTTAGGGTTCTTCTTTGTGGTAGGTTTTATTTCAACATCAGTTGATGACATCACAACATGTAGGCAAGGTTCGGGAGGCCTTGGATTTGTGTGATATTATTTCTAACCCTCACTTGTTTTAGGGCTCTCGATTGATTATATTTCAAAGTATCTGGAGAACTTGGAATTCAACAATTGGCCTGGTCAAGTGGAATTAGGAGGGCAGCCAAGAAAGTACAGATATGGCAAGCTGCCCTGTTTGGAGTTGGCCATCGCAGTTTATTAGTATTGCAAAGTTGCCTCACTTATAGGTTTGTTGCTCGAGTAAGAAAAGCATTTTCTTTTGAGTAGATTTGTGGGATGCAGTTGCACATTGTTGGAAAGAGTGGCATACCATGGCATATGAGCATTCATTGCTGGCCCCAAATAGACCAATGGTTATGGAATTGTTTGGGCTCATCCCCAACCAGGAAAAGTTCAAAGTGAATATTGCGATGCTAGGGCTATTTTGGAGGGATTGGGGGTGGAGTTTTGGTTGGCCCCCACAACAACATGATTCATGGAGGCTCTATTCTTTGTTGCATCAGCAGCATCCGTTATCCCCTGTTCTCAGTATGAGATGTGTGTCAGTTGATCTTGCAGAAAAGTGGGTGCGTAGATTACATAGTGTCTGGTCCATTTGGCTTTCCTATAAACTGCAGGTCTTTGCATGACTTGTCATTTCTCCAGGGAATACCCTCTAAGGCCAGGCTGGCAAAGAGCGGGATTTCTGATGGTCTTTGCCTTGTTGTCACCATTTTGAGAGGGTGAAGCACATCTGATGGAATGTTAGTTTGCTATAAGTTGTTGGAAGCATATACAAGACCGATACTTAGTTCTACTTCAAGGAATGATTCACTGGCATGCCGCCTTGTTTGGTGATTGTCTAGCTAGTTCACTCCATTGGGATTTGGCAATCCGTGAGAGTCTCTACTCTATTTGCCCTTCTGAAGATTAGGTTCATGTTTGTTTTTGAACAAGAGGTTAGGCCTTTCCTCTCTTTTTATACCATGTGGCATGATAAGGTACGTCACTGTTTGTTGGCTAAGGATGCCTTGTTGATGAAAGATGCCCAATCTTTAGATACAGTAGCTTATTCAGACATTATTTCTGCATTAGTAGTCTTAATGAAGAGGATATAAGCTCCATTGTATATACCTTACACCTTTTGATTTGCCGTTTGTAAATACTTTTATGTAAATATATGTCATATTTTTCAAATAAAAAAGAGTAATTTGGGGTGAAATGTTTTTGGAAATCTTATTTCTATATATCTTCTGGTTCATGGTCCTTTTTAGATATGTTGTTTACACATTTCCAGAATCGAATCTATATCTGTTTCCACGTAATTTAGATGTTATTCATTTTTTATACCATGCAGTCATTGCTATTAATTATATATATTGAGATTGTGGTGTGATCTTAATTTGTTGTTGGATGGTTGCAGCTTGCTGTCATTGGCAGAGATCCATTAATTTCTGACGATTCTACAGAGGGGTTTTTGTTGGCCCGTACTGCTTATGCTGTTCATTGGTTTAGAGCAGAAACAAGAGTGAGGAATTGTTGTAAATTTCTGTCTTGTTAATTATCTCAGATTTGGATTTAAAAACTAACCTTAGTTAATCATCTTCATCCTACTTTTCTAATTGTGAAGGAGAAGATGACTTCAATCTAATTTGTTGTTTGAATTGACAGGAAGGGTTTCCTATGCTAAGTCATCTGGCGGCTGCAAACTTTAAAAAGGGTGTTTCACATGTATGTGAAATCTTAAACTGTCAGTTACATGTTTCATGATTCTGTTTTGACTACCAAGTTCTATTGCAAGTCCATTTCTTTTGTTTCTCAAGTCTTGAAAGGTATGACTAATAGAAAACATCATTTTGTTAGGAATAAACTAGTACTATGTAACAAACATAAATACAAATGTAATACTAATAATACCAATAATAATAATATTAATACAGTTAGGTTAATAAAAAGTCAAAGGGAACATACCCCTCCGCCTCGTGACCAGTGAATGCCTACACAATCACAAGGCTTATTGTAATCATCAATCATTCATTCGTTATCAAATATTTACCTTTATATATTCAATTTCTATTGTAGAATACTTCTGTGTTTATAGTGCTTCTATTACATTGGTATCAGAGCCATTGATTTCGCCAGTCTGGGTTAATTCTCCAGACCATCAAACCGCTATCCGTACAGCTATCAATTACATTGCTGTACAACTAATTTGTTGTTGTACAACAAAGTCACGATCCTCCAAAATCTGGACTGCACCATACTATTGCTGTTGCTGTACAAATTGCGTAGTCGTCTGCACACGTGCATTCAGCAGCCATCCTCTGTATTCTATACGAATTGTCTGTACCATTTCTTTTGTTTCTTTATTAGGAGAGATTGGGTGCTTTGTTTAATAACAATTCAATAGGGTTTAAAAATCTTGAAATGTATGACAAATGGAAAACAATCCTTTTGTTAGGAATACATTAGTACTATGTAACAAACATAAAGACAAATATAATACTAATAATAATAATAATAATACAGTTAGGTTACTGAAAAGTCAAAGGGCATGTACCCCTTCGCCTTGTAACCAGTCAATGCTTATAAGCACACCATCACAAGGCTTGTTGTAATCATCAATCATTCATTCATTATCAAATATACCTATATATATATTCAATTTCTATTGTAGAATACTTGTGTTCATTGCACTTCCCCTACATTGGTATCAGAGCCATTGATTTGGCCAGCATGGGTTAATTCCCCAGACCATCAAACTGCTATCTGTACAACTATCAACTACATTGCTGTACAACTAATTTGTTGTTGTACAACAAAGTCATACGATCTACCAAAATCTGGACTGCACCAAACTATTGTTGTTGCTGTACAAATTGCGCAGTCATCTGCACATGTGCATTCAGCAGCCATCCTCCATATTCCATATTAATAGTCTGTACCAGCAAGTTGCCATTGAAATTGTCAATTACAACAGTCAAAATCTGTACTTGCGTTTTTTGGCCATCAAATTAATTAACGTCCTTACGTCTACATAGATGGCATTTTAATTATCAAGCCGATTTTCATACAAATCTATACTGATTAGTTATTTCTCTGCAAGGTCCTTACATAGCCGTTGTTCTGTACTATCATTGTGCTCCTCTGTACAGCACACTGTTGCATTTTGTACATGTCTTTTTTTGGGGTAATATTCTGTACAGTGTACATTTTATTACTTTGAAAGGAAAAACCATACATCAGTCTTTATTGAGTTGCATCATAAGAGTCACCTAGCTAGCCCTCCCAGCAGGGAAACCAGGCCAGCGAGCCAACCAAGTTCAAAGTTTAAACACTAGCCAGTGTGGCCAAAACAAACTATAACCGCAATTAACCAGACAAGACAGGAAAGGAGAATTATCCACCAAAACTAGGCCAACTTTCAATCGATATTAAGACCATAATAAACTAGACCTGGACCTAAACACATTAGATGTCAACAAAGATAGTAACTATTGGCACCTTGGTACCCAACTGCTAATCACGTGGTTGGGGCATCGGCTCCCGTGGCTTGAAGACTTTCCTTGTGGTTAGCTAAGCCAACAAATTGATCCTCAAGATGAGCTCCTTGATAGCATTAACAATCCGGTTTAGGCTACCATTGATCCTTAGAATTTGATCATCGTTTCATTGAATCATCGCTTCAGCTCTCTTGCTTGTATCCAGACAGACATAGGATACTCCATCAATGCTCGACGAACTAGAGCTTTCATTTGCCAGTAAAATAGAATTCTTTGGCATATCTCATCTCATGAATGCGGGTTGAGCCCGCGTCATCCACCTCGGATGACCATTGTTGCTTGACTTGTAGGGACTCTTGCGTTGCCTTCCCTGCTTCAATGTCCCCCTCTTCCTAGTCCAAAAACATCTTTGTCTCCTCTGTAACAGCCTGGTGGTACATTGGCTTTTCCTCCACCACCTCTATTTGCAACGCGAGGCATATGGGTGTCTCTTGCATTTTGACCCAACCCCTTTCTCGACCTCGGCTTGACCATAGTGTCAAGACCACTCTCCAGAAGACCTCCATCGTCCCAAACCTTTCGTATGGTTTCTGCCTCACACACGGACTGCAAGTAAGTCCAGGAATTGCCCAACCCTTGACTAATTCCAACAGCACACGATCCTCTCCATGGCCCATAGATTAACTCCATCACGGAATAATGATCTCACAAGGAGTGGATTTGGATAACATTTTGCAGTCTCTACTTCACTTACTGTTAAAGTTAGTACAATTGCAAGACCCATTCTCAAGGAGGATGGTACCCTAGTCAGTTAACTAGGGCAGAGTAAGACCCTAGAAGGTACCCTAGAGTCCACAGTAGTCTCCTAGAGTTCTTGGTCAGGGACCAAGCAAGCTGATGCCATGGCAAAGTCCCTAACAGATGGTTAGGGCCCCTATATGTCTGTAGGGTATTCTGGTCTGGGACCAAGCGGTTCCTCCAGGAGCACTCTAGGTCAGTTAACCAGGTGAATCTTGGTCAAGTTGACCAAGATGACGATGTGTGATGTCCTCTCTCCTAATCGGTTATTGCTAGGTTGTTTCTCAAGGGATTGCCCCCCCCTTGATGATGTCACTAGCAACTAACCCTTAGGAGCGGTATTGAGGACTAGAGGATCACATCATCTAGTTTGGATCTTCCCCTTATACAATGATGATAAAATATATGAAACAATGTACCTTGAGAGAGAGAAAAGATTAAAGTCCAAGATCATCCAGTTTGGATCTTCCCCTTATACAATGATGATAAAATATTTGAAATAATGTAGCTTAAGAGATAGAAAAGATTAAAGTCCTTGCTGTTGTTGGTACTTTGGGGTTTGTTTGTCAACCTTTATGGTACACCTTGGACTTGTGAGTATGAGGGTTGTCTTACCTTCTTATTATGACCGTTTTTGGTTGACTTATGGTCCTTTATCTTACTTGGTCCTAACACTCTTATTATGATGAATTTTACTTTATGGTTTTAATTGTTTAGACTATTGATACACTATCCTAAGTCAATTTTATTTTATTGTTTTATTTTATAAAAGCATTGGACCACTTTATTTTATGGTTTTATTACATAAGACCATTGTACCATTTTTTCATGGTTTTATTTTGTACCATTTTTATTTTATATTTTATCTTTGGACCATTAGTACCCTAACTTAAGGTTTGTCAAAGTTTATAAATTTAAAGGGTTGATTTGATCGTGGCATCTGGATTTGATTCCTCGTCTGACCCCGCCGCTAGCATGACTGGGTTCTCTGCCTTAGCGTGACACGTTCCTCTGCTAGCGTGACTGGGTTCCTTGCCTTAGCGTGACTACTTTCCTCTGCTAGCGTGGCTGGTTTCCCTGCTAGCATGACTGGGTTCTCTGGCTTGGTGTGACTGCTTTCCTTCACTAGCATGACTGGTTCCTGCGCTAGCGTGACTGGGTTCTTTGCTTTAGGGTGACTGCTATCCTCCGCTAGCGTGACTGGTTCCTTTGTTAGCGTGACTGGGTTCTCTGCCTTAGTGGGATTGCATTCCTTTGCTAGTGTGACTGGGTTCTCTACCTCAACGTGATTGTGCTCTCCTACTTAGCGGCCTTAGCTGTGCTCTCCTACTTAGCGGCCTTAGCATGTCCGTGCTTCTTCTCTTGCCCCACGACTAGCGTGAACATGCTTTTTCTCTTACCAGCATGACTGGGCTTCCTTGCTTAGCATGACTGTGTCTTCCTCTGCACACATGTGACTGCTCATGCTAGTAAGCGTGACTGTGTGTTGCTGCTCCATGTGACTGTGTGTCGTTGCTCCATGTGACTATCTCGTTGCTCAATGTGACTATATCCCTGCCAACGTGATTGCGTATCCCAGTCAGTGTGATTGTGTCACTGGTCCACTACTCCACGTGTCTGTATGTCATTGCTCAACGTGATTGTATCCCTGCCAGTGTGATTGTGTGTCTTTTACCTAGCGTGACTGTGTGTCTCTTGTTAGTATGACTGTGTTGCTAAATCTTGAGTAATTGATTGAAGTTTCTTTTCCTGTTGACTAAGACTCTGAGGTCTGTTTTCCTACTGCTTTAAACCTCTTAAGCTCTCTCTCAAGGTACACGCCATTTGTTCATCTAGGTGACTTGGCATCGGACCGCCGCACGAACCTTGGGAATGTAGTAGGTCCTCTGTTGTTCTTCGGGGAATTCTGTAGATCTGCCGTTGTTCGTAGTATTTGTCTCAGCCGGGGTCTGCCTAATCCAATAATCCTTCAATATATATATATGTTCAAGGACAAACAGATGTTTATTTTCATCTCCAACCCTTCGGTGACAAGATCAAAAACCTAAAAGTATCCGAGTATAAGTCTGATTCAAAATAATTCTAAATTAGTATTGTTATGGTTCTTTACTGCCGTTATCTTCTTTACATTATTTTATAACATTGTTCTTGTACATGGCATTTGACAAATCATCCCAAGGACCAACTTTAACGTAGTGCCCAGTGGAGTGTTAAAGTTAAAAGAGATGAAAATTATGTTTGATTTGATTGTTGTTTAAATTTATTATAGCAATACTATTTTAAATCTGGTTTCATAATTCTGTTTATGCATTAAAGTATATATTAATGTTATACCTAACCCTAAAAATTAACATGGTATCAGAGCTTAGGCCGTAGCTAATTCTTTCATGCATCTAACATAAACTACATAGATCCTAAGGCAAGGTTTATACCTTACTCAACTTGATTAGAGAAGCTTATTTGACATACTCTCCAATTTGACAAGTAAGGTTTAAAAATGACTACTCCTTTAGTAAAATCAGAAGATAGGCTTTAGGGAGCCTCAAATTACAATGCCTGGAAGGCTAGGTTTCTAAATATCCTAGAAGAGAGCGATCTAGATGGCTTGGTTACTAGAGTTGTTAAAGAGCCCACTACAGCGCAAGGAAGAGCAACATTCAAGAAGAAGCAAGCCAAGGCGAAGAGAGTTATCTTTGACTCAATTAAAGACAACATGATGCCCGTAATAGCTCCCTTAAGGACAACTAAAGAATGCTTTGATGCTCTAGCTAGCCTCTATGAAAAGAAAGCCCCCACTCAGAGAAGGGCTTTGAAGAAGCAACTTCGTTCTCTAAAGATGGAGAAGGATGAAACAATTGCTACTTTCTTCTCCAAGATCTCTCAAATAATTCTCTAGCTAACTTCTATGAAAAGAAAGCCCCCACTCAGAGAAGGGTTTTGAAGAAGCAACTTTATTCACTAAATTCACTAAAGATGGAGAAGAATGGAACTGTTGCTACCTTGTTCTCCAAGATCTCTCAAATAAGAGATCAACTCATGGCCATTGGAGATAAAGTAGAGGATGATAATCTCGTGCAGACACTATTCGATGGTCTTCCTGCATCTTGGGAGACATTTCTGACCTCAGTAAATGGAAGAGAGGTTCAACCAAACTTCAAAAGGTTGTGGCATGATTGTCTAGAAGAAGAAGGAAGGATCCAAAGTAGATGCGTGCCTCCACTTGAAAATGATCATGCACTAGCTGCCAAATCAATTGAAAGGAAGAATATTCCCTAGCACAAGGATAATGGTAAGGAACCACAAGGTAAGTACTTTCATAAAGCTAAGGTTAGATGTTATAATTGTGGTAATATTGGTCATTATGCAAGGGACTACAAGAAACCACTTAACAAGAATTGGCATAGGAAGAAACATCATGCCTCAGCTGCTACAGAAAAGGAACAACCTCAACCAAATAAGTCAAGGGGTGACACCAAGGACCCAGATCAAGAAAAAGAATATTTCTTGGCTTCAACACTCACCTGTACCATCCCCAATCTATCAGATTCTTGGTGGATAGATAGTGGAGCCACCAAACATATGACTGGATTCAAGAAGGCCCTTGCAGTCTTTGAGGCCAAGAAGGTCCATAAGAAAGTGGAACTTAGAAATGGAATTACCTATAACATTAAAGGAGTTGGTGCAACTGCCTTGCAACTTGGTTCTTTACTGCTGCTATCTTTTGTGCGTTATTTTATAACATTGTTACTGTACATGGCATTTGACAAATGATCTCAAGGACCAACTTTAATACAGCGACCATTGCAGTGTTAAAGTTGAAAGAGATGAAAACTATGTTTGATTTTATTGCAATTTAAATTTATTAGAGCAGTACTATTCTGAATCTGGTTTCATAATTCTGTTTATGCATTAAAGTATATTTTTATGTTAAACCTAACCTAACCCTAAAAATTAACACCTACACCATCCTCCGTCATTATTTCAGTGATATGCCTTTGAATGATCCCATAATCATTAAGTGAAAGCTCACCTAACTTCTCGTGACAGTGTCAACATTCCTAGTACACCATCCAATCCCCATATATGGGCTTTATTCGCCAGCCTCCACAGTTACCTCTACGCATGTCAATCAGACCAAGAGATTTATGTTGTCATCATGTGGCCGGATGGTGTAGCAGGTGTCTTGTCGTTCAAGCCATCTATGGCCACCGCTCTATGCACCCACATCTAAGAGTTGCATTCGTACATGTCGTACTTGTTGCTACCATTCTATTTTTTGTAGTGTACTGTACATCCATACCATCCATTAATTATTTACTCAGTGGTTAGTTCGTATGTTGCTTTTAAAAAAAATAATTAAATTTTTTTTGTACAGGTTTTATACAACTGTATAATTTCATACAACATACATTCAATTGCCGCTTTTTAACTCGATCTATATGATTGTGTAGTTAAACCGTACACTCGACTCTTTTTAAATTTTCGTACGACCTTTAGAAGAGAAGTCACAACCCCTAATTCTCTTATAAAACTTATTAATTTGGAAATTATAAATTATTGTCAATTTCATTATAAAGGCAAGATATTAAAAAAGACTTTCAATTCCTTATTTAATAAGGAAGTTTATCTTTCTAAACTTTATATATAAATTGTATATAAAGTAAAAGGAAGTGGGCCCCACCAAAATGGGTATTAATGAAGAAACACTTTTTTTTTTGTTATGCCAAATTAAGAGAAAAAGTCGACATAATAACGAAAGAGGCATCAAAAACATTTAGAGGCAGTCTTAGAGAATGTCTTAACAAGATAACGGAAGAGTTTGAGTCTCTATGGAAAATCCTGTTACGATTTAGAAACGATGATAGGGACAAATCAATGAAGATAATTAATGGGCGTAATGAATGGATTGGCCAACCCATTGAAAGACGAGAGGATTCAATGATAAAACTAGTTACCTACAAAGATATGCCACTAAGTCCGGACATTTTTACTCTAGAAAATGAAATCATGGTAGCATACAACCTAGATTCAGACAATGACGAAACACCGCTAAAAGTATCACTATCATCACTTTTATGCTACAATCAGTTTCATGAAACTGTTGAGCTACAATCATAGTTTTAAAAATCAGAATTGGATGTGGAATCGATCGAGGGTCAGTTTGGACTTGAAATTGGAATCAATAATGAATCGGTCATAAATTGGCCGATTTGAATTTAATGACTCGGTTTACTAAAAAATACATAAAATATTTAAATTTCAAAGAAAAACATTTTCAAGATTTTAATCCATGATTCCAAAGCATTAGAGACAAATTATTTATTGTTTACTCATGTATATACCATATAAGTATATTGTGCAATACATATCTAGGAGACTAGTATTGGAATAAGATACATAATCTATGAGGCATATAGGCTATGTCTCCTGTAGAGTCCAAAAAACAACATGCTACATAGTCAACTACATATTACACATAGTTGCAAACATCTTCGATAAGTCTCCGATGTTCCGAGTGTTAAAAAACATGATCGCATAGCAATAAACAATAAAGAATAAACAATAAACAAGGTGCAAATATTAAAACACATCACAAGAGAGACACAAATATAATGTGGTTCACCCAAGATGGGCTACATCCATACAAAAATTGCTAGTCCTTTATTATTATACCGTCCAACAAAATGAAGGGATACAACCTGCAACAACCCTGTTGTACTTCCTCTTCACTCTATCACAGTCTCTCTCACACAATCACAAAGATTGTTTACAATGCTACAATACAATACAACACCTTGCCCTATTACAATTCCTTCCTTTTATAAAGGGAATACCATGGGAAAATACCACGGGTTGCCCAAATACCATGGGCTCATAAATCACCCATTATTGACCAAGTCATGACTTTGAAATTACAACATATTACAAGGCATTTTTTCCTAAACTTTTGCTATCGGGATGCTGCCCCCGAACCCCTGCAAAGGAGGGGGGGGCTCTCAAACCAGTCGCCGCCCCCCTCTGCACCCCTGTGATGTTCCCCCCTCGCCTCCCACCCCCCCGTCAGGTTTTGGGATCCGAACACGACTGAAATAACATCTCTGAATCATGAAGATCAGGCTCCATAACCAACACCGCGAAATCACGAACATTCTTATAACATAGAGCATCATATAGATATAGAGAATGCTAGGATGTTGGCCAAGTTTGAAAAGCAGAATAATAGGCTGAACACTGATTATGGGCTTAATTTGAGCAAAAAATAGAGATTGGTTATAAACACTTTGAACTTGGGAAGGGACACAACTCCTTATCTATGTTGACTCTCATTGAATATTGGAGTCTTGGTTTGACGGTTTGATCATTTGGTCTTCTTTGATGTCTAAAGTTGGCTGCTGTGTTTAATCTATTTCAGTAGAGGCCAACCCATTCACGGAGTGCTCTACTTTGGCTTGAAGCAGCTAGCGATAGAGTTGGCGTGTGGATTCATTTTTCTCATATTGCTTCAAGTGTGAGCTCCCTAAAGATGGGCTATATGTGGACTCTTAAAAGTAAAAACTGTTACACTTAAAAATTAAAATAAGTGAAGGGTTTTCCATAATTTTATTAGAATTGTAATCCCACAATATATTTGTAGTTAGTATTGATCCATGAGTTATTGGACTAGCGTTAACCATAACTTTTGAAAAATTCATTTTCATTGGGACAAAAGCATGTAAAGCATCTTAGTATCCTAGTTGAACTGATTAATTTCATTTTTTATTATTATTGACTCATGATGATGATCATGAGATGCATTTGTTTTATATTTTGATGACACAATTCATTTTTGATGTGTGATGTATCACTAGACATCTTGTATGTCTTATATATTAGTTTTCTTTCCATATCCATGGGGCGATGTGTTTATTTTGATGTTCTTGTTGCTTTAGATGTTCAAAAAATTGAAAAAAATGAATATTTTTGTATTGGCGCAGCAAAATTGAGGGTATAACCACCCCATACATAATTTGGAATAACAATAAGGTTTATTGTTTAATTTGTTGTAAAATCGAATTTGAATTTTTTTTATTTTCATCGTGATATAAAGGCCTAAATATTTTATTTAGGTTTGAATCAATATAACGAGTTTTTTTCTTCTTGATTTACTTGTTGCCTAAGTAACAGGACACTTCCAAATAGGGCCCGTGTCCCGTATTCCACGTGTCGGACACGACACTTGCCCTAATACGTGTCCGACACCATAATTTTCGTGTCCCAAAATCTGGACACTTTCCAACACGTGTCGGACACTTGCCAGGAACGTGTCCTGATTTCTGGACATGTGTCCTGTCAAAAAGGGTATACAGGAGGAGGAGGATAGAGAAAAGAGCTATGACAGTAATGTTAATTTTGACATGGAGGAGCAGGAAGACGATTGACAATGGCTAGTACCATTGATGAGCTATTATATTCTTACCCGTGGCTATTTAGTATTTTGATTTTGTATCTAGTAGGACAGTAAATACTAGACTTAGTACTAAGTAGTATCTACTCTATTTTGTATTTGTCGGTGGCATTCTCTCGAAATACATTTTGATTTTTGTGGTTTATTGAGAAATATCAAAAATGCAATTTATGGTTCAAAGTTCATGATTCATTGATAATTTTATTACTGATTCATCATTGTCAAATTTCAATTGAATGATATTATGATTGATGTACATTGTATATACTTCTAGTTTTTAAAAAATGTAGATCTTTATGTTTTTTTTAATATATATATATATATATATATAACGTGTCCCCCGTGTCCTATTTCTGGGGTCGTCGTGTCTCGTGTCGAATACTCGTATTTTCGTGTCCTCCGTGTCCCGTGTCCTCGTGTCATGTGACTTAGCTTGTTGCTTATTTCTATTTTATTGCCTTATTCCTAATAAACCAATTGTAGATTTGGATTAATAACTCGGAAATATTTCAACAACTTTATGTTTTGTTGATGAGTGGTATCTTATCTGGCCTTTGAAGATTAATTTATATGTTAATTTCCATCAAGCACTTAAGATCGAATGTGATAAACTAACCCATTTTTCCTTGAGTGCACATGAATAGAATGGACAATGTAGCAAACAACCCTTTGTCCATTGTTGGTCGGAGGTGGAAAACAAACCTTTCATCTACAACACCTTCATTGTAGTAGTGGTGATGTGGCAAACTTAGTCCCTTCCTTTTGTAACATCTTATGACTCCATTAGTCGATGATTGATAGGCACTAGTTTTCTCCATTTCTTTTCTCCTAGTTGTACTCTTTTCCCTATATTATTTGTTTTTCAATTTCCCATTTCCACCTTTTCACTATACTACATCTGCAATCACTTTGTTAAGACTTACTCTCCTTATATCATCTTGAGCTTTAATGCGTTAGTCTTACCAACCTTATGTAGGGATACCCCCCTTGAGTTGGAGGAGACCCAAACTAAAGAGGGTGTTACTGAGCTGACAGTGGGCAGCCCCTCTTGGTTACCCTTGAGTTAGCATTGTTATTTTGGGCTTTAACTCATGTTAATCTGGGAGGTAACAACTTGAAACAACTTTTTTGACGCATGTGTCACTCTTCTAATGTATCTTAACAACCTCCACATGTGTGGCTTGAAATATTGGATTAAACCATGCATAAATAATTTCCATGACATGGTAAATAAAATAATCAAGCTCACTTGTCATTCTAACCACATTAACCTAAGTTGCCAGGAAACTTGGGTATGGGCACACCACTTTTTGAAAAAGGGTACTTGGGTACTGTATCTATATATATATATATATATGTGTGTGTGTGTGTCATATTCACATCATACATGCATATAGATTTCTTCATAAATTATTAATCATTTCTCATAATTATAAATTCGATGATTATTTGAACAATGAACATTCAGATTGAAATTTTGAAACATAAAATTTGATAAATCATAGACTCGGTAGATATGAATTGGAAGACTGGAAGTTACATAAAATTTGATAAATCATTGTACCAGACAGCTGTAACAGACAATCAAACTCAGACATGAAGGTACACTTGAAATCTTATTTTGAACACCTATTTGTACTACTGTTACAGTCAATAAAAAATTGCAAATTGCCAGATATATTCTTGCGTTGATGTGAGTGTATTTCTCAGTATTAAATACTAAGTTTCTAGGAAAGTTGAAACGTGGGTACGGGGACGGGGACGCCACTTTTTAAAACAGGTACATGGGTATGTCGGAGGTACTATATATATATATACATATACATATATACATACATATATATATAAATATATACATATATATATATATATATATATATATATATATGTATATGTATATATACATATATATATACATATATATAT
>LPNX010411837.1:338691-395319 GCA_001517045.1 Pseudotsuga menziesii
ATTAAATATTATATGTCCATGACACCATGAGTTCAAACTTTATTGCCATACTACATCCAAAATTTGCCTAAAGGCATTTTTAGACATGGAAAAGAAAGTTCAAAGCAGTAAACATTGAACATGAACAAGATAATTGATTTGGCTTCCTCAAGCCATGTCATCAACAGCCTTAGGATCAATGTCATTAGCATCACTAAGGTCCTCTATCACGTCGTCGCTGGAGTAGTGAGCACTGTGCACTAGCAGTGAGAAATGCAGTGTTGCGCTGGTTTAGGTAAGGGGCAAGGCCCACATAACACGTGTTTTAGTGTTTTATTATTTAATTTTTAAAATTTTGAACTTCAAACTTTGCAAATTCTCATCCGGAACAATGAGCTAAAATAAATTGTCCAACGATTGTACTAGCAGCGTACCCAAACACGTGGTATGACGTACCAAAATCCATGCGAGTACCCTATTTTCATACATGAAGCACCCGATAGGTGAGGTTGGATTTGGGTACGGCTGGGGACGTACCATTGAAGTACATAAGTACCTGGTACGTGTAAACGGTACTGGTTCGTGTACCCAACCCCCCGGTACGGGTACCCATGCAACACAGATTAAATACATATGTATATTTTTATGTTCACATTTGGTAGTCAAATGATGTTCCATGAGTGCTACACACAAAACCATAAAAACATTCATTGTAGATCAATGTAAAATCAATCTACAAGATTTGGACAATATTCAGTGGAATTTGAACAGTGTTTCTAAGTGTTTGACATAAATCTTGAACTAGACTCCATACGTAGTTAGCAAAAAAATAGTTTACATTTGGTAGGGGGTCATTACATATTCCCGAATAGATTGCATTTTACTGAGTCGGTTGTACCCCTAGAGCACCCAGTACGGCGTACCATTTTGCTTATAAGTACCCCTTTTTTTATAATGGAGTCTCCTGTACGTGGAGACGTGCCCTACGAGTACCTAAGTACCCGGTATAGGTATGTGTACCCTACACCTAGGTACGGGTACCCTGGCTACATAGACATTAACCAAGCGAACAACCAACTTGAAGATATGATCCCAATGGAAAGTGCCAATGAGGTTAGATCTTCCTTGATCAAACAATAAAATATTCTTCAAGAGGAATGCACCCTAGGAGGATGAACTCTTGACCAAATTCCATGATTTTTAGCTTTGCAAATGCCATGAATTTTAACTCAACCTCTCCAAGCCATGCAATATTATTATACTTGTTTGTCTTAGCACAAGTGCCAATTATTGAGGGTGCTCTTAGGACAACCATAGGAAACCTCAAAATAAACCGTTTCCAAGTGAGAACAAGGCCAAAAGAGCAAGGGTGTTGAGCAATGGGCCTCCATGTGTCAAAATCCCAAGTCAAGTCAACCGTCAAATACTTCATTATTAAATTCCTTAAGTTAGCACTCCACAAATGTTTGATTAATGTGTCCATGACAAATTATCCCATGTGTGAGATGTCGCCAAAAGCTTTAAGGTTTTCCAATCAAGATCCTTCCAACATGTTCCTTGTGCAATATTCTTCAATGGAGTTTGAACAAGGGACCATTGTGCCTAGTGTCACCCTCCTAATTGATGATTAAAATAATATTAGGTGTAAACCATAAGTACTTTGGTCAATTATTGTGATAGACATTCTTTTCCTTGAATAACTTTAATTAATCATAAATTACTTCAAAAAGTGGAATTATCAAGTTGAAGGGTTCCCATTCCATTAAATAATTAAGTGTTAATGAATTGCATCAATACATTAGTTATTCATCCTTTAAAATCATCAATTAAAGGGAATGCGTCATCTTCTTAGCAATGTACTGTCGGGCACACCATCTTATTGACTTAACACAATGAAGACATGAAGACACATAAACCAACACTTCCTAGACAACAACCATAAACCAAAACTATACCATGAAGAACCATCATCTCCAAGCGAAAACATAAGTGTACTCCCCATCCATGAAAATATCTAACCATTTGACCTTGTAAAAAAAACCTCACAAGTGCAAGCCCATGAGGGGGTAATATGAGGTTCACCTGCTACAAAAAGTGTTCAATAGTTCAATTCCCATGGAAATGTGTTGACACAAAATGTGGCAGTCTCGATATTGGTAGTGGAGAATGACCACCAGACCAGTGAAGCCTCAGGAGTTTGGCCCAAAGTGTCATGCCAGGCAGATTCCTCTCTCTTTAGGCTTCTTGGATCTGTTGAATACAAACCCAAACTAGTCACTAAAGGTGTCCCCAGTCTTGCTTTCCCAAGTACTTGTCGATAACTCAGGTTTCCTAAAGTAGTCAGAGAACACTATTCTTATTGACTTAACACCGTGAAGGCATGAAGACTATCAACCAACACTTCCTAGACAACCACCATAAACCAAAACCATACCATGAAGAACCATCATCTCCAAGCCAAAAACATAAGAGTACTCCTGATCCATCAAAATATCTAACCATGTGTCCTTGTAAAAAAAACTCACAAGTGCAAGCCCATGTAATATGAGGGGATAATATGAGGTTCACCTGCCAAAGAAGTGTTCAATAGTTCAATTCCAATGGAAATGTGTTGCCACAAAATGTGGCAGTCTTTATATTGGTAGTGGATAATGACAACCAGACCAGTGAAGCCTCAGGAATTTGCCCCAAAGTGTCATGCCAAGGAAATTCTTCTCTCTTTAGGCTTCTTGGATCTGTTGAATACAAACCCAAACTAGCCACTGGTGGTGTCCCCAGTGTTGCTTTCCCAAGTATTTGTCAATAACTCAACTTTCCTAAAGTAGTCATAGAACCGCTTTTGAGAGGGAAACAAGGCACCTTTGAGGTTTTATAATATATTTGATAAATTGGTACCTTGGGGGAATCTCACTTGAGAGCTTTAAGGATTTTTGAAATTGAAAGTGAGACCCAATAACACAAGAAAAGCAAAGGACAAATAATATTAAGCACAAATTACTTGGGTGAAGGCCGTGATCACTAGCATTAATAGATTTGGGTTATTAACTGCTTGTTGCATAGATCTTGCTTATTTGGGGAAATGGATCAGCAATTAAATCAAGCTAAAAGATGCCCCAAGGGACAAGATGCTAGGGGTAAAAATATACCAACTCTCACTCTCACTTGATAATTACTTAGAGAAATGATTTCAGGCAAATATAACAGTTGGGTTTGGCTTAGAAAAGTTCAGAACAAGGAAAATGCACATGCAAAGGGTAAAAACATGTTGTCAGATGGCTGAAAATTCTCTTATTAAATCAGTGTCTATCCTAGGGGTGACTTGGAGTCATAAACTATGGATTCCTACTAACAAATAAATGCACAAGAAAGCATCTAAATCTACATCCAAACTTGTTCTGTAAAGAACCCCACATGCAAACACGAACAAAAGGCAAACAATGAAAAAATTAATGACAAATGGATTTTGGAGGTTTTCAACCAAAAGTCTTGTGGTAGTTACCTTGTTTCAGACTGTTGATGAAGTGTTCTCTTGTCCCCAATAACTTTTGAATAGATTAAACTTATGAACAAATCTCCTTCTCTTGCATGGGTGCACTTAAAAGCCTTTCCTCGTCAATCTGCCACGTAAAGACCAAATTAGTAAGCAAATCACTGTACTAGCTCAAACTTAAGTATGAGAAAGTAAGAAGACAGGCAAATCAGCTCAAGGACTGGCGATAAATGGAAAGGTTAGAGCATATTGATTTCAATGGTTAGAGAACCCCCTTTGCTAAGACACCCAAGGCGCTTGGGTGAATTCGACTCTCTTTCTCTTGCATGCAAACTCAAATAAAAATGCTCGAAACAAGATGCAATCAAGATCTAACACCTAATAGGGATTGGCAATAGACCATATTCATCAACACAACCCAGAAACAAGAGATTATGAAAACACAAAAATTCTGGTTTTTATTATTGTGGAAATGGTGGCTCACTTTCTTTTATAGAGAAAGAATGAGCAAAATGCCTAGCCTTGAGAATCAATATTTAGGATTAAAAGATGAGTTCACTAGATCAATGGATGAGAGATTCTCATTTACATTTTTAATAAACAGCTCGAAATGACTATCATGTCTAGGGAGGCAAATTACCTTCATGAGCCCATGTTTATCTAAAAAAATCACAAGTGATAACTCTAATACATGTTTGCGGCCACTAGGGGATCCCCTTGCGGTCCCTTCCCCCTTTTGCATCATTACATTGACCCATCGTTTACCCAAGATGAAGTGGTGTTGGTGCGCCCCCCTTGAGTGAATTTGCCCCCCCTAGGTGAGCCATGCCAAAAATCAAGTGAATATATGTTGTTTTGCCAAGGAAAAAATGAAGATGTGTCTAGGCACACATTATAAGGTTTCCCATGTCACCAAGTCACCACTTTACTTTTTTGGGATTCCATTGCATACATGATGAACCTTAGTAAGATTTTAAATTGGACCTTAGGATAAAATTAAATAATGTAGCATTAATTAGATCCTTGTCTTCCCTTGCTCATAATGGAAAAATGATGTGATGGATGATTTCCTTGACCCTCAAACCATAGTGTGGGTCATCTTAGTGCCAAAATCCAATCTATAATTGTGCCTAATTAAATCATTTCCAAATAATTAAATCAGACTGGCTAAAATTACAACCTCAAGAAAATAATTCCATTTTTAACGAATTATCAAATAATGTTGCAAATTTTGTTTGGAGGGATTCGATTGGCCTCCAAAGGCTGAAACATGATGAATGATGATTGAGTGAATGACCCATGCTGTTGGTTGACCTCTTTGACAACGTTAAAAAGTCAAACTTGGTCAAACTTTGATCGATATGCTAAATGATATGAGGACCATATATCAAGCATGTAGATGAGTATGTAATTATGTGAAGTATTGATGAACAACTCAAGATGAGGTCCCATCCTATAACCTATGATTACCATGTGACTCATTGCACAACATGTCCTCAAAAGACAAAAACATAACAAAACATAGAGTAAAAGTAAATGAGTTATATGCATATTATCCTCTAACAATATCATCACAGTATATTGCATAGATCAACCTTCCTCATTGGGTAGAGTGAATGGTAAAGCAATGTATAGGCTAGTCAACTGAATTGTCTGATCGGTGGAAGGCTATCCCCTCATGGAGAAGAGGGGATAGCAAGGGTCTTTGTGACATTAGTTAGTTTGACAAACACTAAGGAGCAAAGTGTCTCACAGATGGATGATATGCTTAAAAGGCACCCCCTTGACTTTAGCAAGCCCCCGTTTATTTCAATTTCACATTTTGCTTTTCATTTTCAATTTTTTTTACTCCTTTTCTTTCTTTGGATATTTTGTTTAAGCACATTATTCATTTGCAATTCTTTATTTGGTTAAACACAGAAAGGTACTGCCCTAGATTTCCTTTTGGGCAACAGTTATAACATGGCCTTAGCTCCACTTCCAACCACTGTCCATAGGTGTGACAACGTTGTCATAGTAATGGCTTTTTAGAGCAAGTAGGCTTAACCTCTTAATTCAAAGAGAACCTACCCTCCATGTCACTAACCAATTTCAAGGATGAAAAGACTTGTTTCAAGACTCAAGGGTACACTTTTGGTGACTAGACCACCTATGCTAAAAACCCAACGTCAGTAGCGAATTCGATAGGGAAGGTTAAGTCTTCGAACATTTTTGTCATACACATCAGAGCCGAGACATAGGGGAAACATGGAGGCCACCCTTGTTGATTTTTCTTTGTAGTTTAGATGTTATTAACATATTTATCACATAAACATAAACTGCATGCATATAAACGATCACTGGAAGAAACACATTCAGATTAGAGACAATTTTACCTTGGGAAAACCTCTCATGAGAAAAACCTAGCAAACTTCTCTAGATAAGATTTTTCAACAATATACAAAGTCTAACCTAATGCTCGACACTAGTTATAGAATAATGATACAAGAAAGATACAAAATAACCTCAATCCCGAAGATGAGAGAGAGAGAGAGAGAGATAAAACCCCCAAAATAGTCTTCACAATGCTTCCTTGAACTCTTAGCTAGTCTCCCTTGCATCTGTTGCTCACGTTTCTCTTGGTTGAGCGAAGTTGTTTGTTGTAAATGAGCCATTTATATTGGAAAATGTCACTTTTCTTACTGGGCTGACTTGTCATTTGGACTGGGTCATTTTCCCCTTTCACTGGGTCGACTTGACCATTTGACTGGGATAATTTGATTGGGATGACTTGTTATTCTTTCTCGTGGAATATCTTTCGAAGCTACTCAAAACATCAACACTTCCCTCTTAATGAGGAAGGTTTTCTTTTGGTTAGGATCTTCGGTATTGCCTTTTTGCTTGTTGACTTTTGGAATCTTCTATGGTCTAGAGAAGTTCTTTGTGATATTGCCATCCTATGCGATGTTCTCCAAGGTTTGACCGCTTTCAAAGTGGTTTCATTCTTCTTTTCTAACCCACTGCACTGTACTAGCCAACTCTATGGCTATCTGAACTTTCCAAGAGGTTGACTGTTCCTCGACAGTCCTAACTATAACTCACTTGAGTATATGATAGTCTCGGAGACCTTTAACTAGTATCTGAGGCCTATTGATAGTCTTTGACTGCTCCCCAACAATCTTGACACTCATGAATGTGTGCACTCTACATGAGCTACAAGAACCCTTGGCTATCTGTATTGCAGCCCATGGTTGCTTGAGTCATGTACCTTTACTAACCAACATATGAGTCAGGTATTCTTGAATGATTAATCTTAAGCTATGTATTACTGAGTGGCTTATCTGCTGCATGGCTTTTTTAAGCCATGTACCATTGCATAGCTAATTTGAGCCATATACCATTGTATGACTATCATGAGCCATATATTACTGTATGGCTAATTGATGTCTGAGCCATGTACCACCGCATGGCTTATTGTTGGGGATAAGTCTTGAGTCATGTCCCACATGAATAACTGGTGCAGATTTTATCTATATGTTGTTGTCAATGTTTCAAATCTCGGACTCGGACTTGGAATCGGTCAAGGGTCAACTCGGACTCGGACTCGGAATCGGTAATGACTCGCCTGATTTGAATTTAATGACTCGGATTACTCAAAAAATACATTAAATATTAACTTTTAAAGAAAACCAACATTTTAAAGATTTTAATCCATGCTTGCAAAGCATTAGAGACAAAATATCTAATGTCTACTCATGCATATACCATATAAGTGTGAATATATCAAAATGGCACCTAGTGTACTGTGCAATACATATCTAGAACAAAAGACATAATAAATGAGGCCTAAATGGCTTGTAGAGTCCAAAAAAAACATGCTAGGATGCCACTACATCATATGTCTATGATCATACATCTCTTTTTGTTTAGTCCTCTGCTCTTCAAATTCATCAAACTGTTGTTGCAACTCTAGCCTAATCTCTCCAATAGACTCTAAATCAGCTTCCCATGGGACAATATTTCCTCTAACAACAACCAACTGTTGTGTAAATCTATTAATGCCCCTCCTTTAATCCATTTCTTACAACACTTGCAATACATTTTCCCTTCAATGACATCAACCTGGATCCATGCCTGATATTTTCCTTTTGGGGCCAATCTAGAATCTAAATGCAAAGCAAATCTAAACATGCAATGAAAAATTAAAAAAATCTTATTATTTTGGCAGCAACAAATAGAAAACATGACTAATATTTGTCAATTTAATGAGAAAAAGAAAACAATGGCTAGCTGGCAGCTAACATACATCTAGGTAACAGAAAACCGACCTCCAACAGTCCAACTCCTCCAATCCTATTCATTGTTTTTCGCTGTTGGATGCTCCTCCAAGCCTCCATGAATCCAAACAACAATAATGCCAAATGCTCACAAACATCTTACAACATAAGTGTGAGACAAATAGAGAGGCAAGGGGTCATCTTATGGCCTCAAGTTATGGTTAGAATAAGAAAAATATTAAAAATAAAAAATAAACATGTTATTTTGGAGTCCGCATTCTTGTGGGTGTCTGCCACAGCTGACTCGGCTGACTCAGGTTGCAACTCAGCCAACTCGGACCCCAACTCTGCCGACTCGGACCCCAACTTGGCCGACTAAGTATAAAATCGACCACTCGAGCCGAGTTGTAGGCCGAGTCAGCTTGACCAGGGGTCAACTCGGCCAACTCGGACTCGGACTTGACGGATTTTTAAAACACTGGTTGTTGCATATGAAGAAACATCAATACCTGCTCTCAACTAGAATAGTTATTCTATGCTACACCAAGCTTGTCTCGAAAGTATTCAAACTTTACTTTAAACAAAGGCTTAGTAAGTATATCGGCAATTTGCTCATTCGTGGAAACATACTGAAGTTTCACTGCTCCTTTTTGCACCACGTCTTGGATATAACTGATTAGAAAGCTTTTGAAGCCTTATTGCTTTTCATCTGATTGCAATATGCTCTGCCTGGAGCAACATCTCAGATGTCCTCTTTCTCGTCCATTGCAGAGTCCACATATCCTTGTAGCTTTATCTCTCTGTCCGAGTCATATCTGAGTCCAAATCCAATTGTACCATGTAGGTACCTCAACACATGCTTTGTTATACTTGTCTAAGCTCTACCATGCCCTGACTACAAAGCATATATTCGGCATGGCGTTGACCAAGTTCTTTTGGGATCCACTCAATTGTCTGTGAGATCCTCCAAATCTGAAGAAGAATCACAACTTGAGATTCGTGTGGCCATGGACTTGCCACCCATCATCCTCAATTTCTTTAGGATCGCAGCTGAATATTTTCCTTGACTGAGGAAAATCTCATCTAGTTTCTGTGACACCTCTAATCCCAAGAATCATGACTAGATTCTCGAGTTTTGAGAACCGCTCCCTCTTGGATTACTTTTGTATCTTGTGTTGTAGTCACTCCCTTTGAAATGGAGCTTTCTGCTTTCTCCATTTCTAAGCACAATGCTCCCTCTGCATTTGGACATCTTGCATTCTCTGCATCTGGATGTCTTGCACTAGAGTGACTTGCAACCTTCTTTATTGTTGATCTTCTATGTATCCATCTGTGTCATCTCCCTTCAAATGGATCTACTAATTCGAGCTTCTTGCTCTCATGATCATTGGATACTAAGATCCTTCATCTTGAACTTTGTGAGGAGCTCCTTTTTTGCACCCATCTAAGAGCTTCTTAGGTCATTCCCATATAGAAAGCATCTTCAATCTTGTAGCAAATATTGAGATCTGCATCACTCTTGGTGAACACCAAGATCATCAAATAATTGTCAATCCTTGCATAACATGCCCTTGATGCCTGCTTAAGCCGGTACAAAGCTTTCTTCAATTTACATGCATGTGACTCTCTATCATGAGTCTCAAAGCCTTGTGGTTGCTTGATATACACTTCTTTGATCAGACCATTCAAGAAGGCGGTCTTGACATCCATTTGGTGTAATCTCCATCCCATCACAGAAGCTTTGGAGATAATAGCTTTAATGGAAGTGTGTCTAGCCACTGGAGCAAACGTCTCCTCATAATCTATTCCCTCTGCCTAAGAGATTTTGCAACATGTTTGATCTTGTAAATCCACTTGGAAGTTACCACTGGCCTCCCTTTTGGTCTTGGAACCACCTCCCATACATCATTCTTCATGATTGATTGGTGCTCCCCCATCATGGCTTCCTTCCATGTGTGTTGATCTGCAACTTATTCATAATTGGAAGGTTCTGTATCAATGGTGTCACTCATCAATGCCATGTAGCTTGGATACTGGCAAGGTCTTTTGCTTTCTCTGAAAAACTCACCGAGAGCACCATACTATACATTAGGTGGATCTACCAGTCTTCTGGGTCTACATCTCATCATGATCTTCTGGAATATGTCCTTCCAGAGTAGAGTCATTTCCCACTGCATCTTTTGGAGTTTCTTGTTCCTCTCTATCCTCATCCCTGCGAGACTTCCTAGATTTGTTGAATGTTGTATCTTCATCAAAGGTGACATTCATGCCGATCTTGATCTCTTTGTCCAGGGATGTGTATTCTATAAACCTTTGAAGACTTACTATATCCTTCTTTTCTGAAGGTCCCATCTCCAGGAATCTTGTTTTCCATTATCTGGAGAAAACACTTGATCTGAGCATAAGCTGTCGTACTAGATACATCTTCCCATAAGAGCATTGGTAGATCTTGATCATAGATCATCGTCTCCATAATCTTCACAATGGACCTATTCTGCAACATATGACAGAAATGTCCACAAGGGTCAACCAATACTAATTTAAATAGTTATGCTATTTATCAGTAAAACAATAATTCAAATCAAGCAAATGAAACTTATTACACAAAGTATAAAATACTTATCTTTACTTGTTTGGTTGAATCCCTCTTGATCTCTGCCTCCTTGCAGAAATCACTGGATTTTCTGGAAGTGTACTCTGCTTACTTGTTTGGTTGAATCCCTCTTGATCGCTGCCCCCTTGCAGAAATCACTGGAGTTTCTAGAAGCGTACCATGCTCCATCATCTGGTTCTCAAGACCTTGATCTTCTTGTTTGTCAAGTCTAGGACTTGTTGAAGTCTCCATCCTTGGTCCTCTTGTCTCCTAGAAGTACTAGATCCAAGATCACCTTGGATCGACCTTCATAGCTAAGAAAATATCTCTTGGCATTCTTTAAGTGTACATCTTTTGCAATATTCATCAATTCTGTCTTCTTTTTTTTTGAGGTGGAAGTTCATATCCATGACAATGGAAGCATTCAACTTTTGAAAGATCCTTCTTTTGTTCTTAAGTTGTCATGTCTCTAGAACCACCATTATCTATGGATGAGATATCATTGTCTTTCAGTTTGGGCATAATTCTAACAAAATCTAAAAATCTAACCTGGAAATTGTAGTAGGAGCTAGGTCAAAATTGAAGTTTGGCAACACTGAAAATGGCCTCCACAGATAGATGTGGGCGCCCTCCTAGGGCGAGTTCAAGAATGCTAAGGTTGAACCCAATTTGTAGATAGAAGGGTTTAAAATTGGAATCCCTAGTTCTTGACCCTCGATAGGGTTAGGTCGAAAATTGAAAATTCTCTGAACTGAAATATGATTTTGTAGATAGGTGCGCCCTCCTAGGGCGAGTTCCAATGTGTGAAATATGAATCCAATGTGTGGCCAGAAGGGTCCAAAACTAAACACCCTAATTCCTTGATTTCAACAGAAATTAGGTCAAAAATTGAAACTTCACAAAACTAAGTTCTGCTTCCACAGATAAGTGCGTCCTACTGAGGGGTTTTTCAAATACTATTTTTAAGTCCAATCTATGGTGAGAAATCTTTAGAACTAGAAATCCTAGTTTTCAACTTACAACTGTTATGGCTGTTGCAATGGCTTCTTTTAGCACTGCTCTGATATGATGTTGATTTTTCTTAGCAGTTTAGATGTTATTGACTTATTTATCACATAAACATAAACTATGTGCATATAAAGGATCATTAAAAGAAAACACATTCACAGTATACCCAATTTTACCTTGGGAAAACCTTCTCACAGGAAAAACCCATCAAACTTCTCTAGATAAGATTCTTCAACAAGATACAAAGTCTAACCTAGTGCCTGACACTAGTTATGAAATAATGACAAGAAAGATATAGAATAACCTCTGGGCCCAAAGAAGAGAGAGAGAAAGATAAAACCCCCAAAATAGTCATCACAATGCTTCCTTGAACTCTTAGCTAGTCTCCCTTTTGCATCTGCGCACTTTCCTCTTGCTTGAGCGAAGTTGTGTGTTGTAAAAGGACTATCTTCACTTCCTTTTTATACTGGAAAAGGTCACTTTTCTTACCAGGCCGACTTGTCTTTTGGATCGAGTCATTTTCCCCTTTAACTGGGTCGTCTTGACAATTTGACTGGGTCGACTTGTCTTGGGCTTGTTATATTCTTTCTCGTGGAATATCTTCTGAAGCTACTCAAAACATCAACAATCCTAACCAAGAGGTCATAGAGGGGAAGTTCCTTGAGTTATTTAGCCGTATCTGGATCAACATGATTTGTAACATGCAAGGTGAATGTTTGGAATGTGGATAACAAAAATATGTGGAACCAAGGGTCAAGTGATGATCATTGCAATTCTCTGGAGACCTGCAAAAGAAAAACATGTATATAACACACAAACAAACACTAAATGTAATGCTATGCAACTGTTCTACTAATCATACTTATCAGATAATCACAAGTCATAAAATAAGTCGTACTACCAGTCAGTTTATCAATACCAAACATAATCGTTCATACAATGTCCTCTGGACACAACATGTGACACACAACTGAAACTATAGAATGCTATCATAGGCATACATGTGAAGCACTGCAGACTGGGATCCAACTTCAATGTTCAATAGTGGAGAAGTCCATTGTACAGAGGTTCCAATATGTATGGCAAGGGATCACAGAAGTTCTGTAAATGACTTGGGGCCCTGCTCCAAGCGTAGGCCCACAAGAACTGATCTACCTGTGATCTTGGAATGTCCTCAGTCCATCAATCACATATGATATAGCTGTGAAGCTCACTGTAAAGGACTGAACAAAATTTGGTCTGCTCTGGCAAAAATGATGACTAATCCACCCCTAAAGAATCTGTGATAATAGAATGATAAATCATGCCTGCTTGAAAAGAACCATTATACCTAACTACAAAACAAAACCAATAGATACCTTTGTTTCTTAATGTGTTAAACATCTTTTATTTTCCAACAATGATAGATTTTCTTCTTTTGTATCTGAATATTTGAACAAGCAATGTTGAAAGATGGAAGAATAAGGCATACATATTCACTTCTTAGTGTCAGTGACAGTTATCAATGAATGCAACTGATTTCTTGTGTAATTTGTGTATCAGGCTTGCTGGAATCCACACTTACCCGAAGAAAGTGCTGTTATTTTGGAAAATGGTGAGCTGCGCTTGTTTGATATAAGTTCTTGCGCAGAAGCTTTAAACTGTCCTGTGAAGTTGAGTGGAAAGTCTCTTCCTTTGGAACTTGCAAAACTTAGAAGTAGTGAGAATACTTTTTCCAAAGAAAGAGTAGCACGTAAAAAGTTTTGGCAAGGGATTTCAGAACTTGACTTTCAAAATATAGAAGACTCTAAAGAGAGCTGGTGGCGTTGTGAATATGGCTGGCATCCACGGACATTACTTGTTGCAGGATGGAATGAAGTCCGATTAGTTGATTTCAGGACTAAGAAAGAACAAAGCTCAGATTATTCTAGTGTGTTAGCAAAGGC
Organism: Pseudotsuga menziesii; assembly: GCA_001517045.1. NCBI lineage: Eukaryota > Viridiplantae > Streptophyta > Pinopsida > Pinales > Pinaceae > Pseudotsuga > Pseudotsuga menziesii. The sequence continues at coordinate 351,943 of LPNX010411837.1, forward strand.
AAACCTTGAAGGATCCTTGTATTGCAGTTTTCCCTCAAGAAAAGATCGATTTGTTGCTTTTGCAAGGGCAGACTATGATATGTTCCAATTTGCAGTTGCCTCAAAACAACACGTCTTGCTGTTTGACTCTCGGCAACCTTTGACACCAATTCTACAGGTAGTTTCATCATGTTTCTTTGCCCTGCATTGTGAAAAACAAAATCTGTACTTCAGCTGTCTGAAAATCCAGACTCCATGGTACCTATGTGAACTGTCATGTCAAATTGCAATATATGGTGTCTATATTTAGCATCCGAGTATATGAATGAGTAACTTTGAACATACCAAGGTGTGTACGCTTGAGATATATGTATGTATTATATTTTGGTCTTGATGTAAGTTTTAACCAAATAGGTAACACCCCATTGAGACATTCGCTGGTGTAATTTATAGAGATGTATTTAATTTCTGTACTAAAGTATGATTCCCTATTTTGTACCAGAGGTCCATGTAATAACATCATTTGATAGAACATTAAGATAGTTTGGAAATGCACATATTTTTGTGGTTTTGAACAATTTAGTTATGTCATTAGCTGCCCAGTTAGAGTAGTTCAAAAATTGTGTCATAGCCAAAATTTCAAAACAGATTTTTCCTTCTTCTGGTTCTCTTTTGTGGTTTATCATTTCTGGCCATTTCATTGAGGAATATCTTATCAGACTGTGCAGTGTCTTATTTGTTAGGAGCAGAATGCTGTTTTACTCATTATTAAATGAATTCCGTATCTGCTAACTTATCTATAAATCTGTTTTCCTTTTTCCCAGTGGGAGCATGGATTAAAGCAGTCTCCAGGATATTTGCAAATGTGTAGGCTGTCAGAATTACGCACTTCTATTGGGAACGATTATAAGTGGGCATCTGATTCAGGTACGACTTGCTAAGTTTCAGATATGAAATGAAACTTTTTTTATAGTTTTTGGAAGACCCAAACAAGATCCATGGGGTGTCATCAAAAGCAGAAAACATAAGATTTATACATCTCTATATAGCTGTTTAGAATATGTGATATGCAAGCATAAAACATCTCTCTCAAATTATGTTGTAAATCAATAAATTTAATGAACTGTTTCTTTTCTATCTACGATGAAAAAATATTTATAATTTCTTTCTATATTCTAACAACTCCTTAAGCTTCCTACATGCTTGGCTAGAAAATGCAACAATTGTTCGATATGATGGCCATAATTAGGGCTGGACGTACTGATTAGGACTTGGGCGTATAATAGTCTTATTAATAAAGTGATGGAATAATCTTTCAATTAATGTAGTCATTTAAAACTTAGGTATTCAAGAGTTATATAACTACTCCTCTCTTTCCTACTTTGTAAAGACACATTGCATCACTCAATATGTAATTAGTCTATTCTTTCTCACTCTTATGTGTATTTCTGTCTATGCTTTGGTGTAAAAATTGACATGGTATCATAGCCACTGTGGAAGAGATGTGGATGAAGGATCCAAGAGACTGCTATGATCAGAAAAGGCACCAAGGGACTGCAATCGCACACATTTGGATAGAAGCATGGCAATATTTTTTTAATTTCTCTTCTGAAGGTGGCAATACCTGTCATAATTGAGTTGTCAAACTGATAGTGAAGACATACATTCTGTTATCTGCAAATGCTAGCTGACTCATCATTGTTATTGAAGGAAAACAACAACGCTTGAAATAACCTGAGGGTGGTCTGTAAGGGGGCAGACTTCCACTTCTGTCAGATGGCTCTAGGTCTTGGGTCGTTGACCTATTTCCTTACGTCCCAGTAAGACGAGCTCTTAGCCAATCAAAAGCAATTTTAGGTCTTTACGTAATAAAACTAAATAGTTTAGTAAAATATTTTGCACCATGTAGTTCATCAAGCAGTTCATCAACAAAGGGAATTCAGAGAGATTATCTCATGAAGTATTGGCATTGCGAAAATGTGGAGAGGAATCTGTGAAGAGGTTAACTGTTGAGGTTAAGGAGAGAGTGGGTCCTTGGGAGGCTACTCGTGCCCATGGATACTATGAAAGATTACATGACCCTAGATTACACACATCGTGTATATTGTGCCGCTACATGAGGCATTCCCAACCAGCACCACCTGTGTAGATAGGTATGGGAGATTCCACCCCTATGTAGTGTAGAAATATTGACAAAAATTTTAGGCTTTTGTCAAACACTTAGCTTACCCAGATTTCAGACTTCAAACTTGTCATTAATAAAAACATTTCTCATGTATTTGAATCAATAACGCAACAAGCCGAAACTCTGAAACTAAGTCTGTAGCAGCTTAAAATCACATAAAAAACAGCAGAGTGATAAACCCATAAAACAACAGAAATTTGGTCAATGTGACCCTGCAAACCTTCCTGGTAAAACTAGTCCAAGAGAAATTTTATTGCAGCATTTTTCAGGCAGAAAATTAATTTACAGAAGCATTTATAACAGCATCAAATGATTGTACCAGTGCCTCGATTTCCATGCCCACCTCGATTTTTGTGCCCAGCAGACCTCAAAAATCATGCCCAACAATTCATATACTGTATGGCCCTCGAAATGCATTCCCAGCAGTTTGCACCCTATATGTCCCTCCTCGAAAAACGTGCCAGCAGATAAAGTATGGACTGTACAGTTTCAGCAACAATAAAGGCCTTGGGAAACGTGCCCAACTCGTTGGGATTCTTGCCCACTTGAGAAAAAAATTTATCCTTGAGATTTGTGTACACTTGAAAAAAATGCAGCTTCCTCTCTCTACAAATAACCCAGCCAAAATGCTCACTCTTGGAAATGCTTTCTTTCAACTTGTCATGCACACTACCCTAGGCTCTCTCTTATAACTTGAGAGCTACTTTTAACTTTTCCCATTCCCTAAATCCAAAGGCCAAGATTAAATCTTGCCTTTACAAGATGAGTGTTGAGAAACTTTCCCCCCCAAAAGCGGTTGCATTTAAGTTTAATAAAATCGCCTTTTACTTTATGAAACAAGTGCACTTTATGTCATAAAGTCACTTTATAAAATTAAAACAAGGGATATTTTATAAAATGTCCCATTACATAAGAGTCACTTTAAACTTTATAAAACAACATTACAAAGTAAAGTAGCCTAGCTAGTGCATGGTCACTACCGCATACAAGACAAAACATGTAGAGTGCCTCTAGAGCTAAATCACTAACACTACTCACTGCCATCATCAACAGGTCCCGTCCTCAAATCCGTCACACTGTTCGCTGTAGGAGCTCCCTCTGAACCTGGAACCAACGCTACTACCTGCACTGAAGGTGAATTTGAAGATAACCTTCTCGCAGCCACCCTGAACCTTGAGCTCCTAGGAGAATCAATTCTCCACTCTTGAGCATTGTTTCGCTCATGTTGGCTGAGCCTCCTGCTAGTACTCAGAAGAGACTCCCTCTCTTCCATCGGAACTCGAGACTGTACCCTTGGCGCCATTGCAGCCTTAGGAGCCTCCTGCTCCTCGTATGTTTCATCAACCGTGGGTTGTGCATTGAACTTGTACAACTCAACGAACCGATCACCAATTAACTGTGGATCAATCAGTCCCTCTTTCTCCGAGTATATATAAACATGACCCAGATCATCTCTATCTAGAAAAATGTACACATCTCCCCTCGAGAACAATGACGAATACCTTGCATTTTTCAAGGTTGAGACCGAGAGCAAGTTTATGCTCATCCTTGGAACAAAGAGGACCCCATCTTGATCAATTTATTCTCCATGACTAAGTTGGAGTCTGACATTTCCAACTCCATGCACTGCACGTGCCTGACCCCCTTCTGACTAAACGAACTGGTCAGGACCACTCTCAGAAATGATATAGAATATATGCCATATTCTGGTCATATGACATGAGGCTCCACTGTCAACATACCAAGTACCATTCTGAACTACTCCTTTGCTATCGACACTAGAAATAAGAGAGAACAACGAGAACTTCTCGAATCTTCTCGCAAAGTTCTCTTATTCTAATGTAGTTGCAACAACGGTATCTTCCTCCTCCTTCTTCTTCTTAGGACAATGAGAAATAAAGTGTCCATACTGGCTACAAGGAAAAAATCGAACTTTGCTCAAGTCCTTCTTGGACTTCTTCTTGTTCTTCGCAGAAAGAGCAACATTCTCTTCATTAACACCCTCCTTCTATCCACTACCTTGAGATCCTTCTTGGGTCTCTGCCCGAGTGAAATCAACCCATAATCTGCTCCAATCTAGAAGGTTTTGTCGAGCAACCACACACTTCACAAAGACTTCCCATTCCTTAGTGGAGCCATTCAAGGCTATCCTTACTAACTCAGAATCAGAAATGACTTCTCCAAATGCAGCTAGCTCATCTTTTATCTAGGCCAATCGGGTAAGAAAAGATGCTACGCCCTCACCCTTGGCCATCTTGGTTTCCTGCAATTTTTCCTTGAGAGTCATTATCCGGCTCTCATTCTTAGCCTCATACAAGCCTTTCAATGTAGTCCACATTTCATTAACAGTTTTCTTCTCAGCTACATGTGGAATAAGGTGGTCCCTTATACCATCCAGGATCAACCTTTGGGTTTTGGCCTCTTTTATCTCATGAATATCCACTGCAACAGGATCAGTTTCAGGAGGAGTTACCATGGTGCTAATTATGTTCCATAGTTTGTTTTCCTTGAGAACAACAGCCATCTTGACTTTCCAGTGCAAGTAGTTGGACATACCATCCAACCGATCCTCATATCTGATACAAGCAGCCATCTCTGCTATCAAAGAAAATAATAGACCACCAAAAGAACAACAGTTTACTCTTTCTTCACCACCTACAAGTCGCATCCATATATGGTCTTCCAATATACAAGTTGTTAAAAAAAACAAGAACTCCTTTCCCAACAACTCAACACTACTGTTGTAGCCACAATCGGTTGTAAACACAGAGCCTCCGCTTGGATACCATGTAGAAATATTGACAAAAATTTTAGACTTTTGTCAAACACTAAGTTTATCCAGGTTTGAGACTTAAAACGTGTCATTAATAAAAACACCTATCTTGTATTTAAATCAATAACTCAACAAGTTGAAACACTGAAACTAAGTCTGTAGGAGCGGAAAATCACATAAAAAACAACATACTGATAAACCCATAAAACAACAGAAATTTGGTCAATGTGACCCTGGAAACCCCCCCCCCCCTGGAGAAAACTAGTCCAAGATAAATTTTATTGCAGTATCAATCATGCAGAGAATTAATTTTCAACAACATTTATAACAGTGTTAAATGATTGTACCAGTGCCTTAATTTTTGTGCCCACCTCGAGTTTTGAGCCCAGTTGATTGTATGGCCTCCACAACAGCAACCCACCTCGATTTTCATACCCAACAAACCTCGAAAATTGTGCCTAGCAAGTTGTACATTGTACGGCCCTCGAAATGCGGGCCCAACAGTTCGTACCCTATACGGCCCTCAAAAAAGGTGCCCAACAAATACAATATGGATTGTACATTACTATACGGTTTCAACAGCTATAAATGCCTTGGGAAACGTGCCCAACTCCATGGGATTTTCTACCCAATTGAGAAAAAAAAATTCTCCTTGGGATTTGTGCCCACTTGAGAAAAATCCAGCTCCCTCTTGGAAATGCTTTCCTTCAACTTGTCTTTCACACTAACCTAGGCTCTCTCTTATAACTTAGAGTGACTTTTCACCTTCCCCATTCCCTAAATCCAAAGGCCAAGATTAAATCTTGCCTTTACAAGATCAAGGGTTGAGAAACTCCCCCCAGAGCGGTTACATTTAATTTTAATAAAGTCGCCTTTTCCTTTATGAAACAAGTGCGCTTTGTCTCATAAAGTCACTTTATAAAATTAAAACAAGGGAATACTTTATAAATGGCCTTAAACTTTATAAAACAACATTACAAAGTGAAATAGCCTAGCTAGTGCATGGCCACTTCTGCATGTAAGACAAAACATGTGGAGTGCCTCCAAAGCTAAATCATAAACATGTAAGACATTATCTTTTATTCATGAAGAGGATCCATCCTTTTAGTGGGGAAATCCTAAGCAAATTAGGCGAGATGACAATCCATGAGACAACAACTCAGGGAGAGTAGCTCGGGGTTCTGCAAATATAGGAATTTTCGATTTAGTGGGGCCATCCTAAGTAAACAAGCAAGTGGATATTCAAGCCAAGAAAATCACACGATAAACGTGGTTGACATGTCAATTTCCCATTTGATTTTAAATATACCGAGTCTTAACACTTTATTGTTTGAGGGTTTTTTCTTAGTAGGTATATTGTCAAAATTGATGGAAGAGTATTTTCCTAAGTCTTTGCATGTTTGAAGTTAGTACAAAGATTATCATTTAAGCACCATATGTTTTTATAATTTTTTTCTAATATAGACATGCATTTTAGAGGATGAGATTGGGAGATAATTGAAGTTTGTTTCATTTATAAACAGTGTTTTGTCAAAAATTTCAATATTTGTAGAGTGTGTTGGCATCAGTAAAAGTAGTAGGGTTGTAATTGACTTTGTTGGTGTGTGTGACAAACTTGTAGGTTAATGTAGGGTTGAGGCACAATTCAAAGAGATTATCTCATGAAGTATTGGCATTGCGACAATGTGTAGAGGAATCTATGAAGACCTTAACTGTTGAGGTTAAGGAGAGAGTGGGTCCTTGGGAGGCTACTCGTGCCCATGGATATTATGAAAGATTACATGACGCTAAAATTACACACGTTGTGTATATTGTGTCGCTACATGAGACGTTCCCAACCAGCACCACCTATGTAAATAGGTATGGAGATTCCACCTATGTAAGACATAGTATTTTATTGATGAAGAGGATCCATCCTTTTAGTGGGGCCATTCTAAGCAAATTAAGCAAGATGACATTCCATGAGAGAGCAACTCAGGGAGAGCAGCTCAAGGGTGTGCAAATAGAGGAATTTTCAATTTAATGGCGCCATCCTAAGTAAACAAGCAAGCGGAGATTCACACGATCAAAAGGGTTGACACGTCAATTTCCCATTTGATTTTAGATTTACCGAGTCTTAACACTTTATTGATTGAGGGTTTTTTGTAAGTAGTAGCTATATTGTCAAAATTGATGGAAGGGTATTTTTCCAAGTCTTTGCATGTTTGAAGTTAGTACAAAGATTATCATTTAATCACAATATGTTTTTAGAATATTTTTTCTAATATAGACAAGCATTTTAGAGGATGAAATTGGGAGATAATTGAAGTTTGTTTCATTTGTAAACAATATTTTGTCAAAAAATTTGAGATTTCTAGTGTGTTGGAAACATTAAAAGTAGTAGGGTGGTAATTGATTTTGTTGGTTTGTGTGACAACTTGTATGGTTATTGTTAAACACTAAGATCTAGCAACACGATTGGTAGGGATAAAGTTTTGAACTTAAAAAATGGGCGTTCTATCCCATAGAGAAGATAATGAAAGGTTTAATGATGATATTTTACCGTCTGGGTATAATAATACTTGCAATTTTTTAATATAGTTTCTTAGACAAGCTTGTATTGGGAAATGAGCATAGTTTTAAAAACCAGTCAACACAAACTCGAACTCGGTTGAGTTGACTGAGTCGACCCCCCTAGGTTATGAGCTAGTCCTTAAACTGGCTTGGTTGACTAGTTTGGTACCAAATTAGTCGAGTCAAGGTTTGACTTGGCCAGTTCGGTACCAAACTGGTAAAACCGACCGAGTCCAACGTAAGGGCCAACATTGATCCACACCCATTCACCAATAAATTAGCACCACCCATCATCGAAGGTGCAGAACAACAACAAAATTGGTTGATCAAACACACCTAGAGCCCTGCCTTTGAGCCTTGCATCTATTATAAAAAAATCATAGCACCTACTAACCATAGTTTTAAAAATCGGAATCATTCGAGGGTCAACTCAGAATCGGAATCGGACTCGGAATCGGTCGAGGGTCAACTCAGAATCGGAATCGGTAATGAATCGGTCATAATTCGATTGATTGGAATTTAATGACTTGGTTTACTAAAAAATACGTAAAATATTTAAATTTTCAAGAAAAACAACATTTTCAAGATTTTAATCCATGATTCCTAAGCATTAGAGACAAAATATCTAAAGTCTGCACATGTATATACTATATACCATATAAGAATGAATATTTTAAAATTGCACAAAGTGAATTGTACAAAGTGTATTGTGCAATACATTTGTAGGAGACTGGGATTGGAACAAAATAAATAATATATGAGGCCTATAGGTTACCTATAGGCTATATGGCCTATAGAGTCCAAAAAAAATGCTAGATAATTAACTACATATATCATCAACTACATACTATATAGTCCATTGTCCCCATGGCTTCCCCTCATTGACACAGTCACACTGTTTGCAAATTGCTACTACTGCAGCCTTACTCCACAATCAGAATAGGGAATAGGTGTAGGGAAATAGAGTGTGTGGGGCGGGGGGTCCATTAAGTAGATTTAGGCCCTATGGTTAGGTTAGGTTAGAAAAACAAGGCAAACAATGAAATTTCTGTGTTTTTCAACTCTGCAGACCCCCCATGTCTAAGAGTAAAAAAATCCGAGTAAAAAATATGAGAGTAAAAAATCGATCGATCTAACCAGTTTGGTACCAGACCGATCAAGACGGTGTGTTGTCTGTCGAATGCACATCGTCAGCAGAAATCTTTTGGACTATTGTTACCCAAGTGGGAAAGGTGTGGCCTTGGAGGCAAGCAAAGAGCCGAGTGCTGTCACATGATCCCAACTCCTTCGTTTAGGCTAATTCCTAACGAAGCCAAGGGGGGTAGTCCCTAAAAACGACTTGTCTAAGGTTCTTGTTGTTAAAATGTTTTTGGGTGAAGATGTGAATAAGTGTTGTTTAGGGGTTTTTCTGAGATACACAATAATCAATTAAGCAATCCACGTTGCTATTTGCAAAACACGATATAAATTGCATAAGAAGACTGAAATTAAAGCATCCACAACGTGAATAACTTAGAATAAACCTGACAAATGGTCCAAATCAAATATTGCAGAAGAATTGAAAGACTAGTGCCAAAAAATGGAGTCAAATAGTGTTGGGGATGTTGAGTTACAAGTCTTGATGATATTTGTGAGATCATTTTGCAAATGCTCTTGGTCGATTTTATTGTGTATTTTTAAGGTGATCTTGTTTATTAAGTGAGGGGAATTTCCAACCGGTACGCAAGGTATATATTCTAAGTGGCCCCGTTCAAGGACATGTTGGGCCATCCAGTTTGCAGTGAAGCATTCAATAACTTTCCAACCACTGCAAATGAGGAGAGCTACCCAGCGCCCCTAGTAAGGATTTGCCCAGTTAGAATATTATCGCGTTCAACGCCGGTTCGTTGGTTATGGGGTGGTAAATTTTATTATGATTGTAAGTGGAATTAGACGTGTGAATTAGCAAGTTACAATGCTTCTGGGTATCCCGAACGGGTAGAGCATACACATTGTAGAATAGTAAGATCCAATTTTATGGGAGATTGTGAGTTGAAAATTTTATTAGCACACATAGCTCTCCGACAGAGAGTGCTCTTGATTCACCTTATGGTGAGATTCAAGAGTCTTATCTAATCTACAATGAGAATGCAATGCAAAAATGCTCTCCGACAGAGAGTGCTCTTTATCCACCTTATGGTGAGATTCAAGAGTCTATAATCTACAATGAGAATGCAATGCAAAAATGCTCTCCAATAGAGAGTGCTCTTGACTTGTCTTATGACAAGTTCAAGAGACTTTAGGTTCTTTTTATGACATGTTAATCAAAGAGGAAGATAAACATGAAATAGATAGCATGCAAGTGATGAAATTTAATCTAGCTATTAGTGAAAAATAAAACTAAGTCTAAAAAGCAATCTAATCTAAGCAAAGAAAGACAAAAGAAACACTTCCCCCAAATAGGGGAAGTAGGAAAGCTGTGGGAGGCTTGACCCCACTAGCCTTTTTTATTAATGAATTACAACACTGGGAATTTAACCCTTGAGAAGAAAGCTTAAAAATTAAGGAGGCCTTGATGGCTTTTAGAAAGGATGTGATTTATTATCTTCTTAGTTTTTGCACTTTGTCTTCAATCTCCTCAGGTCCTTGGACTTGTCTTTAGTTGGCCTACTCTTCGGTACCTGCACAAAAGAGAAACACTCATGCACCCATTATTTGTTAAATGAAAACCAAGTAAATCTAGATACAAAAATAAGACTAATCTAAGTGCGAAAAAAATCTTTTAAAATGCAATTATTCGAGTCTTTTTTGAAGTAAAACTAGGAAAAAATTGCATGTAACAAGGAGGAAAAAAAGGCTGAAAATGATGAAGAAACGGGGCAGCCAACAAAGAAGTAAGATGGCTGCAAGAAATGAGGAAAAGGGGCAGCCAAACAGAGAGAAAGATGGCTGCAAAAAAGTGACGAAAGAAGGCTCAAAAAGTGCCAAAAGTGGCTGAAAATTAACCCAAATAAAAAATTAGTTGGTAACAATTTCGATAGCTAGCACAATTCTTTTCACCTATGCTTCTAAGGCTTTTGCCTATACCAGTTCAACTTAAATTGCATCTTATTCTAAAATTAGTGATTTTGCTATCTAGCCCTAGCTTATGTTGCTCGTTCGAATATTTCCACTTGGTCAACAGACACATTCATTGGTTTAGGGTAAACCTAAGCCACTTATGCTTAAAGCTCAATTTTATCTGGGACTAGATCTGGAGGGGATGTTTCTTTCTTGTATCTGCTAGGGAATATGGCTATGGATAAGCATTTGCCTTTACTCTCGGTGTCGCTTTCTCTGATGCTTCAACAGTGGGTAAGTAGACTGACCATGAATGTGCTTTCTTGGGCTTGCTTGGCATGGACTTTATGGCACTTTACATTCGAGGTTGAGACTTGCATGTTCATCACTTGCACATCAATCATCAATTTCACATTCATCATTTATTGCAAAGTCCATATCGTGATTATTTTGTTCACTTGTTGGTATTACTTTAATGCCTAATAATAAAGAGGATTTTAAAAAGATTGGTCTCCTGGAGGAGGCAAGAGATTGGTTGGTAGATTGGTTTACTTGATTGATGGTAAGGGCTAAGTCCCCTGGTTCGAGTTCGTATTCGAGTTTGTGGACTTTGAAGTTCTTCGAAAATTCGGCAATGAAAAGTTTAATGATAAAACTCGGCATTTAATTCGAGACTAGAAAATTTAATATATATATATATATATATNTCAATATTAGTATTAGTTTTAATAATCTTAGTGTCAATATTAGTTTTGGTTTTGGTATAATCCTAGTAATAATAATAACATATATAATATTAATAATAAAATTAACATAAATTATAATATTAATCAGGGCTTTTAATATTAATAATAATAGCATTAAGAATAAGATTATTAATATTATTATAAAATATATGAAATTGGTTTTCCATGAGCCAACAAACCGGTTTGGCATTAAGTATCGAACGGCTTGGAGGTTTTCTAGTTGAACATTAAACTGTTCAGACTGGAGAGAGAGCACAGCCTTTGACGACAAGCTTTGCCGCAGTTCTAGTCTAGGGCATTGAGCGAAGCACAAAGTCACATGGGTTTTTATTTCTCTCATAGCATTGGGCAAATTGGTGAAGGTTGGTGTGGCTATGAAGTTTCACGTAGGTAGGTTGTCTAGTGTTAAATGTAAACAATGAACTCTGACAAACTTGATTATTAAAATTCGTCCTCCCGTAAAATTCGACAAATTTCGATTTTCAAGATTGAAAATCAGCAAACGCGATGACTTATGGTAAGGGTAGGTATATTTACCTACTTTACAATAATTACCCCTCATATACGCATTTGTTGGGCAGTCATGGTAAGGGGTAGGATATCTAAGTTGTTGTGGAGCGGGTGTGAAGAAAGTAGGGGCATCACTATCAGCGTAGGCATCACTTGCTATTTACTCAACATTTGGGACATATGCATAGGCAAGAGAAGAAGCATAGGCAAGAAAAGCATCAAAAGGAAAAGCAAAGGCAATTGACCTTGATCTATACCCATATCCTGTAGTTTCCCTTCACGTGGTTCCAAGTCTATGACCCTCTTTTTATATAGTTAAATAACCATTAGTTTACTTAGTTAATTGAGTTACAAGGTTAGAGCTAGGCGCAGATGAAGTCGAACCCATTCCATAACTTGCTCACTTGTCTTAAAGGTATGCCCTAATTACTATCCGGTAAATAGTTTGATGGATACCTTGTTATGTTCCTAGTTTTACTAATTATGTTCCTAAGGGAAACCTCTAGGGGTCATGGTATTGTATAAGTAGTATAAAGGAAGGAGCAATTTTCTCAACAATCCCTAAAGGTCTAATATTTTGATCCAAATATTGGATATAATCTAGTCCCCAAGCAAGCATAAGAGGCAAAGGTTTCTGCAGGAAAGGCAAGAGTAGTTTTGGATCCTCTAGTTTCCATTCGAGAACTAACAATAGATGTAGCAATTTAGGCAGCAATAAAATATATGTATATAACATATATAACAAAAAACCCAGAAGTAGTTTGCCCCACAGAGGAATAAGTAGAGGTAGCATCTCTTCCAATAACTAGGAACTCAAACTGGGGCTAGATATGCAACTAGGAGCTTAGCAACGGGCTCTGCTAGTGATGACTCAATTTATACCTTCGTTGATGGTGACTTGGATGCCTTAGAGGAACCCATCCTAAAAGGCCAATAAGTATCTCTTGGGTGCCCAATTTCAAGAGTTGGAGGAAAGCTAGCCTTATGAATCGACATTGAGTGTGTGGAAAGCCATAGTTCTTGTTTCGTTGAGAAGAAACGAGGCAACCCTAGAAAGAAGGAGAACGAAACTAAAAGGTGGAAACATTAGCAGTATAAAAAGTCAACAACTCAAGGGTTAACATAACCAATTAATGACCTTCCTTGAGCCAACCCAAGTCTTCATGTTGAGGTAAATAAGTAAGGTGGGAACATGACTGTGAGAAGCTCGAGCAAACAACATGGTTGAAGAAATTAGTGATTTAATCAAGAAAGGTTGGTCAACCATGTTTAAAAAAATCTACTTGGAAACCCTCCTTGCGCTATGCGGGCAAGCCATTACTCCTCATCCACAGCGCCACTAGTGTTCATCTCCCATATCACTTGTCTTATCTCCATGTAGAAGAATAAACGGGACTAGAGGGAGTAAGTTACTTGGATGGAAGGTTGCCCAAATACATCATAAAGGGAATTCATATGGATGAACATGCTCTGGAAATCTAGGTTGGCATTGAGATTGAAATGGCGGAGGAAATAGTGCACCAAAAGGTCTTTGGAGAATTACAAAGAGATGCACACAACTTGCATCCCCGCTATGAAATACAAAGGCATTTCTTCACGGTTGTAGAGGTCCCAAAGCACAGGACATGTAGGAGGCTCGTGATTGCTAACTTGAACAATGACCTAAAGGCTAGCAACAACCACATTTACTTCTCTTTCAGCATCGACTATCGGCCTATTAGAAACTTAGTTAGTAGAGTGTCATTATGCATATCATAGTCCACCACACAAACTTGCTCCAAACATCCTTTCATGTAATCATTGTTACTTGTTAACTGCACCTGTAGATCAAACACATCTTCACGGTAGACCGAGTGCTTAAGGTCAATAACTGGGTCTTCTCCCTCCTACGCTTGTTCTCTTTATTGCCCCACAAACTGCCATGCCCTTACTGATACATGCTTCCGCCCATAGTGGCATCCTTCTAATGCTCCAATATCGAGAGACACCTGATGCCACTTGTGCAAAACCCTTGCCTCTAACACTACCAAGCCAACTAAAACACCTCATCCTTCTGTGAAACCTTTGTAGCCTCCTCACTGTGTAATTCAAGCATGAACAATTCAACGTGTCAAACTATAATATGATTAGGAATTTGCTTGATAGGAGAATGCAAGCAACCCAAAGAAAGCTTACTTACCTTAATAGTTGCAAGCAACGAGAAGCACACATAAGATCTAGGCTTTGCGTGCATACACAATATGCAAGGGTTAGAGAGGATACAATGGACGAGTGGCCATTAATGATTGAATGAATGACATTGATCCGTGTGATGACAGTGAGAGTTATGCCATTGCAATTGTCTTATTGAAGCTGTTTGTCCTTATTAATGAAGCTTTGAACTTAGAGAGGCTACAATTGTGGTCTTGAAATCATCACAATCAATGCATTTTATAATTATTTCTAGGATTGTAGGACAGGATTCCAATCAGTAACTGTAGTCTTTGTTAAATGGGTAAATTGTGCATTGTTCATATTTTCTAAATAAAATTTATTGTTACTATCCTAGTTGTTTCTTGATCAACAACAATCTTCTTTCAATGACAATGACAAAGTTTTCATGACTCCACTTTTATCTTTTCAAATGAAGTATTTTCATGCTTTGGATTCATGTTCGTCACACAATAGCGATATTGGTTTTTAAACAAAAGGTTTACTTGCATCGCAACAATTTGTTGCAATTGGACGTCTCATCTCATCAAAAATTAAAAAAGAAAAAGAAAAAAAAAAGATACTAAACACAAAGAAACCAAGAACACATGAGAAGCTAGAAAAAAGAAATACTTCATAGATTATGTAGAAAAAAGAGCTCATGTCCTTTATATTAAAGGAATGGAAAAAGCCCCAAGTGCATAATCTCTATGTGCATGAATCTTAAAAGCTCTTAAAAATTATTTAAGTCATTATTACAACAGTAAAGCATGATTCCAACTAAGTCAAACAAGTGACTTTATTATTAGGAGCAGTCTAAAGATTATACGATTTGGACCTATAGACAACGAAAATCGGTCAATATACGACCAAAAAAGGTCAATATAAAGCTAAAATCACGCCAAATTGTATAATATTTAAATAATTCCTAAGTCTATAATCTAGGTGATCATTATTAAGTAAATAGCTTTAACATCCTTCCTTAATAATCTTTTTGAATCCTTGCTCTCGCAAATATTTGTCAATTTTGATGTACCATGCCCAACAAGCTTACTTCATCCCATCAAGAGCTTTCTTCAATCTACATACCAAATGTTGCTCCTTGAGAAGCTAAAATCCCTATGATTGGTGCATGTATACTTCTTCCTCTAGATCACCATTGAGGAAGGAACTCTTCACATCCATCTGATGTAGTTTCTAGCCAAACTATGTTGCCATTGCCATAACCAAACAGATTGTACCCATTTTTGCAATAGGAGCAAATGTCTCCTCCTTGACAGTCTCTTCCTTATGAGCAAATTCTTTTGCAACTAACCTTGCTTTATGTTTGTCAAGTATTTTATCTACCTTATACTTAACTTTGTTGATCCATTTGCAAACAATGAGTTTCTTTCCTTGAGGTAACTCTCCAAGAGACCATGTTTGATTCTTCATCAAAGTCTCATATTTTCCTTGCATAGCCTCTTCCCATTTTAGATTGTGTTTAGCTTCTTCATAATACTGAGGCAAAAAAGAGCTTTGGAGGTTAGCCATCAAAGCATAATTCATTGTACTGGATGTCTTACATCTATTTGGTCTACATTCCTAATGTTGATGTGTGTTGCCTCTCATGAACCTAGGAAATCCTCTTTATTAAAGTCAATTATTAAAGTGAATGTCTTTTCAGAATAACTAGGGCTATTTTGGAGAAATGCCTAAATTTTTTGCATTAGTGATTTAAGTTAATCAAATGAATCTCAACAATTGATCTCAAGTGAGTGAGATCTAATCTCTACCATTGGACTTATTTTTGGTTCATCCCAATAGTACAAAAGCTATGTTGCACAAGTTTCTGAAACATAGGGAACGTGGGAACGAGTACCGGATATGTCTAGAAGTTTCCTCCGAATTTGCAGGAAATGGCAAGTTGGGAACAACAATAATATATATTAAAAAGTATAAAAATAAAATAATTTAAAACACATGGGTCTGCTCCCTCCTAGGCTTGTTCTCTTTATTGTCCCACAGACTACCATGCCCTTACCGATATCCCAGTTTTAAAAAATCGGCCAAACCGGAACCAGAATCGGTCGGTCTGACTGGCCAACCTATTGAGTGGTTTGAACCGGGACAAAAACCAAACCCGCCGGCCCGAGGCCTGAACCGGTCTTAGCTGTCCGGGCCTGTAACTAACTGGTCGACCAATGACGAAACACCTCCAGGGGATCCAAAGCAATTAAAAATTGTTTTTTTATAAAATAAATAAACTAGCCTAATACCTAACCCTAAAATGCATGCTAAAGCTATAAAAAGAACCCCCTCCCTCCCATTTCACTCATACGATTACCATCGAATTACCTTTGCCGTGACTGTTTGTCTTATGTGGCCGCCAGCTTGGAGTTTGGAGTCAACTTTGGACTGTGCCTAGACTCGTGGAGTTGAAAACTTGGATTGATCATGTTTTTTGGATTGTACAGGTTGTTTTGATGATAGAGCCTCATTGATATTGTATTTTGTTTCAGACTCTGAGATATGTGCTATGAGATTTTGTTATGTATTACAATACTATCATCTATGTAGTGCACTTGGTGCTATTTTGTGACCCATACATGGTTTAACTTACATATTATGTCTCTAATCATCTAATGGTTTGAAATTATATTTTGGAATGTTAAATATATTTTTTGTCATTAAAATTGTAATTTTTTTTGTATTATTTAATAGACCGGTTCATTACCGGTTCCAGTTCCGGTCCGAGTTGACCCTTGACTGGTTCAACTCCCAGTTCCGAATTTTAAAACCTTGGTCTGTGTATCTCCCTTCTCCGCGGATGACTGGGCCAGTGAACAGTTTATCCCAGCTTCATGTGACAACACTCCCCTGCATTTTGTGATCCCGTGATCCTCCACCGTGACTGCACACATCAACACTTGGCTGCAGTTTCTATCCTATCTTGGATATGTTCACACCCGCGCGATCTCACACTTGCGATTCTGTTCCTGATCACGTGAGCTTGATTGTGTGAGTCATCCTCAGCAGTATGACTGTGTCACTGTGACTAAACTGCTATTTTTTATTGGAGAATCTGAGGTCTGTTCACTTCTACCTAAACTCTCTCTCTCTCAAGGTACGTAACATGTTTACCTAGATTGACTTGCCCCTTCGGTGACAAGATCGATCTCAGAACTATCTGAGTATAAGGCGGATCCAACTAATGGTTATGATTCTTTAACTTAGTCATCCTCTGTAGTTTATTTGAGATTTATTTTACTGTACATGTTATTTATTATTTTTCTATACATGACATTTGGTGAAACATCTCAATGATTAACTTTAACGCAGTGACCAGCAGAGTCCAGCAGAGCGTTAAGTTGAAAGAGATGAAAGTTATGAAGTTATGTTTTATTACAGTTTAAATTTTTTTTATGTAGTCTTATTGTGAACCTGAGTTTTTTTTATATGTTTATGTATTAAAGTTTGTTACTTGTATTAAAACTCATCTAACCTGTAAATAAAGATCCCCATCAAGCTTCAATGGATTATAAAATAGAAATCCACAGTTGTCAAACGGAGTTATTCCGTTGTGAATTGGGCGAACCAAACCTGAGCATCCATGTTTGTAAATCTGTGTCAACAAATAAGGTTATTTCCGTTGTGAATTGGGTGAATTGAACCTGAGCGAATGTCAACAAATAAGGTTATTTCCATTGTGAATTGGGCGAATTGAATCTGAGCGAACCATATTAAACCAAATAATTTGGGAGGCAAATCAAATTTCTGAATTTTCGTATTAGTTGGCCTAATTCAGCCATATTTAGTAACTATGGTTCGAAGATACTGACCTGCATGGAGTGCGGGTAAGGAAAACATCAATATGCAGGGAAAGACCAATACTACCTTCTTGGAGCATTTTAGAAAGAAAACCAGACGCATATAGGTAAGGCATGGAGCATGTATAGACGCACCTTTCTGGGCATTTCAATAATCCACCCAGACACACTTATAGGATGAAGCATTTAGCCTGTTAAACTAGACGCATTTAAGGGCATTTGACTAGGGAAACCAGATGCACGTGGTAGCTTTTCAGAGCACTTCGTATAGAATCTATAAAGTTATCGTATGCTTTTCCTTCCCAAGTGCACCATCTTTTGGTAGGGGCGGTAGGTTTATTGAACTTTTCATATGGAATTTTATAGGCACAGTAAACCCTTAAATTTATGTACGAGCATTCATTGGTAGAAAATTAGATAATATAATTACTATACTGGTACTACTTTTGGCCAACAAAAGAGAAGGTATGCGTGCTTTGATGCTGGTAAATTAAAAGGTTATGGTCCTGGCTTTCTATCTAGATCTGTGACTTAATCTGCTGAACCTGGACGAGTTGGTGGCTATATAAACAGAGCTGCTAAACCCCTTTAATTTGCTACGGACGGATAAAAGGATTCTTAAAAAGTTGTACTTAAACTTGATCAATCAATGACTGGTTTTTGAACTCAAACTCGAACTTCCACTTAAGGATCAAATGCAACGGGTTGTGCTTGTCTTTCTCACCTATCCAGCCTATAGTGGCTGCCTCTGTTGATGGTTATACTGGGTAGTCAACTGCTGGATATGGAACGGATTCAAGGTCAACCATAGGATCTGCTGCTAAGACTGGTTCAATAACAACCGGTGCTACCTTAGTTGCTGGTGCTTCTAGGTGAACTTAAATTGGTTCAACGGATGTTTTCGTGAGATGGTCAAATTTCAAAATATTGGAAAAGGTACGATGCTTCTAGGTCTCCGTCTCAATCAATTGGTGCTTCAACCGGCTCTGCGTTTTGGGGATATCTAACGGTTAACAAAGTTATGAAGTTGCAGTACATCCACAAATTTGTTTCTTTTCATTCAATGTTTTGTCTTTTGTCTAGCACCTCACTGTTCTCATGGAAATGGCAGAAATTAACTGATTTTAAATAATCCTCATTTTCAAAGAAGTTGCATGCCTGGTGTGCATGGTAAGAATGCACATTCTACTATTGTGCTAGAAATGGCATGACCTTGCACAAGATAGCAGTTTGACTTGGTGAGGCATGGTGAATGCTTATATGATTGCTCTGCTCTTATTTCAGGTTATGCGATTTTAGCAACATCTTACACATCCGGCGAAATCCGAGTATTTTGTTATGGTCCCCGACCATTGGATGATTTAAATCATTTTGAAAATAGGAAATGTATTCTTCCATTTTCAGGTAATTCAGACATTCCTGATGTACTATATGCCTGGGAACTCCCTTCAAAGTTATCCACAGAGAATGGCATTTACCCTGAAGATAATGCAAATGATCTGGGTGTTCAAAATGATCTACACTCCACAGATTTCTTTGATCCAAAAGTCAGCAATTCTTATTTGAATGCACAGCCAGAAAGCATACCTGGCCTTTGCATTATTTCTGACCAGCCTTCACTAATAACATCACCTATTAGTTCAGACAGATCTGAAGAGTGTTCTTTCCTGGGTTTCAGTCTTATGCATTTGACAGGAACAGGTGATCTTGTATCACAACAATATCAAGCTTCAAGGAAGCTTACTATGAACAGATCAAAGAGCAAAGTTTCTTCTAGGTTTATTACTAACTTTACAATACCATCTCACTTTTCAAATGGTAAGAACCTTGGCTCAATAGCAGTTCATTACGTTCAATTTTTGTCATGATAAATAATGTTGTTTTAATTAGCACATTGTCCGCTAATGACTGCAATGTCTCATGATTGTTTGCAGTGGATTATCCAGAAAGTGCTGCTGAACATATTTACAGAAGATTTGTGTATTTTGTGCATTGTATCCTTTTCATATGGACGTTCATTTTTCTCAAGAATTAATGTTTCATTCATTACGTTTTAGTGCCACTAAATGGAATATTCTTTGATTTCTTAGCCAAGATTTATTCATCTATTTTTTTTGTTTAACGGATTTCTAAGATTTAAAAAGTGGCTCCACCCTAGAGGATGGAATATGGTCGGGCTCTGCAGCCTGCCTTAAGCGCAAGACAAATGAAAGGGATTTATTTAAGTCCTCTGGTAACAAAAAGCACTGCTGCAGGCTGCAGCTTATATTTTTATTGTTAACAGCACTAGAAAGCTGATGCCATTATTTTATAAGTTCAATTCAATAGGTGCGTGTTGCCCTTCAAACTGACAATGCAGCTCAGGTGTTGCCCTTCAGATGAATTCACTGGTGGACTCAGGGAGGCCCATAGTGTTAATATGCTTGGTTCTCTTCCTCCATTAAATGACATCCTCCATCACATTACAGTTCCTTGTAGCATGTATCCTTTCTGATTTTCCACACTAGAATCTTTATTTATTTATTTGACAGTTACGTGTGTTCTGCAACAGGATTTTTACATTATCATTATAGTTTTCTACTCTCCTGTAAGAATCTATGCAGTTCACTAAGAATCTGTGTAGTTCACTATCTTGTAGAAATGCTTTCATATAATTGCATTCTTATTTACTTTTTGTACTCATCACAAAACTGAGCACATAGACATCAACGTCAGACCTGTATAAAAGGGTATAATGCATGGAAGTTGAAACCTACTCTCAAATACATTCCTGACTTATGCCTCCATAATTTGGAAAATCTTTCATCTCATCTTCCTGTGCTAAATGTGTGAAGCTGATACCACAACTCCTCTTCTGCTTCCAAACATGTACACATCATAACAGATAAACAAAAAACTTAAAAAGCTAACTTTTGCCATCAGCCTAATCTTTCTTATTCCACTTGTTGCTGTTAGCATGTCAAAAAAAAACAATGGTCAAGATAGTGGAGATAAACAAATACCATCAGCTTGAACTTTCTAAGTCCACTTCTTGCTGGTACCATGTCACTCAAACACAATGTTCAAGATAGTGCTGCATTTGCAACTGATAATCCTTTAACTTGGTGTTTGGTTGACATCATGTAGTTAATGGCCATGAGCCAGAAGCATTTGTGCGACATGGGAAATGCTTCAGGAGTAAGATAGCTTCATCTCATGCTAGATGGGATTAAATTTAACATAGGTTTCATTTTTTAGTTTCTAATTTGCATACTGTTTTCTAAGTTTCTTCTGCCCACTTTCAACAGTTTAGCTTGTGTATGGTATAATTGTGACGATGTTGGTATTCTGGTGTCAACCTTTACATGTCAAGATATGAAATTTCATGCCAGAGATTGTGGATGAGCTTGCCTATGGACCTTTTGGAGTTGGCTGTTGCAACATATTCAGAGATTTGTTCATCAAAAGGGAATCCCCCTACAGAGTTTCTTCAGATTTTTCCTACTGATTATGTACGGATGCCACTTTTTCATTTTCAGAACTTACAAATTAAAAGTGAGCATCATTTTTCTGAACAAAATGATGCCCATCTTTTATTGGGTCCTATTCTTCCTCTTCCCTTCTTACTTGCTCTGCAGCAAAAGGAAATGCATTTAGGGTCTATTGGTGAGTCTCCAACATCAGAGCATGAAAAAATAAAGGATCAGTGTCGATTCATTTTGAATACACTTGAGAATCTTAAGAAAGCTGATTTGATTCCTCAAGTCGATGGCTCTACTATTGTCTCTCTTGCCGACGACAGAGATATCTGGCCTTGTAAGCAAGATTTGAAGGAAGACAAGTATTTGCTTCTCCATGAGCCATCAGTGAATCCTCTTGAAGGAAAGGAGCAAAGTCTTCTCAACAATGGTAGATTTGTTAATGCTGAAGAGGTTGGGTGCAAAATGATTGTTGATAGAAAAATGCATGATAAGTTTGTTGGCAGTGCATGCCACAATTTCCAATCTGAAAATGAAGTAACAAGGCCAGTGATGTCTGAGTTGGATCATAGCATCTGCCCAATTAATTTAAGCTTTGTTGGAGCAGGTATGTCTTTTACAGTTACCTTCGTTTTGTTTTATTTATGCTGTCTTGTATGCAGTACAAAACGTAGGATTAATCTGTTGCTTTAAAATATCCTACAATAGGATGGTTGTTTTGTTCTATATCATATACAGGTACCAAACAAACGCTGGAATGAAATTTTTCTTGTTCATTATCTGCCAGATGGCTTTGTGCTCCACATGCTTAAAATTAGATTGATGGAGTAATTAAAATTAAGATGCTTTTATGTACACTTTCAAGTTTCCAGATGTAATACGATTTGAATTGATCAACTGTCATGCTTACATGACCAATTCTAGCAATTAATTGCTTTGACAAATATTGTTATATATTTTTTTGATTCCTTTTATTGGATACTCATAGACTTAAACATGCTGCATGCAAGTGCATGTATGTGCAAATATGCAAACGTTGACTCACATTATGCTATCCAGTTAAAACATCAGACTCCAGAGAGAGTCTATCCTATTAATAATGTTTACCAAACTTTGCAGCTTTCCTGTATGCTAGATAGTCTAGCTTCTGTTGTACACTCCAAATTCCTATATATGTGGTCCATCCATTGCCTGGTCAGTGAATCATCAACTATGCAGATCAAACCTTTCCATTGCACAACTTATATGCAGGTTCAGACTCAGTCATGTATTAATACAGATCAACCGAATCTCTCGTCAGTAATTGTTTAATGAAAATGCCACGATTTTATGTAGATAGTCAGCAATCAAATTTCTAATTCATATAACTTGTCATTGTTTTTACTATTTAATTTTCTTACCTTCTTTTCTTTTCTTTTTTGCATGGGTGCAGAAATATATCTACATGATGAAGAATTGAAGGGCCTAGAAAACTTGAAACAACAATGTCATACTTGGCAACAAGGCTTTGAGTTATACCAAAATTACCTGGGTGCTAATGTTTACAGGAATCCCTAATGTTTTTCAATTTACTTGATTGGCAACTATTTTATTTCATCAGTATTTCAAGGTCAATTTATTGATATCCTTAAAAAGAGAAGTTCTTGGAAATCCAGAAGAACATAGAACAGAAGAAGCTCTGATTGCAGACATAACCAAAAATGTAAGCAAACGAACAGTTATTTACAAATACATTGACTTGAAAGGGCATGTGGACAATCTACCGATGTAGGAGCGACACATTTAGCCCATCAACGAAAAGATTATACAAATGTAATTTGAAGGATGGGATTTAGAATCCCATCCATGCTTTAGTGGATTTAACATGGTTGGCTTTCATCATTACAGTTCTTGTATTGCAATTTTACTTTATTGGGTAGGTGAAATCATCACGCTCACGTATCATTGAAGGACAATTTTCCTCTCGGAAAATGTTTGTGGCAATGTTGAGAGACCTGGTTATTTTAAGATTGTAACTATATCCCTTGACAGATTTGTGATTTAATTTTTATATCTTCCTCTGGCAGAATATATATTGCAATCAGTTTACTGATATAATATTTATCAGAATAATCAAATATATTTATTACAATATATATTGTAATCAGTAAAATATTTATCAAAATAGTCAAATATATTTACCAGAATATATATTGTAATTTACAGAATATATTGCAATCAGTTTACAGTCGAATATTTGTCAGAATATATATCGTAATCAGTCGAATATTTGTCAGAATATATATCGTAATCAGTCAAATATATTTATCAGAAAATATATTGTAATCATAATTAGTTTAGTTTACAGAATATATTGTAATCAGTTTACAAATGAATATATATTGTAATTAGTTTACAGAGTATATCAATTTACAATAAAATATATTGTAATTACTTTACAGTCAAATATATTGTAATCAGTTTACAGTTAAATATTTCAATTAATGCATCAAATTAAAACTTCATATCTAATATTAAAGTTAGTTTACAGAATATATTGCAAATCAGTTTACAAATATATTTTGTAATTAGTTTACAGAATATATCAATTTACAATCAAATATATTGTAATTAGTTTACAGTTAAATATTTCAATTAATGCATCAAATTAAAACTTCATATCTAATATTAAACTTCATAAATTTATTTACAAAATAATGTTTTTTAAAATATATATTTATCTCATTTCTAATATTAAACTTTATAAATTTATTTATAAAAATATTGTTGTTTAAATATATATCAAAAATATATGTATCTTATTTTTTATTGGTTAAACATGTGTTTTGACTCTTAGTAATCATTTTTTCGCTATTCCTATCCAACATTGTAAGTAAAAAAATAATATTAATTACATGATGTGTGATGTGTCCAACAATGGAATTAAAAATAATAATATTAATTACAAGATGTGTGGCTTGTAAATTGGGGAACCAATATGCACCTTGTAGCAGAGTGTTTAATGCACTTGCTGTGAGGGCATCCCAGGGTAAGCGATTTAAGGATTGCGACATACAGGTTGGGCTAGGCTGGGTAGGAGGTGACAATCATGGCACGTAGCATCACCATGTGTCATCCATCAACCAATATGTCATCAACATGCATGAGGGCATGGCTTAGATGCTGCAGCCATAATCGCACTGGAACGTAGCACAAGCACTAGGGTTTGACCTCGACAACATTGATTGGGCAATGGGAGAGATACATTGGTCCAGAGATCTACGAATGGATGTGGCAAGGACGAGGAGATCAACTCGGATTATATTTGCCAAGAGGGTGCAACTAGATGGGCCAATTATGGCTGCTACCTTCCCACATTATTTTTCAAGTTGTCTTGTCTGCAAACATTCTCAATTGGTTCGTTGTTTTCCTCTCTGCTTGCACCTCGCAACTGAACCCACGAAAGCCTTGAGGAAAGCTCTCGTTTGCTACAATTGCACCCACCATTTCTAATCAACAATTTACAATGAGCATTGTTTTCCTAACGCTACTTGCATTTTTGTTTGCCTACGAACAACTCCCATGAAGGCAAATGACAAGCTCTTGTGTGAGGCTACTGCTTCCAATAAAAGGAACTTGTTGGTTCGTTGGCTCTTTACTGCAACTGCACCTCGAAAGAGAAACTTGTTGGTGCACTGCGTCGTCGCACGACAACAGGTGCCTCTCCAATCCAAATCGATATAATTTTAAAAACTGTATCTACATTATTTCTTTACGTGGTTTGTTTGTTTAAATAATTGCTCTGGGGACATAATGGGAACTGAATGAGTAAAGGTACATCACAAGCAATGATTTCCTTATATAGGTAACATATACAACACACAAGATAAGATCCTAGGGTAAATGATCTAAAAGTTCATATTTCACTAACCAGAAAATAATCCATTTCATTGGTCCAATGAGTATGTTTTTGAACTTCTAAAAATAAGATTCTATTATATGGAAGGCGAGTGAGAATGTTTTCTATAAACAGGAGCCAAGCGTAGTAGCAAAGCAAGCAGCGACCTGTTGAATCTAAAAGCAAATTAATGAATCTTGACAACCTTAGAGAAACCTATGGAAAAGCCAAAATTGACTTCTAGCTTTTCCCTCCTTTCAGGATAATATTTGGATTGAAGGGGTAGGGATGCTCATTTGACCTGTTGTGACAAGGCTTGAAGGGTAGGCGACCCCACCGGGACGTCTCGGCCCTGGCTAAGTCACAAGTTATTGGTATATCTGGCTTGCAGGTTGTTGGATATACTCTTGGGAGGTTGTTGTTCCCATGGTTAAAAAAATAATATTTGGATTGAAAACAACCCAACCTTACCCACACAACTAAACTATTCCAATTGGCCAGCAAGAAGGCAACAGTCTGTGTTTGTGCTTTTAAGTTACAGTTTCATCCCTTGATAGATTCAGACGCCCATGCCAAAGCATGAGGGAATTAGAAAAAGTATCTTTGCAACTGAGGTGTTCAAATAGCGGTTTTGGATACGCCATAGGTATGAAATAGATGACTATTAGATTAAGTCTCTCTATGTACCTTGTCGGATGGATGGGCCTGCCCCCATTGGATGAATGAACCTAACACTCCTCTCGCTTACTATTTATATAAGGAGTTGAATTGATCAAGTGAGGAGGTTAGTAGTGAGTTTATGGCAAGGTTTGCCTTTGACTTGCCTTACTCTAGTGTGAACTAAAGCCATCATAGTCTATAAGTGGTAAAAATAAATCTCTATTAAATAAAGGATACCTGAAAGAATTAGTATTGGAGCTTGGAGATTTTATCTGAGCTAGAAGATCCGTAGAACAATCCCTTATGGGCTCAGCGTCTTCCCATCAAGTCAACTAATCTACCCAAAAAAATTAGTATTGGAGCTAGGAGATTTTATCGGAGCTAGAAGATCCGTAGAACAATCCCTTGTGGGCTCAGCTTCTACACATCGAGTGTCAAATAATATGTGGTTGTGATGATGTTGAGCAATTCTTGAATTTGAGATTAGAGACAATGTGTTCAATGACTTTTTATTTTTTATTTTCATATACTCATTTTTTATAGTCATAATTGTTTATATTCTAAAATTTGAATTAGATTAATATACAAGTTTTCGATGGATTGCATTTTAAACTTTATTGCAACATTTTATTTTATTAGGTTGTTGAAAATACTGTTTATTTAAGTTTGAAAGAAGATTTAAACAATTCAATGTAAAGAGATTGGTTTTTTCACAAAATCTACTTAAAGTCCTTTGTAGTTGAACATGACTTCTAAAGTGTATATGTTTATATAAGATATGTAAATACATATAGAGAGAGATTAATAGTGTTTATTGAGAAAAAAAAGTATATGTTTGACAATTTTTCAACAATTCATTATGGAACCTGGAGAATTTGATTTCAAAATAGTCAAAAGATAAACATTGACAAAGGGTTCAATTCCACCTCGTCAAAAGGGTTGTCCTCGTTTTCATGATTCTCATTGGCCGAGAAAAGATCCTAAGGAAATTCAAAAGAATAATGAACTAAGGAGCCTTTGCCTTAATATAAGATATGCATTTTAATATAAGAGATACATGTTCCATTTCAAAATAGTCAAAAGACAAACATCGACAACAGTTCCAATTCCACCTCGTCAAAAGTGTTGCCCTCGTTTTCATAATTCTCATTGGTCGAGAAAAGATTCTAAGGAAATTCAAAAGAATAATGAACTAAGGAGCCTTTGCCCTAATATAAGAGATACATGTTAGATATACATATATCTAGGTTAGATATACATTTATAAATATAAAATAGTAAAAAGAATACAACTTTAAAAAATCATAAATTAAAATTATATTATTAAATTGTTTAATCATTAAATTCAAGATATATATATATATATATATTAGAAGACACTTTATTCAAAACTTTACATTAAAACTTAAGATGTAAAGAATATGAGAATAAAAGTTTAAAACGTCTTCTAAATTTAGAACTTCCTCTACATCACATTGCACGCTAGTTTGTTAAAATACAATTTATATTGAGCTACGAAATATTAAAATTTTGTATCTGGTATCCTTTACGTTTATTTGTAGTTTTTTTTTAATAATTGGTATTTGTTTTTTCATGCATTGAAAATTCAAAATTTATTATTAAACAAAACTTGATTATAATCATGCTTTCCAATAAGGTATGAGAAGCCACATCAAAGCAAAAATTAAATATACTTTTTCCATTTTGAATCTTTACATTGAATGCTATTGTGCCTGTGTGAAGAATCAAAACTATACTATACAAAAATATTTAGATCAGTTACACTAAAAATGTACCCAGTGATTTAAGCATTGGTGTTAACATAGATAGTCTCATTTGTGTTTACAACAATATATATTATGGTAGCCTTGGATGAAAACCTACCACATTAAGAAGAAGAAAAAAACATTCACAAATAATGAAGGTAGCCAAAATTTATGTGTTTAGTTTGTTCTAAGTATACAACTCTAAATATAAAACAAAACAAAAATAATTAATAAATCAAATCTTAGTTAGTAGATGTATAGTAGTCCGTCATGCTAATTTGCACAATGTACATTTTTATATTAGACCATTGTTTCAATAAGAATATGCCTAAACTAGAGAAAGTAACTTCTAATTTTCCTAGAATACCCTAAGTTTGCAAAATCAATCATAACTCAAAGTATTCCCTAATAGAAAAGTTATATTAGGTTATTAAGTCACCTATATATATATGTCTAAGGAGGTGACATTTTTTAACATAATTTTATTAATGTCAATAAGCGTTACCATTTTGGAATTGGATGAAGAGTGCATGGATGGTAGGGATATGTTTGTTGATCATGTCCCCTTTTAATGCCCATTGTCCAACAATGTAGTTGTTTTATTGCTAACTCATAAAACATATGTTCAAAGCCAATCACTGATTTTTATTGTTTTTGGTTTGTGGTGGGTATTTACCCCTTCCGTGTAGAAATATTGACAAAAATTTCAGACTTTTGTCAAATAGTTAGTTTACCCAAATTTCAGACTTAAAACTTGTCGTTAATAAAAACACCTCTTATGTATTTAAATCCATAACTCAACAAGCAGAAACACTGAAACTAAGTCTGTAGCAGCGGAAAAATCACATAAAAAACAACAGACTGGTAAACCGATAAAACAATAGAAATTTGGTCAATGTGACCCTGGAAAAACCCCACCCTGGGGAAAACCAGCCCAAGAGAAATTTTATTGCAGTATTTATTCCAGCATTAAATGATTGTACCAGATTCCTTGATTTTTGTGCCCAACTGACAGTACGACTTGTACGGACTATACAAAATTGTACGGATTTTCGTGCCCAAAAAATTTCTCAAAATTTGTGCCACCGTTGTACCGTATGGACTTTATAGAAGCATACTACTCAACAGAAATAAATGCCTTGGGAAATGTGCCTAGCTCCTTGTGATTTGTGCCCTCTTGAGAAAAAAATTATCCTTGGGATTCGTGCCCACTTGAGAAAAATTGCAGCCCCCTCTCTCTCTACAAATAACTCATCCAGATGCTCACTCTTGGAAATGTTTTCCTTCAACTTGTCTTGCACACTACCCTAGGCTCTCTCTTATAACTTGAGAGTGACTTTTCACCTTCCCCATTCCCTAAATCCAAAAGCCAAGATTAAATCTTTCATTTTCAAGATCAAGGGTTGAGAAACTTTACTTTATGAAACAAGTGCACTTTATCTCATAAAGTCACTTTATAAAATTAAAACAAGGGAATACTTTAAAAAAAGTCTCATTTACATAAGAGTCACTTTAAACTTTATAAAACAACATTACAAAGTAAAGTAGCCTAGCTAGTGCATGGTCACTTCTACATACAAGACAAAACCATGTGGAGTGCCTCAAGAGCTAGATCTCTAACACTCCTTCTTGGTGAGGGAGGTACTCACTGCCATCATCAACAGGTCTTGTCCTCAAATCCATTACATTGTTCTTTGTAGGAGCTCCCTCTAAACCTAGAACCAACGCTACTACCTGCATTGAAATTGAATCTGAAGATAACCTTTTGGTAGC
This sequence comes from Pseudotsuga menziesii, assembly GCA_001517045.1. Taxonomy (NCBI): domain Eukaryota; kingdom Viridiplantae; phylum Streptophyta; class Pinopsida; order Pinales; family Pinaceae; genus Pseudotsuga; species Pseudotsuga menziesii. The sequence continues at coordinate 381,260 of LPNX010411837.1, forward strand.
CACCCTGAACCCTAAACACCTAGGAGAGTCAATTCTCCACTCTTGAAAATTGGTTCGCTCATGCGGGCTGAGCCTCTTGCCAGTTGTCAAAAGAGACTCCCTCTCTTTCATCGGAACTGGTCTTGTCCTCAAATCCATTACATTGTTCTTTGTAGGAGCTCCCTCTAAACCTAGAACCAACGCTACTACCTGCATTGAAATTGAATCTGAAGATAACCTTTTGGTAGCCACCCTGAACCCTAAACACCTAGGAGAGTCAATTCTCCACTCTTGAACATTGGTTCGCTCATGCTGGCTGAGCCTCTTGCCAGTTGTCAAAAGAGACTCCCTCTCTTTCATCGGAACTCGAGACTGCACCCTTGGTGCCATTGCAGCCTCAAGAGCCTCCTGATCTTCGTCTGATTCATCAACCGTGGGTTGTGCACTGAACTTGTACAACTCATCAAACCAATCACCAATCAACTGTGGATCAATCAGTCATGCTCTCTCCAAGTATATATAAACATGACCCAGATCATCTATATCTGGAAAAATATACACGTCATGTCCGGAACAATGTCGAATACTCTGCATCTTCCAAGGCTGAGACCGAGAGCAAGTTTACCCTCATCCCTGGAACAAAGAGGACCCCATTATAATCAATGTACCCTCCATGACTAAGTTGGAATCTGACATTTCCAACTTCGCGCATTGCACGTGCCTGTCCCCCTTTTGACTTAACGAACCGATCAAGACTAGTCTCAGAAATGATACAAAATATGTGTCATATTTTGGCCATATGACGTGAGGCTCCACTATCAACATACCAAGTACCATTCTGAACTACTCCATTGCTGTCGACACTAGAAATAAGGGAGAACAACTAAAACTCTTTCTCGAATCTTCTCGCAAAGTCCTCTTCTTCTGATGTAGCTGCAATAACTATGTCTTCCTCTTCGTTTTCTTTTGAGGACACTGAGAAGCAAAGTGTCCATACTAGCTACAAGCAAAACATCAAACTTTGCTCAAGTCCTTCTTGGACTTCTTCTTGCTCTTAGCATAAAGAGCAACATTATCTTCATTAGCACCCTCTTTCTGTCCACTGCCTTGAGATCCTTCCCGGATCTCCTCTTGAGTGAAATCATCCCATAATTTGTTTCAATCTAGAAGTTTTTCTCGAGCAACCACATACTTCACAAAGACTTCTTATTCCTCAGTGAAGCCTTTCCAGGCTATCCTCACTCACTCAGAATCATAAATGACTTTTCCAACTACATCTAGCTCATCTTTTATTTGGGTCACCCGGGTAAGAAAAGAAGTTACACTCTCACCCTTGGTCATTTTAGTTCCCTGCGATTTTTCCTTGAGAGCCATTATCCAGTTTTCATTCTTAGCCTCATACAAGCCTTTCAATGTAGTCCACATTTTATAAGCAATCTTCTTCTCAGCTACATGTGGAATAAGATGGTCCCTGATACCATCCAGAATCAACGTTTGGGCTTTGGCCTCTTTTACCTCATGCATATCTAAAGCAACATGATCAGTATCAGGAGGAGAAGTTACCACGATGCTAACTATGATCCATAGTTTGTTTTCCTTGAGAACAACAGTCATCATGATTTTCCACTGCAACTAGTTGGACATACCATCCAACCAATCCTCATATCCGATACAAGCAACCATCAAAGAAAAGAAATACACCACCAAAAGAACAATAGCTTCACTCTTCCCCACTACCTACAAGTCACATCCAGATAAGGTCTTCCAATATATAAGTTGTTAAAAAAACAAAGCAAGAACCCTTTCCCAACAACTCAACACTACCGTTGTACCCACAATCAACTGTAAACACAGAGCCTCAGCTTTGATACCATGTAGAAATATTGACAAAAATTTCAGACTTTTTTCAAACACTTAGTTTAACCAAATTTGAGACTTAAAACTTGTCATTAATAAAAACACCTCCCATGCATTTAAATCAATAACCCAACAAGCTGAAACACTAAAACTAAGTCTGTAGCAACAGAAAAATCACATAAAAAACAGCAGACTGATAAACCCATAAAACAACATAAATTTGGTCAATGTGACCCTAGAAAAACCCCACCCTGGGGAAAACCAGTCAAAGAGAAATTTTATTGCAGCATTTATCAGACAAAATTAATTTACAGCAGCATTTATTTCGACATTAAATGACTGTACTAGATTCCTCGATTTTTGTGCCCACCTCAATTTCAATGCCCACTTCAATTTCTGTGCCCAGCTGATAGTATGGCTTGTATGGATTTATGTGCCCAGTTTGTTTTCTCTTTTCGAAAATCGTGCCCATAAATTTTCTTGAAATTTGTGCCACTCCTATACCGTATGGAGTGTACAGAACAATTATACTCAACAGAAATAAATGCCTTGGGAAACGTGCACAGCTCCTTGGGATTTGTGTCCTCTGGAGAAAAAAAATTCTCCTTTGGGATTCGTGCCCATTTGAGAAAAATTGCAGCTCCCTCCCTTTCTACAAATAACTCATCCAAATGCTCACTCTTGGAAATGTTTTCCTTCGACTTGTCTTGCACACTACCCTAGGCTCTCTCTTATAACATGAGAGTGACTTTTCACCTTCCCCATTCTCTAAATCCAAAGGTCAAGATTAAATCTTTCATTTTCAAGATCAAGGGTTGAGAAATTTCCCCCCCAAAAAGCGGTTACATTTAATTTTAATAAAGTCACATTTACTTTATGAAACAAGTGCACTTTGTCTCATAAAGTCACTTTATAAAATTTAATCAAGGGAATACTTTATGAAAAGTCTCATTTACATAAGAGTCCCTTTAAACTTTATAAAACAACATTACAAAGTAAAGTACCCTAGCTATTGCATGGTCACTTCTGCATACAAGACAAAAACATGCGGAGTGCCTCTAAAGCTAAATCTTTAACATTCCACATATAGTTAGCATTTCCCATTTTTTCTCCACATGGTGTGCACATTCTTTCACATCCATTGGAGCATAGTTAGGCACCCAAAGATGTTGCTTCCTCGGGCATAAACCATGCACCTAACCCACCATATACCATAAAATGTTGATAGCACATTGCTAAGGTTGTACCACTATGCTTGGTTGAAAATACTATAATTTGTGATAGGGATGGCATGTTCAAAGAATCCGCAGGGACGTATATCTTTGGAGGGTGTGGTTGTAATATAGGAACTATGTTTGGAATTGTTGTTGGTTTAGAATTTGTACTCACTTGGTGTTATGGAATGCTTATGTGCATAACTTGTTAGAAGATGTTGTGGGTAAATAAGATGACCATGAACTTTTGAAGGTGTTGGGTATAAAATTTCATGTGGCTCTCCAAGATTCCATAATGATAATGGCTCCAATAAAATAAGGGAATCCATTTGGATTATGCTTTATGGATAGGGAGATGATAAATTCTTGTTGAGGGTAATTCTATCAATTACCGGCACTTATTAATGAAACGAAATTAGCAAACCGAATTTAGACTTAAGCATAAGTACCTATATGAAGTATTGCATCTACACTTGGATTGAAAGCTTTGTGAAGATATCACATCTATTTATCCCCTACTTTGTTTATGTACCTTTTAACTAATTATTTTTTATGTTATAGTATAATACTTTATAAGGATTTTATTTTTGTATGTGATTGTGTAGAGGTTTTATGATGAGAAAGTGGGAGGAGATTAATGAGTTGGAAGTTGAAGATCCATGAGAAATGGTAGAGTTTTCTGCTGAAGATTTGACATGAACAAAAATATGAGGGGAACAAGTTGCAATTATTCCACACTATAGACTTCAATACTTTATTAAAGGAGAGCAAGCAAGAGAAACTGCCCCTACTCAATTTGTTGTTCATACTCGACAAACTTGAAAAGTCGAGGAGATCGAAAAAATTCAATTTGACACATATTTGGAGCATGCTATGTGATTCTTTACAGTTACCCATATTTGATTGTGTGAAACATGCTTATATACTTTTTTTTATTTTATCATTTGCGTTAATCGATAAAAACATGCATTTATATTTTTAATCTATTGTAAATACATATGATATGTATTGTTGTCCATATGATTTAGAGGCCACTCATAATGTTCAGGTTGATAGGCTTACAACAACAGGACTTGAAACTACAAAGAAGAAAGTAGTTTTCGACAAAGCATTAAAGTTGGTTGCCAATGCCACTTCATTGTGCGTCGACTCTGCCTTATACCAAATGATGTTGTTATTACATATACAACATGTAGGCATATTGATAAATTTGGTGTTGTGTGTCATGGGAAGGATGCAGTTGGTAGGCCTCAAACTTTCAATTATGCACCACATCTAACGAATAATATGTGGGCCAATGTAAAACAGATGGTTGAAGCTGGTTTTAATGTTACAATGATATGGGATAAATTAATTCATGACATGGAGCATGAAGCTGGACAATTGTTCACAGGGATAGCTCGAGATGCCTTGGCAACAAGACAAAATATTTTAAACATGTACAATGATATAATAAAAAGACAAGAATATGTGACGGACCAAAGTGATCCAACTAGTGTGGATTGTTGGTACAAACAGTTTTTAGATAAGTTTTTTTTAACCAAAAACAAGATGTTATGCAAAACATTACATTTATCATTGGTATACAAACAAGTTGGATGCAATCAATGATGGTGAAATACTCACACAATAATGTTATATCCATGGACTCTACATTCATCATGAACAAATATGGAGTGAGTACAAATTTCTTGTGGATCTCATATAATTATATTTATTAAAATGATTTCCTATGTGTGGACTTTAAATACAATTATGTGTTGTTTGTAATGCAGTACCAATTTTATACACTGATGGTTTTTGACAAGCACCATAATGGTGTCCCAATAGCTTGGGTTATTTCATCGCGTAATACTACAGAGAATATTAAAAAATGGTTATCATCATTATTTGAGATCGGAATGAGAGAACGTCCAAATTGGCAAGTTCATGCTTTTATTACAGATGATGTTGCAGCTGAGATTGAGGCTTTAAGGTGACTTGCTTAATTATTTTCATAAGGGATGGGGAGAAGTATAGTGTTTCAGTACGTATATACATATATTAATCTCTTTTAGTACAATGCCATTTCAGGTGTTTAACTAAATCATCAATATTATTATGTGTATGGCAAGTTTGTCGTGCATGGATGAAGAATGTTTTAAGCAAAGTTAGTGAAAAGGAAAATAGAGTCTCAATTTTTTGTGCTCTAGGAGAAATAATGCATTCATGTAAGGATGATAGCTCAGTACAAAAAGTAGTCACAAAGATCCTTGAATGATTCCAAGATCAAGAAAAGTTTTTGGGGTATTTCAAAACCACCTGGCTAGACAACAACAAAATTTGTAAACATCTTTTTGTAGTTGTATCATGATTATTTTCTAATTCTCTGGTGAAGTATTTTCAGTCACTACTTTGTCTCTAACCCCCTTCATTTTCTAGATATGTGGGTGAAAGCTTACATAAAGTTTTCATATTCAAATCAAGACACAAATAATGTGATTGAGTCGTACCATAGGTACCTAAAGAAAAGGTGCTTGATGAGAAGAACAATGCATGCCATGAGAGTTTACTAGTCCATTCATGTGTTGTTGGTAAATGTGGAACCTTATTACATTCACATGAAAAATTTAAAGGAAGTTGGTATTATACAACCTAGAAAATCCCATGAACAACTCGCTAGAAGCGAGTGCAGAGCAAATGAAAACCCAAATGAAGAATGTGTATGTGATGAAAATAATAACAACAAATATTGGGTTTGTATCCAAAATAACAATACTCGTGATACTTAGTACAAGGTCATATATACAAGTTCTGGTTTTTTTTCTCTGGTTGTGATTGGGCTTTGAATGGAAATGTTTGTAAACATGTAATAAAGGTTGGCATGCTGGTAGGAAAAAGTGTTTTTGGTGAGCATGTATCACCAAATGTTTCTAGTGTTATCATTGAGAGGCCTATATTTCTAGTTGATTTAAATGAACGAGTTGTTTTAATCCCAGAAATCCAAGCAGAGCTTCATCCAAGCTTTGAATCTCTTGATGATAATTTCTCAAATCATGTTGATTTCCAAACTACAGGACAATATAATGCCGTGTCTGAGGCCAATGAAATGAGATTTCTTATGTCATCAACTCATCAAACACTTAGGAGTCTATTAAATATAACACCTACAAGTTTGGACCATGCACGCAGACTTAACACCCTAGTTTCAAGTGTGGGTGAAGAGTGCAATAAATCTTTGATTATATTATAACTCCATCTAAGATCACTAAACAGAGACATCATAGCTTTTTAGCCCGTTTAATAAAAGAAGACAACATGGTCAAGCATTGCATTCAAAAAAAGATGCAATAGAATTTCAAAGGGTTGGACGAGTTCGGGGAAAAAGGAAAAGCATGGATGAGCAAGTGGATATTTCTTCTCGAAAACAAACGAAATGTCGAGCATAGATCAGATATAGTGCAACGTTATGTTCCATACAATAGAGGTATTTCAATATAACTTTAAATTTTAATTAATTTGAAATAAGGTACATGACTAAACCCAATGCCTAAATCTAATTATTTTGGTGATTATTGTTACAATTGAGGGATCCACGTCTCAATCTATTCAAAGTTGTCGAGGCTAGCTCATTATTGGTTGGCAATTCAACACCAGAATTAGTAGTGAACAATACATTCAACCCACTACCACAGAGAAACAACACTAGAATTAGTAGCTCATTGTTGGTTGATACAACAACAACAAATGTAGAAGTCAATGATACATTCAAGCTACGACAACAGAGACTGTCGTCAAATATAGCTATTGCAGATAAATTTTTTGTACCAACATCATCAAATACAAGTCCAACATTGCCATTAATTCCAGACTTGAACATATGACATGATTTGTTCGAAGGTCAACATCTTTGACAAAAGACAAATAGTTGTAAAATAGTTTATAGGTTCAACACAATTTTTCTATCAATTATGTATAAGTTTCAAAAGACTATAGCATCTGAAATCTTACATTGCTTAATCAACTTTTTCATGAAATTTGACAAGGCTTCATTATGTACTAAACATTATTTATTTTAGCAATATATTGATATTTACCAAATGTATGGTTTCGTAGTGTAGTAGTGCATGTTCTTTTCATATTGTGAGATCAATTATATTTTTTATTATCTAATGATTTAGTACATGTGAATTTTAGATTTGATGTTTTCTTTTGACTCCTCTATATGAAGTGGGGCCAAACTTATAATACATGTGTGAAGCTCATGAGGGAAACATATATAATAAGGAAACACAATATATTCAATAAAATGGGTTGATGATTGATGTTCATCATATTGACCTAGGATATTTTGAAAAACTATTTTTTTTCAATACATGCCATTCCTTTGCTACTTAATCCAATTATTTATCTACCAATTGTTTGAACTAACATCTATTCCCACTAGTTTTATTGTATGTATTTATGTTATGAGAGAAGTGCCATTTTATTTGGTATTGAAAATATTCATTGTATTCACTTTGAAATTTCTAATTTCTATTTATAAAAACAAAGGTAGCTATGATATTATTTTTCATGTGAATAGGTTAAACACCATCAAATGTGTTAGATTCACATCTTGAACATTATCAAGTTTAAAAGTGGTTGATGTTGTCATTTATACCTTTTTTTTAACATTTGTTCTAAATTATTCAAATCAAACTCTCTAATTATATGTAGTTATGTATTAATCATGATTTATTCGAACATTACTTGTATTGATCATTTTCACGACTTATTTGTGGTAATGATAAAATATTTTATATAGATCGGTGTATATACCGGTATATACATTGGTGTATATACACTGGTGTATAAACCGATATATACATTGATGTATATACACCGATGTATATACTATACACCAATGTATATACTCGTATACACCGATGAATATACCGGTACATACATCATAGTATATACCAATGTCTTTAGTATATACACTAGTGTATATATCGGTATATACATCGATGTATATATCGGTACACTACACAATACATTACACCAGTATATACACCGATGTATATATCGGTAACATATACATTATGGTATATACACCGATGTATATACTAGTATATACATTTCGGTATATATCAATGTCCTTAATATAAATCAGTGTATATACCGGTAGTAATACCAGTAATATATCTGTGTATACACTGGTAAAAATGTCATTGGTATGTACACCGGTGTATATACCGGTATATATGTTCTGATATATACCAATGTCCTTAGTATATATATCGGTGTATATACCAGTATTTACACCGTTGTATATATCGGTAGTAATACACCTATGTCATTGGTGTATACACCGATGTATATGTCAGTATATACATCAGTGTATATATCGATATATACATCAGTGTATATACAAAACCCGTACACTTGTAACATATAACAATGTCTTTGGTATACACCGATATATATTTTGGTATATACACCAGTGTATATAACCAATGTATATACCGGTATATACATTGGTGTATATAATGGCATATACAACGGTGTTTATACCGGTATATACATCGGTGTATATACCAATATACACTGATGCATATATATAAGAGTATATACCAATGTCTTTGGTATATACACCGATGTATATATCGGTACACTGCATCGGTACATACATGGGTGTATATACCAGTAACATATACATTCTCATTTATACACCGATGTATATACCAGTATATACATTTTGGTATATACCAATGTTACCAATATATACTATTATACCATGATACACTAGTAATATACATTAGTGCATATACCAGTATATACACCGATGATACTAGTAATATACGTCGATGTATATATACCAGTATATATGTCGATGTATACATTAGTATATACGTTGATATATATACCGGTATATATATACACCAACGTATATATGATATATACATCGACATATATATCGATGTATACACTGGCATATATATATATACATCGACATATTTATATACATCGATGTATATACCGATGTATACACCAACCTTTATATCGACATATATATCGGCATATATATATCTCTCTTGTGCAACACAAGTGTGTGAGTGTGTACAAATGAGGGAGGGCGCCTCCCTAAACATCCTAATTGACTTTTACCCTAACTGGGTCGACCTACCTAGGTACACTTCACAATAATAATTATATTCTCTTTTTTGGGTATTATTGACTCGGCTTACCACTGAGGGTTTAACCCATGACTTTTACATGGCCTTTTACATCGGTAAAATCTCCTGAAGGAGGAATAATAATAATGTGAAGTACAAGTACAATATTCTTTGAAGTTACATTATTTCAACAATTGGTGTATATGTTGGTGTATATACCGGTATATATATATATTAAAGTGGTTCACCATGGAATCCAATTTTACACCATGGCTACATCCACTTGGGAAAATATCTTATACTCATTAGGAAAATATACATGAACTTGGGCATCATTAATCACAATAAACGGCTCACCAGCCTAATATTTCATTACATACAAGGGCTCCCAAGGAGCAAATGTCCCGACGAGATTCAAACTCGAGTGGGGAGTGCAACAACCAAATCTCCCAACCACCCGAGCTACACCCAATGGACATATATATATATATGCCCGTATAAACTAGTATATACATTGGTGTATATACCGGTATAAATATGCACGTGTATATATACCAATATATATGTCGGTGTATACACCAGTATATATGTCGATGTATACATTGGTATATACGTCGACGTATATATTGTTATATATACACCAGCATATATAACGATGTATACACTTATGTATATATACCAGTATATATGTATACATTAGTTTACATCTTAGTACATGCATAATGCTTACATCTTTATATGTCAGCTAAAAAAATATAATATTTATTTATACTGATATCATTATGTATGAGGAGATTATCTTTATAACCTCTAGATAATATTTATAACTAAGGTAGCTTTGATTATTTCAATGAGCTTAATGCCATTTTATAATTATTTTGGTAATATTGTTACAGTTGAGGAATCAACCTCTCAATTTGTTCAAAGCTATTGACCTCGATTATTGCATGAGAATATTGTCACGGCTACCTCATTTTTAGTGCTTGATACAACCACAGTGGATATAGAAGTGAATGATACATGCAATCTACTGCAACAAAGACCGTTGTCAAACTTAGCTATTGCAACTAATTTTTTGGAACCAAAGGAAAGTCCAACAATGCCATTAATTCTGGACTTGAACATATGACGTTATTTGTTCAAAGGTGAAAATATTTAACAAAAAATTAATAGATTTAAAATATTTTAAATAAGATCAAGACATTTTTTCAACCAGTTATGTCTACTTGTCAAAATGTCATGGCATCATAAATCCTACACCTCTTAATCAACTTCTTCTTGAAATTTGGCAAGGCTTCATTATGTCCTTAACATTATTTATTTTAGCAGTATATTGATGGTTACTAAATGTATTACATAGTGTAGTAATGTATGTTCTTTTCATATCGTGACATCGTTTTTCAATTGGTTGATGATTTAGTACATGGGGATTTTTAATTTGACATTTTTTTGTCTCCTCTACATGAAGCAAGGCCAAATCTATAATACGAGTGTGAAGCTCATGAAGGAAATAGATATAATAAGATATCGTGAATTGTTCAATATAATAAGTTGATGATTGATGTTCATCATATTTACATGGGATACTTTGAAAGATTCTAAACTGACTTTTCTTAGTACAAACTAGATTCATTTGCTACTTGTTCCGACTATTTATGTACCAATTGTGATAACAACCTTGAATGGTCTCCCTAGGTCATGAGACTCCTTCATTCAAGGGATTTATGCTAGAATAAAGTTAATCACTTTCAGTAGGTTGTGGGAGGAATGCTCACAAGAAGAAACTCGAATAGTAGCTCGAGAAGAAAAGATGGGAAATGAAGATAAAGCTCTCACAGCAAACACCAAGAAAAGAAAAGATGGAAAATGAAGATAAAGCTCTCACAACAAACACCAAGAAAATCAAAAGGGAGCACTATCATTTCAAGAAAGGTAAAGCATCCACACCAAAATCAGAAAGATAACCCTAGAAGATCTAGCAGAGATCTATCTAATGTCAGATGCTATACATTTGATGAGAAAGGACACTTCGCCGGAGATTGTCCCAGAAATAGAGGTGGCTCTCATAAGAAGAAGAAAAACAAAAGAAGACATCATACTCACACTCCAGAGGATGATGAACCTCCCAATAGTAATTGAATTCCTCAAAATTAAAAGGTTTAGTAACTCCATAAGTACAACAATTGATTTATTGTTGAATAAAGTGAAATCATTCACTTTTTTATTCAACAAAACATTTACTATTACTATACCAGTACTCTTCCCATAACATAATAATAGGATATCAGTCCAAACATTACATGTTAAAACTCTTACAACACGTGAAATGCCAGTATGCCACAGATAAAATATAAAATAAAATAAAACAATGTTTTAAAACAAATCTTGCACAGATTACTGACTCTATTTATTTAACAGCTCGCATTTAGTGTACACAATGTGTTTTTTTTTATAAACTTGTTTATTTAATAGCGCATTTAGTGTACAGGACGTGATGTTTTTTTTATATACTTGCAAATATTATAGTATTTATTTATTTAACAGAGTGTTTAGTGTACAGGATGTAATGTTAGCTTCTTCTTTTAAGAGACTATTGATTTAGGGTGACAGCAATACTCGCTTGCTGCAGGCCATTTAATGTGGTCAAATAGCATCAAGCCTATTGCGTCCGCATTAAATGGCCTACAACAAGGCTGAGTATTGCTTGAGTATTGTTGGCCATTGATTTAAGAGAGTATTTATTTATAGCATGTCATAGGTTATTTAATATTGCAGCAGCATTGCGGATCCGAAGGGTTAAAGATTTGTTTGAAGTATGATTTTGGTCTTCAAAATCTATATTTATGCTTCATATATGAAAATGTACTAATATGTGTTTGAACATAAGGGTGATTTAGATAAGCTTTTAATGATTGTAATTTTTAATATATTTTTAGAATGGTTTTGACCCTATGATAATAGTGGCAGTAGGGTTATAGCATATTCTATTTCTGGTGGCTATGATTGGTGTTCTACAAGCTTATAACTTTTAGGATTGATTACTAGTTAATATGTAATAGACTAATATAACAATATTAATGTGCTTAAATTATGAAAAGGAAAAAATAAAAAATTACACCATATACTCAAATATCTAAGGGTAGTACTTCAGGTATGTTACAAGTGGTATCTTGGATTTCAACTTGTTTGAAATCCAATAATCCACAATAATATTGCTGAAGCCGCAGTATTAAATAGCCTGTTACAAGCTAGATCATTTTAGCCATTAAGATACACCATGTGATGTTGTATTTTTTTTTAATAATTAAAAATGTTGAAGTAAAGATTGTACATGATTGAAAGTTGAATAAACATTCAGCAATGTTTTAATTTTTAATTTTTATTTTTATTTTTAATTTTTAATTTTTAATTTTATTTTTATTTTTATTTTTTATTTTAAAAATTAAATTTCAAATTAGTTGAAATTAATTATTTTTACATAATATTAATCAAACAAAAATATATATTTTAAAATTCAAAAAAAAATTTAACATATAATAACATTAAAAATAGTTATTATAATTTTATAAACACATATCAATTACAAATTTGTTTCACTTCATAGCGATTACATAATACCTACCCACGGCAGGTATGATAAGTTTCATCATTTTATCTCCTTTTCACATTAACATCGATCATTAAAATTCTTTAAATATATATATAATTTTGTATATATGTTAACCCAAAACAATTACACAACAATCAGATTGAACCGCTCAAAAACTATTTAACACAATAACCAGCATCAACCCTTCAAAACCTGACATGAAATTATTACTAATGTGCAATCAACACACGACTGCACAACAACCGTTGACTTGTGACCAAACGATACGCCTCAAACTAAGATTTTAAAATACACGAGTTCACCAAAAAAATCAATAAATCAAAGGCCCAAAGTCAACTGGAACTAAATGTTTGTTTCACATCCACATTCGAGTCAACTATAACCACAATCGCTATATCAATCAAAATACATATATGACCATACATTACGCATACATTACGCATAGACATTTTTTTTTTTCAATTGTTTGAGAGCTTGGTGCACTAAGTTCTAATATGCTATATATTATGATCAATATGTTAGTACAGCATGACTGGGCCTAATGGTTAAGAGCATGAGTTTCCTCTTAGGAGGTCACGGGTTCAAATCCAGAGGGGAGTAGTGTATGTACACCTTTGTAGACTTTAGTAGTTAAATCACTGCGCAGAAAGGGGTCCCAGCGGTGACCTTAAAAATAGATTATTATTATTATTATTATTATTATTATTAATGTTGATGGACTATTATGATGACTATATTAATGTTAATGGACATATTATGATGGACTATATTACTATTAATGGACATATTAGGAATGGACTATTATGATGACTATATTAATGTTAATGGACAAAGTAGCTGCAACTTTTATTCATATCATAATTGGCGCAGTCTACGCTTCCCGGCCCAATTAAGTTGAAAAATATTAAATGGTTACTTAAAATCAATACATACACATGTCATTATTTCTTGCGAGAAAAGCTGGATCTTTGTTAGGCAGCCAGGAATAATGAGGGGAGCACTACGATTCTGGCGGTATCATCATTGTAATCTTTGTATTAGGTTGGTCTTCCTTTTTCAATTCAATAGTCGTAAGGTGAAAAGGTCATATAACTTTGCAGCAATATCAGTTGGTATTAGGTTGGTCTTCCTTTTTCAATTCAATAGTCGTAAGGTGAAAAGGTCATATAACTTTGCAGCAATATCAGTTGGTATTAGGTTGGTCTTCCTTTTTCAATTCAATAGTCGTAAGGTGAAAAGGTCATATAACTTTGCAGCAATATC